>CM077198.1:33772910-34372910 GCA_039654625.1 Rhinogobio ventralis
AACAAGCAACTCCTTCCATCAAGTATGGTAACAATCTCAGTTTTTTGTCACATATTGTATTGCACATGCAGCTTTACAGTAAGGTGAACTAAGGCAATAATTTAGAACAACATAAATATACATTTTCATAATTATGCATAAATAAATACAGAAATAAATAAATGCAACAAATCATTAATTCAATGAATACATTAGTAAATAAATGTATAACTTTATAAAATGCATAAATTCATGAACTATATGAATCATTATATGCATCATTTATTCATCATTTGCATTTCTTTCTTTCTTTTTAATTTTGCAGGTTTCGTCCTCCATAAATGCAAGTACAATTTGCATTGCAACGCTTGATTTATTTTAGTGAACTGGATCAATTGGATGGTTAAATGAACCGGTTCCTTTTGTGTTACTTTTCATTACAAAATAGTTGTTTTAAACTCAATTATACACATTGCATTTGCTGTTTATTATCTATCTGTTTCAATACTGTTAAAATATGCACTCTGTAGTATTTTGCTTATGTTGCACTAGCCGATATGACCTGGACATACACTGAACTACATGGATGCAGCAACACACAAAAACTCAATTTTCCAGCTATCAACGCAATTGCAAAAAATAAATGATTCACAGTTAGCCTTAGCCATGATTTATTTTGTGTGCAAAAGAGTCAATGAACACTGAGATAAAGTGAACAGTGCTACAGTATACTCGATTTTAAACATCTTTGCCAAACTATAGTACATCTCCTTTCTTTGTGCAAAACTTTTTAATGAGAGTAATATTGCTGAGTGCACCTTTAACATCGCCAACCCAACTGAGATCCTCATTGTTTTTGTGAGAGATAAATACTACTCAGAATAAAAAATGGTATCATCAGAAAATGTAATTAGCTTCTTTTTGTTAGTGACTACTTCTACAGCACATGCACATTCATTCTGATGTCTTTTACACAAATTCTTTTTCTCACACAGGTAAACAAGACAAAAGCAGACACTGGATTCACAGCAAGAAAGCCAATGGTGAGGGATCTGATCTGAAACGGATTTCTGACCAATGCAAACACCGTGGAATACTATTTCCCAAAACACACCGTGGAATAATTACCTTGGTTTTAGATAGTATGCTTAGAAACGAAGGCCACACCTCCTTCAGCTCCTCCTCAGGGGGCTGAGCCAATCAGCAGAGGTCATGGGCCGACGGGCGGCTGATGCATCCAATGCGGTGCCGGCGCTGGAGGTGCCTCTAGCTGGTGGGCGGGCCATGCTGTCTCAGAAATGGGGTCCTCTGTGCAGTGTTGGTGTCCAAACGTCGCCGGGCCTCCGCTCACTTCCGTCATTAAAGAGAAGGACGCCAACGGCCAGTACGGCCAACGGACCGACTGCAGAAACCATGTCGCTGGACAGGGTGAGGCGTTGTGAGGTCAACGGCAGGCATGTCGTCAATGCAGCTTCCAGGAACGGACCGAACCGGACGTCCCAGGAAAGCGAGGTGTACTGTCAAATCAACGCCGTCAAAGTCAATCCAAGCCAATCGGGGCTGAGAGGGAGTTTAAAACGAACCCCTCGGTATGTTAACGGAAGTGTCGTTGCACCCGAGGTGGTGGGCGGAGTTTGTAGCGAGGGGGCGGAGTCCGAAGAAGCAAGACGGCAGAGTCAAGCAATGACACGTGATTGTAGGCGGGGTCAATCACTTAAAGGAGAAGCGTCTAGGCCGTCACTGCACTGCGGAAGCGTCGGCTCGTGCACCACGCCCCTTCGTCCATGCCGGATGATGACTTCATCGCCCAAACTGTGCGGCAGCTGTGGGCGGAGACAGTCTCAAGCCCCGCCCTGCATGGCGACCGTTTGTCGCAAACGAGCCGCCAGTCAGGTTCAAGCGAGCATGACGCTTCCGATGCCGCCGAGGAAATGCTGTTCACCTCGGCTGCAGAAACAAAACTCCACGGTGGAACAACCAACGTACGCCCAAATTCCCAATCATGCTACGGACATGCAAAATGTGACAACATGCTCCACCCCCTCGCAATACAACAAAAAAGACACTCTTGCAAAAACAGAGGCACTGACTCAGTCTGAAAAACCTAAAAACGATTTGGCGATGCACAAAACACAACACACACAAACACGAGTCACACACACAACCAAAAAACGATTTGATGACGCACAAAACGCAACACACACAAACACGAGTCACACACAATCAACTGAATCAACCGCACAACACACATCACAAAACACTAAGGACAAGTGTGCGACCACACAAACGCACACATCCATATCTGCCACTAAACCGATTGGCTGTGAGTCAAAAGCCACGCCCAATCTTCCACCCAAGAAAGGCTCCCAGTTGCAGGTCAAATCTAAACCGGCACCTCTAGAGCTTCTGATTGGCTCAAAGGCGGAACCTAAACCACAAACCCAGCCCCCTCCCTCAGAACCTAAAGCTGAGACAGAAACGGACTCTAAAGACACCCACCCACCTCCAAAAGATGAGATACCACAATGCAACGGGGCGCCTGGTGTTCTACACGGACTCCTGCAGAATGTAGAGGAAAACCTGCTGTATAATCAGGAAAAGATCAAAGTTCTTCTCAATGTCATCCAGGATCTGGAGAGGAACAAGGCAATGAGTGAAGGGTGAGTGAGAGTGAGAGATTAAGGCTGTGGAGTTCATGAAAGCGTGTTTGATTTGTGATTCCATACTTCCATCATCCCATAATTCCCCTGGTAACAGATGTATCCTGAGGCAACACCTTGGGAATCTTGATCATCAATGGAACATCGACCCCCTACCGCTCCCGAACTCTCTCTCTCTCTCTCTCTCTCTCTCTCATATCTGATGTCTTACTTTCTGTCACATCTTCACCGCTGCACCTCCTAACGCATTTACACTCTTTCACCGTATCTCTTAAAAGTTTTACACCCTTTTTTATCCTCCATCCACATACACAGTTTCGTCAGAACTCTGCTCTGATTGAAAGCTCAGATCTGTCAGAATCGATCAGGAAAGTGACTGTGTTATATGTTTCAAAGTGTCCATATTCATTACATACTCAAGGACATTCAATAGAGGTCTGTATGCCTGTGGGATTCCCGCTGGCCTTGATTTTATTTGTTGTGACGCAGGACTACATTTTTGAGTTGTAGAAAAACTCTTCACAAGTAGAATATGCAGGCTCGCTTTTATGTGGCATTGCATTGCAGCAAATAATTAAGAAATAATTATGATTTTGTAAATATTTTTGAAAGAAGTCTTATGCTTACCAAGGCTGTTTTCTATTTGAATATATAAAAAATATATATTAAATATATGTTAATTTTATTTTTTATATTTTAAAACAAATACTACTGATGCTCTAATATTATCAGATTAAAAACAGGTGTTGCTGGTTAATATTTTTGTGGAAACCATACATTTCTTAGATGAATAGAAATAAAAGAAAAACACTTTTGTAAGTGTATTTACTGCCACTTTTGATCAACTAAATGCATAGAATGTTTTTTTTGTTTGTTTGGTTTTTTAATCTTACATATCCCAAAGTTTTGAATGGAAGCGTATAAATGATTTCACAAAATGATTAACTATTATCATAATGTATATACACTGCTGTTCAACATTTTTTGATCTGTAAGAGTTTTTTATGTTTTTATGTCTCTTATGCTCACCAGGGCTGCATTTATTTTATTAAAAAAAACAACAAAAAAACAACAAAAAAAAACAGTAATATTGTAAAATATTATTAAAAATGTAAAATAACTGTTTTCTATTTTTAATATATTTTGAAATATAAATGTATTCCTGTGATCAAAGCTGAATTTTCAGCATCATTACTCCAGTCTTCAGTGTCACATGATCCTTCAGAAATCATTCTAATATGATGATTTGATGCACGCGAAACATTATTATCAATGCTGAAAACAGTTTTTTTTAGGATTCTTTGATGAATAGAAAGTTCAAAGGAACAGTATTTATCTGAAATAGAAAGCTTTTGTAACATTGTACTACCGTTCAAATGTTTTGGGTCAGTAAGAATTTTTTTTTTGGGAAAGAATTTAAAGAAATTAAAACATTTATTCAGCAAGGATGCATTAAATTGATCAAAAGTGACAGTAAAGACATTTATAATGTTACAAAAGATTATATTTCAGATAAATACTGTTCTTTTGAACTTTCTATTCATCAAAGAATCCTAAAAAATGTTTTCAACATTGATAATATTCATAAATGTTTCTTGAGCAGCAAATCATCAAATTAGAATGATTTCTGAAGGATCATGTGACACTGAAAACTAGTAATGATGCTGAAAATTCAGCTTTGATCACAGGAATAAATTACACTTTACAATATATTCACATAGAAAACAGTTATTTTACATTTTAATAATATTTCACAATATTACTGTTTTTTTGTATTTTTAATAAAATAAATACAGCCTTGGTGAGCAGAAGAGACTTCTAAAAACATAAAAAATCTTACAGATCGAACTTTTAAGCAGCTGTGTATACAGTATATGTGTGTGTGTGTGTATATACACTCACCTAAAGGATTATTAGGAACACCATACTAATACTGTGTTTGCCCCCCTTTCGCCTTCAGAACTGCCTTAATTCTACGTGGCATTGATTCAACAAGGTGCTGAAAGCATTCTTTAGAAATGTTGGCCCATATTGATAGGATAGCATCTTGCAGTTGATGGAGATTTGTGGGATGCACATCCAGGGCACGAAGCTCCCGTTCCACCACATCCCAAAGATGCTCTATTGGGTTGAGATCTGGTGACTGTGGGGGCCATTTTAGTACAGTGAACTCATTGTCATGTTCAAGAAACCAATTTGAAATGATTCGAGCTTTGACATGGTGCATTATCCTGCTGGAAGTAGCCATCAGAGGATGGGTACATGGTGGTCATAAAGGGATGGTCAGAAACAATGCTCAGGTAGGCCGTGGCATTTAAACGATGCCCAATTGGCACTAAGGGGGCTAAAGTGTGCCAAGAAAACATCCCCTACACCATTACACCACCACCACCAGCCTGCACAGTGGTAACAAGGCATGATGGATCCATGTTCTCATTCTATTTACGCCAAATTCTGACTCTACCATCTGAATGTCTCAACAGAAATCGAGACTCATCAGACCAGGCAACATTTTTCCAGTCTTCAACTGTCCAATTTTGGTGAGCTCGTGCAAATTGTAGCCTCTTTTTCCTATTTGTAGTGGAGATGAGTGGTACCCGGTGGGGTCTTCTGCTGTTGTAGCCCATCCGCCTCAAGGTTGTGCGTGTTGTGGCTTCACAAATGCTTTGCTGCATACCTCGGTTGTAACGAGTGGTTATTTCAGTCAAAGTTGCTCTTCTATCAGCTTGAATCAGTCGGCCCATTCTCCTCTGACCTCTAGCATCAACAAGGCATTTTCGCCCACAGGACTGCCGCATACTGGATGTTTTTCCCTTTTCACACCATTCTTTGTAAACTCTAGAAATGGTTGTGCGTGAAAATCCCAGTAACTGAGCAGATTGTGAAATACTCAGACCTGCCCGTCTGGCACCAACAACCATGCCACGCTCAAAATTGCTTAAATCACCTTTCTTTCCCATTCTGACATTCAGTTTGGAGTTCAGGAGATTGTCTTTTTCAGGACCACACCCCTAAATGCATTGAAGCAACTGCCATGTGATTGGTTGATTAGATAATTGCATTAATGAGAAATTGAACAGGTGTTCCTAATAATCCTTTAGGTGAGTGTATGTGTGTATATATGCAGGACGAAAATCTTTGTTGGTGGAAGCAGGAAAAGCACAGACCTCTAATTCAATGTTCTGTGAGTGTAAATCACATGCTCAAAGCGTCTGTGTGTGTATGTGCAGGTCTTCAGGCTTTCTTGTCTTTTTCAGGCGTTGTTCATACAGAACAGGCCAGGACATCAACAACTGCTCGACCTGCCAGAGAACAGCCTGCATTATATACAGGTAAACATTACCATAGCAGTCCACGTATGTCTATCATGTCATAACTTAGCCTTTTATGACCATTTTCCTCCTAAATCAGCCTGTTTAAATGTAAACAGGCTGATTTAGGAGGAAAATGGTCATATAAATATAGTACATTTTGCTACTGTACTATATTTAAATTACCTCTGTTGTGATTGGCTAGCTAAGCTTTAGCTAAACATAGTTTGACACAATGTTCAAACATTAAAACACATTCATTGTATGACAACATCAAAGCATTTCACACTAATCAAAGAAAGCCCATTAACAACCACATGCAAACATGCCAAAATGGAGCCTGATTTTGTGATTAAATATTTGCACCAACACTTTACTTTCAGACTTTCAGCAACAGTGCTCAACAGAGAGCATTAGCTGCTGTCACAGAGGACAGACGAATCTGGCTGAATAGAACAGGGTTTATTTTTAACTCGAAAAGTCATGTTAACGCTAGATAGATGCAATGTGTGATGCGTCTGATGCATATGTACATCCTGTAGATCAACAATTTAAAAATGATCCCAGTATTTGCTCCATTAGAGGAAGTTTTCTGCTGTGAATGCCAACTTTGTCTGCATATTACTTAACCCTGTAAATCCTGACATATGAAATAATAGTCAGAAAAATCTATTTTTTTAAATGGAACAGTTAACCTTTAGACAAAATATCTAAAAAGGTTTTTTGATGATTATCATATATATGTCTGGCTTTTTGATATGTATTGGCTTGTATGGTTCATACAGTACGTTATAAAAGAATATGGAGAATATGAACTCAAGTTGGGGGGAAAATGGCAGCGACTATTTGCACAACGTGTAAATAGCAACTAGATTCTATTTACACTGTTAAAATAGCATATATTCTTAGCGATAATTGCTATTTACACTAAGTGCAAATAGTGATAGATGCTATTTACACCATGTAAAAGTAGTTCTTTGCAATATGTGTAAATAGTAATTAGATGCTATTTATCCTTTATTTTGACATACATACTATTTGCACCTCAGTATTGTTGTACATTAACAGGATGCAATAATAACAAAGTGTAAATGATTATATTTGTTAAAATGATTAAATGGATGCCATCTTAATGGGACAATAAAAGCCCCGCCTACACCTACCCCTACCCTAAAATTAGGCAATTTGGTGCAGAAGCTGATATGGGCAAAAAGTAAGATGAAATTATGATGCTTGTAATGAGATCTTTGAAACAGTAAAGCAGATTCTTACATAAAACGCATTTAAATATCAGCTCTGACTCTATATATCCCATTCCCAATAATGTCTTATTAAGATGATATTTAAATGCTTAGTTTTATGATCAAAGCTCTTTTAAAACATAATGCAATGCAGTGATGATTGAGATGAATAAATAAACCGTCCTCAAAAGCCAGATGATCATATTTGAGACTCACATTTTAACATGATTTGCCTCAAAAATGATGTATGATAATCAAGTAAACAAAAGTTGCTTCAGTCCAATGAGTGTTCATCTAGAAATATCCCTAAAAATATAAGTTATTCTTACATGTACTTTATAAAAATCTAAATTTCACAGCAAAAAGACACATGAACCAATTATTTTTTACAATTATACTAAAAGACCTTTTACTTGCTAAAAAATGATAAACTATCAAGCAGACAACAGAAGGCGTTGTAGAAGTTAATAATTCAGATGGCTTAGAACTGTGCTTATTTAATATGATACAGTGGGTCTTTAGAGCAAAAAAGAATCCTATTTCCTATGACCCATTTAAAATATTATAAATCGTGCAGAGAGCCACATCTGAGTTATGTGTCTTCTCGGGGGCAGAAACAGACAGAAATGCACCAGGAGACTATGAGGATGATTTAAGAGTTGCATCAATATCCTACAGCAGATCAAAACATCCAACGGCCACCAGAAACACACTTCTTCTACTCGAAGAAGAAGAAACAGATTGTAAGTCCTAATTAGTGCTGCTTGCTAAATCAAGCAATATTGTTACTATTTATCATAGTTAGGGATGCACTTTCTTCAAAAAATACAAATCTTTAAATAGTTAAACAGATGTGTGTGTATTTCTGTAGGTTTTTGATATATGTATTAGAGTCAGCTGGTTTGTACGTTTGTTATAATTGAGGGACAGAGAGCTCAAACTCCCATTCTCACACACACACACACACACACATCATAACGCCAGAGAAAACTCTGAACCTGTAGACCTGTCTCACAACACACACCCATGGCTTTTTTATCTCCCTTCCTCTTTTTTCCTGTTGGGATAAACAGGATCATTATTTCCGTACTATGAAGAGCTAATCGCACACTAATGCATGTTTCCAGCACTCATACTGCGGTAAAGCCTCTGGAATCAATTAAGAGAGATGGATTTCCTATAGAAGTTTAATCTCATGACAATACAGGACGAGAAAAGACAAGAACACACACACACAGGTTCTGTTCCAAATACTATTGAGCAGTTTTGTCTACATAGACAGCATCCTAACTAAAGTGACTGATTTGGAGCGCCCTACATAGGCAGCAACTCTGTGTTGTGCTCCTCACGTAAAATGCACAGTAGACTTGACAACGGTTCTTTCATTTGTTAATTTATGCATTCATTGATTAATTCTTTCATGCATTCATTTGTTTGTTGCCCATTCATTCATTCATGCATGCATTTATTCGTTCATGCATTAATTCATTCATTTATACATTTATTCATTCATGCATTCATCAATTTATCCATTCATTCATGCATATATTCATACATTCAGGCATGCACTTGTTCATGCATTCATTCATTCATTCATTAATTTATGCATTTATTCGTTCATGCATTCATTCATTCATTAATTTATGCATTTATTCATTCATGCATTCATTCGTTAATTTATTCATGCATTAATTTATGTAGGCATTTATTCATGCATTCATACATTTGTTGTTCATGCATGCATTCATTCCTGAATGCATTCATTTGATCATTCATTTGTTCATGCATTCATTCATTACTTTGTCCATTCATTCATGAATTCATTCATGCATTCATTAATTTATTTTGATTATCCATTCATTCATTCATTAATTCTTTACATTCATTCATTTATGCATTTATTCATACATTCATGCATGTATTTGCTCATGCGTACATTCATTCATTCATTTATTCATTCATGCATTCGTGCATTATTTTGTTCATTCATTCATTCATTTATGCAAGCATTTGTTCATTCATTAATTAATTTAACTATTATCCCACCCAGACAAAAAACAACAACAAATTTACAACAAAATTCCTTTTACAATAAGATTAAATAACACTATATTTAAGGCAAGTCTTAGTCAGTTCACTCATTGGCCATCTTGTCCACAGGTAAAAAGCACAGAAGCACAGCTGCTATCTGTCTCATTGGGGACAGGCTGATATCCAGAACTGTTAGTCGAGATTATACTTCAATAACATTCAAATTAGCACTAAAGTCTGGCAACAATAGTAAAGTTTTGTTTCTTCAAGTCTTCGCCCATCAGTGCTCTTTTTCCGAGAAAAAAAGACTGTACATTGTACATGTGTATATCTGCTAAAAATTAACTTTTGTCAACTTTTAGGAGTAAAAAAAACACTTTTAAGGCACCTTTAAGAGTCCAGAGCAAGCAACATCTGACCAAAAAAAAAACACTTTTCCACTGGGTTTGCACTCATGCAATCTGTGTGATTTAATATAGCGCTAGATATCCTTTGACTCATGGTTTCTGAAAGATAATATTGATGATTAAGATTTTTCCCCATCTGAAAGTGCAGACTCCAGCTTTGAGCTTTCTGACTGGGTGAACTCTCTTCCCTCAAAAGATCCGTTCATCACAAATTCTGCTTTCATAATTCTTTATCTCTCTCTTTCTTCCTTTTTCTCTCTGTCTTGGTGCCTTTGTTCTCTAGGGACGCAGGAAAGTTGAGATGGGCTTGGTTATAATGCTCCTTAAAATACAGAAATGTGCACTCCTCTGAAGTCATGCATTTTTCCCCCCATGCAAACCTCAGGTGGTTGCTCAATGGATCCTCTCTATGAATCATTCATGCCTTTAGCACAAACGTTATGCGACAAAGTTTAAAATTTAGGGTTAAAGGTCTCTTTAAACCATGATCACAAAGTCTGAGCAATAACAATAGTAATGCAAACACTACTGATTACAAAAAAGCACAATCAATTGCACAGAAAAAAATAAAACCTCGGTGAAGATGAATTTGCACGGTGCAACAATCATACACATGTAAATGTGTCATCTGGATATGGAAATTAGAGACATCACCTAGCAATTTCTAGTGACAAATGACGCCCTCTGAAATGACAGCAACACTGAAAACAGATTTACAGCCAGAAAAAACTGTTGAGTTTGAAATGCAATACAGAAATAACTAGATTTGGATTTCCTGAAGAAAACAGAAGCGCCTGAACAATGGCAAAAGGAAACTTTGAGATTTAGGCTTTAGTTCTGCGTGTGAAATGTTGCATCACAGATGCTTTGCTGCTATTGTGACACTGAGCAACATGTTTATATGAAACATATTATGCCCTTTTTTGTCTTGATTTTATTTTTGTGCTCTACTAGAATAGGTTTTCATGCTTTAATGTTCAAAAGCACATAATTTTTCCAATATTCTCCATTGTTGCAGCTCGTCTCTTCCCAGCCTGTCAGTAACGCTCTGTTTAGTTCCTGTCTCTATGAAGCCCCTCCTTCTGTAAAGCACACTGTGCTCTGAAGCGTGTTGTGATTGGTCAAGCACTTAGAGCGTGTTTGGGAAATGCCCCGCCCCTTACCATAACCGCCAGTTTCAACACTACTAACTAAATCAGAAAAGTCAATAACTCCTGCTGGAGGGACTTTGTGCTTTGTAACTTTGCGGAAATTTTTCATGCTCAAACAGCAACATTACACACTAAAGAAAGTTAAATGTAAAAATGTAATATCAGCTGAGCATCAACAAACATCGCATTCAGTCTCTGCAGTATAAAATGCAGCTAGAGATGGTTAAACAGTTGTAATAAAGGCAAAACCAATCAACACAATTCAGTATGAAAAAAAAAAAAATGTTGAGTAAGAAAGGAGGACAATTGCAATTCGGTGAGCAAATAATACAATAATTTAGAAGATAAATGCAATAGCACAATTGCTGCGGGATAGGTGTATTTTCCATACAGTGTTCACTAGGCTCTATAACAAGCTGTTGTTGAACACGCTTCATTTATCTCTGTCCCTCATTATGGGCTTTGTTAACCTTCAATACATTTTCCGCCGTTCTGTATTATTCTCTGATCTATTTACCTATAGTTTTTTGCTCATCACGTCCCTTCTCAACTCAGTTAGTTGCTGGGAAATTGCAGGCAGGACTGTGGCTATACTGTAAATAGAGGGCATAACCCCTCTCTCTCTCTCTCTCTCTCACACACACACACACATCCTCCTCGTGAAGTTAGATTGCACAGTGTTTAATGCTGTTGTGATAATAGTTTGTGTCGGCAGCCTTGGTTCCAAAAGTATGTTTCATTCATTTCTACTTAAGGATTAATAAAAACTCATTGTAAAGAGTTTTAACCCTTGACCCGAACCAACCAGCTCGGAGATGAAGCAAAATATTACAAACTTTCATTTTAAAGGGGTCATGCATTGAGAAATCAACTTTTCATTCAGCCTTTGATATATAAAAGTTAATCGTGATATAAGAATATCCTGTACGTTTCGGAGCTGAAAACTTCCTTGTTAGTCAAAGAAAAGCTTTTATTGACACCAGGCCAATAAAATCGATCTCAGAATATGCCAACCCTTGACGTCAGCGTGTGGTTAAACGCCGCTTCAACATAAGAATATGGTACACCTGATTCTGTAGCCCCTCCCACCGACTCGTGGAGCTAAACGGATCGCGCTACCGAGCTATAAACATGCCGAAGATAGCAAGATATTGCGCTGTGCCTGGTTGTGGAAGAACACAGTCGCTGCATAAGCTTCCTTCGGATTCTAATATTAGGAATGTGTGGTTGAACTTCATTTTTAATGAAGTTCCAGCTCATGTGCGTAAGACATTGCACGTTTGTTCGCTTCATTTCACCGCAAAATCGTTTGTTAACAAGATACAGGTCGAGACTAGATTTGCAGACATATTGAGATTAAAACACAATGCTGTTCCTATATTGGATCCGACAGGAATGGTGCAACACACTTATGTGAGTAAAACATGTTTTTTATATGTGATAGTATTGCATTGTTACAGATCGTTTGACATCTACTGATTATGTGTATGTGTCTAATCAGTCACAGAAGGGTCCAACTATGAAGGATGTAGCTTGTCAAACAGACAGTTAGAAAAACCTAAAAGACACATTAGAAATAAACCTAATTAAGGACTTTCCAAGCTGTCACAGGCTGTAATATCCTTTGTATTTGAGGTGTTCTTGGTTCATTGTCCTGCGATTCGGGATCAGATTCGGGGTCAAACATGTATGGGCGAATCATTCCGGTTGCCATTTTTCCACATTTCAAAACAATTCCCCACGTGTACTGACGGGGGAGTCGAAACTAATTATAATATGCAAAACTGTTATCCAATCATAGTAGTGGGCGTTTACTTCCAAGTCTTCAGTGCGGCATGTCCAAAACCGAGCGCTCCAGGAGAGAGGCTCAAAACCAGGGCAGAAAATAGCCTATTACTTATTCATAATGATGTTTTTTAATGTAAAAACCACGCAAACCTAATAAGTTGACCTCAGACAACAGTATAAAAAAATAAAAAAGCCAGTTCATGACACCTTTAAAAACAAAAAAGTATTTGAAAATTGCAAAGATAACAACAGTACAAGACGCAATCCAATCAAAAACTATTACAATATTGGCATAATTATAATTGATTATTGATAAATTTAAAAACAATATATCTGAAGTTTAATGCAAATCATTTAGGTCTGTACAAATATTCACTACCATTTAGGGACATTACATTTTGAAATCAGCAAGATTTGTTATTGAAAAAAATATATATAATACTTTTATTCAGCAAGGATGCATTAAATTGATCAAAAATGACAGTAAGCTCATTTATAATGTTACAAAAGATTTCTATTTCAAACTAATTGTGTTCTTTTGAACTGTCTATTCATCAAATAATCCTGGAAAATAAATATTGAGCAGCAACTGTTTTACACAAATAATTATAATAATCAGAAATATTTCTTGAGCATTAAATCATCATATCAGAATGATTTCTGAAGGATCATGTGACACTGAAGACTGGAGTAATGATGCTGAAAATTCACATGATCACATGAATAAATTACACTTTGCAATATATTCACATAGAAAACAGTTATTTTAAATTGTAATGATATTTCACAATATTACTGTATTTTTGATTAAATAAATGCAGTTTTGGTGAGCAAAAGATCTTACCGACCCCAAACTTTTGAATGGTAGTGTATAACTAGTCTTTATTATAACTTCCATTGTCATGGTAACAGCGACTGCTTTTATCAATGGATCTGGATTTGGCTATTAAACATGATTTTTTTTTAATGCAGCTGCAATGACTTAACTTCAGAGCTCACAGTGTGTCTTGAAAGGTTTATACATTATCATTAAAAATCAATCTCTCCATGGAAAAAAAATGAATGCAACTTTTACTTCCTGAACCCGACTGCTGCACTGTGTAAGAAAGTGAGATGAATGAGGGACTGAGCAGAAGGAAAGAGAGCGAGAAACACAGAAAGAGAATGTTTCTCTGCAGGTCTGTCTTTAGTTGTATTTGTTATTTTGACGTGTCATATTGTCTTAATGTTCATTTCTATGTCATGACAAACAATCCGTCGTAACGGAGGATGAAAAGTGTTTTTGTTTTCCTTTCTCTCTTTCATCAATCACACTCTTCATTCACAAAAACAAGATGTATGAATTTCTGTTGTAATTACATCAAAATGTCTACCCCCCCCCATTTTAATGTATCCTATATATTTGCAACAAACATACGTTGTTATAATCTTAAAAACAACTTCTCAGTGCATTTAAAGGGATAGTTCACCTAAAAATGAATGCCGTTCCAAACCCGTTCATCTACAGAACACAAATTCAGATATCTTTGATGAAATCTGAGAGCTCTCTGACCCCTCCATAGACAGTTATTTAATTAACTTTTTCAAGGCCCAGAAAGGTAGTAAAGACATCGTTAAATTAGTCCATGTGACTACAGTGGTTCAACCTTAAAGTTATGAAGCGACGAGAATACTTTTTGTGCGCATGACTTTATTCAACAATTTCTTTCTAGCCTGCATCAGTCTCCAACGCTGTTCTCTGTGTAGAGTCAGTCTCGTTGTGTCAGTCTCCTACCTTTCTGGGCCTTGAAAGTTTTAATTAAATTGCTGTCTATGGAGGGGTCAGAGAGCTCTCGGACTTCATCAAAAAGATCTTAATTTGTGTTCTGAAGATGAACGAAGGTCTTACGGGTTTGGAACGACATGAGGGAGGGTAATTAATGACAGACATTTTCATTTTTGGGTGAACTAACCCTTTAACTACTGTAATTCGGACGTGTTTTTGAGTGGAAAATAATGTGATATGATTGGATCGTGAGAAATATACCTGTATTATTTTTCTCAGTTCACACAGTTTACATCAACCAAAAGTTGTTTCAAATCTTGTACAAATCTTCCTATTTTTTCTTTGTTGAATATCCCATTTAAAATTCCAGTAATCAGTAAAGATAAAGGTGTAATGGTTGCATGGATAATTTTTTATATTTCATTTAATAATATTATCTATTTCTGTCTTTTTAGTGTGGAGCACGACTTCCGTGTGCAAGAGGGGCAATATCAAAGCATTCTGGAAGCATTGGATGAAGCGGAGTACGATGTTCCCGCCCCAATCCCAAAACCCGCCCACATACGACCGCGAACCAAGAGCCGTGTCAAGAAACTGCGCAAGAAGTGTTTCTGGTGGCTGTAGAAAACCAACTCCATGGAGATGTGGTTATGATGTCGGAAACCAAAAACTTGTGGACGTATGAGTTTCATAATTCAGTGCAGCTTCCAAAACAAACTTTATGACGTGGGAAAAATTATGCTCTTAATGAACGGATTATTCTTTGATATAATTGTTACAGTGTGACGAAATTCGCGAAGCCGCAGCTGAACCAAAAGCTCATCTGACATCCTGAAAACTTGAGGACAATTTAAAACCCAAGGAGACCCACAAGACCTCGCATCTAACCAGTCAATAATTCCCCTTCATAGTGTCTGACAGAGCCGGAACGCAGTCGATATCCCTCTTTACGCTGATGGACAGAGCGTTACCCTGATGGAGATTCTCCGTCTCATCTCCTCGTCACCGTTCTCTGACCTTTGTGTGCAGATGGCTTCTGTCCCCGACTAATGAATGTCTAAAGCTCTGTTCCCAAACCAAGTCATCCGTCTACCTACACAGCATTTTAAGTAACCGGTAGTTGAGCTCCAGACACCAAGGCCATCTTATAAGATGCACATATCCTTAATGGAAATGGCAATCGCAGAATGCACTACGATAAGAGAAAGCATCCAAGTTGTTACAATTATCAACACTGACACCTGTTTAATGAAATACAGTCCCTTATGAGGCTCTATTTCAGTTAGAATGCTTCCTATGTAGACAGCAGGTTTCGGAACAGAGTTTAAATGTTTCAAATACTGAAGTTCAGAATTCCAAAAGTTCTAAAATTCTAGAAGCATAAGCAGGGAAGAAAGAGTGACTAAAGGGGCTGTTCATACTGAACACATTCTTGTATTACATCTGCACCATTTTTAGTTAGTCAGTGTACATAAACATAATTTTTAAGACTGTCAAATTAAAAGAAGTTACATTTTTAAAAAGGTATTGAGACTATAGGGCTGTCACGATTCCTTGATTAAATTCGAGTACTCGCTTTAAAAAAAATTGTTGCGTAACCGGCAAAATACCGGAAATGGCACATTCCATAGAGGAGAATCCACGAACCACATTATTAGACCGTTTCCTAATGCAGCACAATGTATTAAAACCACAAAAAACATATTATAGCATAGATAATGCTATTGAGTGCTTTTCTATAAAACTATAATATGACTACTTGATTTTGATACTTTTATTATTGCCTCATTGTTATTATAAGTGTATTTTAAGTCATTTTTGTTTGCTTAGGTCTATTTTTATTACCACGAAAAAATCTGATTACTCGATTAATCGTCAAAATAATCGACCAATTACTCGATTACCAAAATAATCGTTAGTGACAGCCCTAATCGAGTCACACACGTTCAGTTCCCATTGCACCATTTTCAAATGTATGTGAACAGCCCCTATTGCTAGCTTCACGTCTCATTGAAATTACCATAATTACTAACTGAAATTTTACTCAAATTAATGAGAAATTATTTGTTTCTATTGCAACTCTCAATGCCAAAATTGCTGCAAATTGCTGCGTAGCGCCAACACTGCTGCATGTGCAGCTTTATTGATGATGACAGTAAGATTCATGGTAACACTCTACTTAAAGCCTATATGTATAATGCATTATTAAAGGTATTCATAATGTACATTATAATGCATTATATCTACTCATAAATAATTGTAACCAAAGTTAAAATGCATTATAATAATCACATATCTCTTGTTACATCTGAAATTGGTTGTTTCTCATTTTAATGCATTATACTTTCTAAAGGTGTACTATAAATGTATTATAACTGTGGTTATTATTATTCATGAGATCACACAATGCATTATAAAGTGCATTACAAGGCATAATTAATGCATGCAATACTTTTATAATGCAATATACATAAAGGTTTTAAGCAACTACCTTACTACATGAATGTGCATCTATCCATCTATATCAAAACAACAGTAATATATGTCTAGAGTTACAGCAGCTCATTTACAACTTTTAATGGTCATTTGAAGGGCTGCACAATATATCAACATGATCAAAACATCGCAAATGCATATATCGCTATATGCATAGCAATGGCTTGCGTTAACTAAATGATTTTAATACTTCAAAAAGTTAAGTCAAAATTTTAGGTTGACGCAGATAGCAGAGAATAGACTGGACATATGACTACATACATGTGGTATGCATAATGTTAAAAAGAGTGAAGCGCAATAAGCCACGGAAAAGACCTCAGTGGGCCCTAGCATTCATCCGGCGCAATGCGATGCCAGGCGTGATGCAAGAGTTTTTTGCTAGTTTCAGCCTGACGCAGTTATCATTTTCACATCCAGCGCCACGTTGTTTAAATAGCAAATGCATTCGCACTCATCTGTTCGCCCATGGGCGTGCTGGTCTGAAAACCAGGTGTGTTCAGGCACATTGCTGGCGCGTTGCTATTTTGAGGAACTGAAAATCACTGCGCCATTGACCAACAAAAACCTGGTCTAAAGTCAATGACGCAGTATTTTTTTTTTGTTATTTAAAGGCCGTGTTAGTAATATGCGCCTATAGGCGGGTACACAACACGCGTACACTGCTTATTACACACATTGTGTACATAAAGATAGAAATGCCTACATGTCATAATGGATAGTCATTGCATGTATCAAAATTACCTATTTGCAGTAATGACAAATTAAATTGGCTAATTATTTGACCAATCGTGGCACTACACACTGACTCGTCAGGTTAAGGGTGTCTATATTCCGCCATGTAAATAGCGAATCCACTTTTAAAGGGAATGAGAGATGAGACTGTGATTGGTTTATTGCACCCTTTTGGACCATGCGCCTGACGCGCCTACCATTTGTCCCGTTGTTAAACTAGCAAAAGTGGATTTGGACACGCCCTAAGTGCACCTGCGCCATGCGCTTCAGACCATGTGCTCAGATCGTTAAAATGGGGCCCAATGTGATACCTCTTAAGCCCTATTCGGACGGTAATTGCTTCTCGTGGGGTCATAAGGTATTTTCATCATTGACAGGGGCTAGTCAGTGATTTTATTGCCGTCCGAATCCAGAATGTCAGTGTTTTTCTCCCACCACCCGTGTAAAAATCCCCGGCCGAACTACCTACTGTTTTTGACAAACACCAAGGTCGTGTGGTAATTTAATTGCCGTCCGAATCCACATCTCTGAGTTTTCAAGAATATATTACTTCAAAATTCACTGTTTATATCCTTTTTGACCACTGCGCTTTGCTGTAATTTGGATGGATTTTAAAGATCTAGACTTTTATTACTGAAATTCTAAAGAAGAAAAGCACGTAAACATTTAAAATGGGCCGATATTACGGCAGCAATTATATATGTTAAAATAACCCATCAGCATTATGTTTACCTCATGTAAATAAGAGCCTGTATTAACTTACTTCCGCTCATTTCCATATGGAATAAAATTACATCCTTTATTTTAAGATAAAATACAAGATAGAAAACCATTTTAACTATAATGTGCAGCGATATATCTTCCGATTTTTAAACAGGTTAAAAAAATTAAATAATAAGGATATTATTTTCCTATTATTAAATTAAATATGCATTTATTCTTATTATACCAAGCATATGACATTTTATTTACAGCATACAATTGTGTTATTGACCACATGAGCAGCGCGTTCCCAGGTGCGCAGGATCACAAAACTCGCACCTCCACCGTGAATAAATCACCATCCGAATGCACGAGTTTTGTCACTGAGGTTGCATGCAAATTTATTTTTACGAACTTCCACGTGAGAAAAAATGACCTCCGAATAGGGCTTTTGACAGCGTGCAATCTCAAATTCAGTTCTCTTCCACAGCTTATATGGCCAAATACACACAACGTTATGTCAAAATGCTGTCTTGGTCGTTATGTTTTAAAGGAGCGTAAACAGTTGAGGAATAAAACGCATGTGTAACAGTATATTGGATCAGTGCATTAGCTCTTAAAGTGACAGCAACCTAATATTCCTTCTGCAGTCTGTTTGTAATATTAATCAAACAACAAAAGACAAAGAGAAAATCACTCACTGCTCTTGATTGAATAACTTTTATAGCTTTAATAAGGATCAGTGTTTATTTAATTCATACATTTAAGACTAAGCTGTTTTATTTTTTACATTTTATTATTCAATTTCTGTTTTGTACATTATCGCATCGCATTATTTAATGAGTTATCACATTTCACTTTTGTTTAATATCATGCAGCCCTAGTTGTTGTAGAAAGTTTGACAAAAATATGAGCAAGTTTTACTAGTTGGAAACTGGTAATTATGGTAATTTCATCATGACATGAATGCCCCATTAATGCAACATGGATGCAGCCGCTAATTTCCTCACACAAGACTGAATTAAAGTGTAAATGTTTGGTGTTTTTTTACAGACATTGTAGCTTCAATGTTTAGATTCTTCTGATATATTTTTCTCTGTGTTTTATACACACTTTCTTACACACAGATCAGCACTTCTGCTTCCTAGTACGTAAGGTTCAAGTTCACATCTTCCACTCCGTATCTGTCATGTCTACATGTTAGGACTTGAAAATATACAGTATATATATATATATATATATATACACACAAATATATAGAATAACAAATATTATAATCTATGTATTTTTATACGCCAATATTCTGATAGTCTAAGACTACATTTCCCACAATGCACTTCTTCCTCCCTTCACCTGTTTGTAATTGAGATATTTAAGATGACGTCAATAAAATTGTGTATTTTAATGCCATAAATGTTTCTGGTCGGATCACAAATAACACAATGTACTTTAATGCCATAAATGTTTCTGGTCGGGTCACAAATAACACAATCAGAGGAGCACAAATAAAAGTAAACCTCAAAATATCACATTTGGCCTTTGTTTACATCACTGACTCTAAGTATGAGGAATATTAATAGCGATACTTGGCTTAGCAAACAGAGCTAACTGTAAAACAGCATTAAAAGAGGAAAGAGGAAGGGAGAGGATCTAGTGGCTTTAACTCACGATGAGAGTGTGTTCTCGGCCCATCGTGATGACTGTGCGGTTTATCGTCCTCAGCAGAGATGACACAATGTCCTGAATGTGCTGAAATGTGTTTCCCTGGAAGAGAAAGAGACAAAAATGTTTGTCATTTGTATTCTAGCACAGAACCGCACTGCATCCAAACGGTCAAAGATTTTCTCATTAAGTCACACAATTAAAACAGATTCACTCTTGAGTTCCTCACCTCAATGTTTCCTGTTTATAAGCTACAAACCTTAAAGGAATAATTCAGCCAATATGTAAATTCTGTCATCATAAGCAGCTCTTTTCCATACAAATGAAAGTGAATGATGACCACAGCTGTCAAGCAAGATTTATTTTCTATTTAAATTTGTGTTGCTTTCTCACATTCAGAAGATGTTGATTACTGTCGTGATGTTTTCACGACGGCCTTTACGGCCCCTGGTCACCATTTCACGTTCATTGCACAGAAAAGAGCAGCGTGAATTGACACGATGAGTTAATGCTAACAGAATTGAAATTTTTTGGTTAACCGTTTCTTTTAACTATGCGTCAAATGAAGAGTGAAATGTGTGTTTGTGTTTTAGTTGCAGGTCTGGTCTCTCTGGCTCCTTCACGGTAATTTATTGTTTAAATGTATTGATCGGACTGAAGAGCTCTGGAACGGCCCAGATGAACGAGTGTGTGTCTGTGTGTATGTGTATGTCAACTAAAGGCCTTTTATTTATTTTTATTAGTTTTTTTAATCAATTCTGAGAGTTTAAAACCCATCTGGGTCCAAAAATAGCCCATTTCTAAAAATGTTGAGTCCCTTAAAGTCAACTTAAATCATGTTCCTGATGTTTTGCTTCTCAATTCAGCATGTTACTCCAAAGAAAGGAAAATGTTTGTCTTTTAATCTTGAAGCAAACTGGCACACGTAATGGCATGACATCACATTCGATGAGACAGTATTTCTGAGCAGCATGCGCATAAACTACGATGGAAACACATTTACTGAATAAATCTCTCGAACAAGAACTCATGTGACTTTGCCTTAACAGAGGATGTGATTGGATATACGTGATTGGATAATTGGATTAACCAGTGGACCAATCACATCACACAGCATCTCAAATGTTGGTTTGGTGGTTCTGAAACGTCTGAGTCAAAGTCTATCATCAAAATGATTTGGTTTAATTCCCACTCAGAAGCATCTCACACGATTGCGCTCTCAAACACCAGCATCCGAACGCAAGAGAACATGGCAACGTTTATTGCATTTCGTCTGCCACTCTGAATGGCAAGTCATTTATGATGGCAAGTCATTTGATGACTCTGATTGGTTTATTGCACGTTACGCCCAAAACACACCCATGACTCGTTAAGAGACTAGGTACAACTCTTTTGGATCATGTACCTGGTGCGCTGACCGCTTTTTCCTGTCGTTAAACTAGCAAAAGTGGATTCGGAAACGCCCTAAGTGCACCTGCGCCGTGCGCTCTAGACCATGCGCTCAGATCGTTTAACTAGGGCCCTCAATCTTAAAAATGTATTAGTAAATGTTGAAATTAACATTAAGATTAATAAATGCTGTATTGTTCATTGTTAGTTCAAATTAACTAATCTAGTTTATAATGTTAACAAACATGTTACTAATAAGTACTATAGTAGTATAGAAATAATACTAAAATAACACTTGAATCAGAATATTAGTATCTCTCTACTTCCTTCTCATGAGTAGATTCAGTTTCTGAACAGCCAACATCATTGATGTAAACGTGGATGACCAAGAGCCTTCATCGACAAACATCTTCTGTCTGTGTGTGAGAATCACATGAAAATGAGTGTGTGTGTGTGTGTGTGAGAGAGAGAGTGAGAGTGCGTTTACCACCCCCTCACCAATTTCATGACGCAGAGGCGGATAAAGTGAGGGATTGAGAGAGAGAGAGAGGGAAACATCTGTTCATCTCTACATGGAGTATTTCATTTCATATTGTGTTTCTCAGCGTCACTTCACTTTAGCTGTCGACACAAACTCTCTCTCTTTCTCTCTCTCTTTCTGTGTCTCTCATTCTCTAGCTTCAGTCTTTCTCATCTGTTTCTCTCTTTCTCAGTGGTCAGTGGATGACGGCTTAATCATGTACACCTATAATCCCTGCGGTGTGTGTGTGTGTGTGTGTGTGTGTGTGGACGCAGATGATACCTGTAGCCAGGTATTTTCCAATTCTCTTTCTCTCTTTCATCTATCAGTCTCACATCACACTCATGAATCTCATGACACCCGTCAACAGCATGTCCAGCTCATATTTCACCCCAAATCAAAGGAAAACATATATTTTGCTGAAATATTATATGATGTCTATTTTAGAGTTTTTGCATTAAATCAGTATTTGCATGACAACTTTAGTTTTACTAATAAATGTAGTGTAAAAACAATGATAAACATTTCAGTTGTAAAGTATTTAACATCATGTTAGTATTTGATGTGTTGCCTATAAGTTATGCTGATTAAAAATCCATCGCAGTAATGAGATTCTAATAAAGTAAAATGAGAATAAGAAGATGATTTTATTATGCAAGGATGCATTAAATTGATCACAAGTGAAGTAAAGACACTTATAATGTTACAAAAGATTCTATTTCAAATAAATGCTGTTCTTTTAAACTTCATTCATCAAAGAATCCTGAAAATAAATGAATCACGGTTTCCACAAAAAATATAACTGTTTTCAACAGTAGCTACATTTCCATCCTCTTTTTTGCACTGTTTTGTTATCAACAAAGCGAATATGCATATAATATGCATATAAAATTCACCAGTTTACTGCTTATTATTTTCATGAATTTTTTTTTTTTAACGTTTATTGTTAAGAGAAAAACCCCCTTGAGATGTGACATCTCGTTTTCGAGGGGACCTCAGGAACATACTTCACATAGCCTACATCAGTGGTTTTCAAACCTGGGTCGCCTCGGGTGGGTCGTGAGACAAAAATAATGGGTCACTAGGATGATTTAAGGAAAATTTTATAAACAATGTAAGTAAACACTTTGCAATTTTGTAAAAGCATTGCAAACCTGACATCGCAGCCTGTTCATTATCAAAATAAAATAGTCAACCTAACATATAAAAAGTTACACAGCTCAGTTTAAATAGGCAGTAGTATAATTCGTGCCATTCAGCATGAGCACTGCCACTGTGGTGTTTCCAAGCACATTTTTGCGCATGTGAAGAGGATGATTTTTTCCATCAATATTGAAGTACAAAGCCTATAATAAATAATAGTTTAGCATCCAAATACATTGCAAATATGGAAACATTTGTATTCGAGTGAGAGAGTTAGGCTACGTGAGCCTAATGCTGGTTACTGTCAGTTCCCTTTCAGTCGGTCATGTTTGACGTACGTCGGAACTGACCGACGAATTGGGGATCGTTTTCAGAGACCAATCTACTTCGAGTGTTTTAAAACGAGCCAATGAACATTGGCATGCGGTTCACGCATTCCACGCTCCTCCCCGCAGCGCGGTTATAAATAAGGAAGTGGAAGCACCGCATCTTTGCTTTCTGCTTCGGAGCCGAACAATTGCTGTGGTTTTCTACGAAGAGTGTTACTACGAGTCTTCCTTTGGAGTTGACGTCTCTGGATCTGGTGCGGGCGATATAGCACGTTCAGCGGTGGTCGCGTCACGTTTGACGAACAAACAGCTGTTTTCACAGCTCAGAGCTGGGTGTCTTCAATGAGTTTGAATGCTGTGAGCCGTGGCCGTTCCCCTGTGTGCTTCACCACTGTCAGAGCGTTTCCTCTAAAAGAGCTTACACGGTTTGACAAAAGTCCTGCAAAGTCCTCCCTGGGCCCAAAGAGGGCCAGGTTGGCAGTGCGCGACGCCCCAGGGCCTTGCCACTCCTTTCCTCCCCTCCCTTCGCCAGGGGGCAGCAGTGTGCGGCTCGAGGACGCCACCTTCTCCCCCACACTCTGACCAGGTGGTGAACCTGCAAGCGCTGCCTTCTTCGGAGGCAGACCCAGCCCTAGCGTTTCTCTGTCCCATCCGTGCTCTTTGTGCCTACGTGGACCGAACTCAAGGCTTTAGGACCTCAGAGCAGCTCTTCGTCTGTTACGGAGGCCAGCAGAAGGGAAAGGTCTCCAAGGTCTCCAAGCAGAGGTTAGCCCACTGGATTGTGGATGCTATCCTCTTGGCCTACCAGTCCCAAGACGTTCAGGTTGCGAGCACACTCAACTAGGAGTGCCTCGCTGACAGATATATGTAGAGCTGCGGGCTGGGCGACACCTAACACGTTCGCTAGATTCTATAGTCTCCGTTTAGAGCCGGTATCTTCCCGTGTACTCACCCCCAGTGGCCAGTAGCGCAAAGTACCCGTTCTAGTGTCGGCTTGCAACGCCACTCCCGCCCTCTGGGCCGGATATGTACGTCCATTGTCTCCAGTTGTGTTCCCCAGCAATGGCTAACCCTGTCAAGCTCCTCCGCCACCCCTCAACGATAGACGTTGCGACCGTCTGACGCCAGGCTTACACCCATAAGCATGTGGAACATGTGTCATCTCTGGAGGTGTTTTTTCACCCCTGGGACCAGGTTGGAACCACCTCAGAGACTGCCATATGTTGCACTACCCTGCTAGGTTAGTCCTTATGTGTAATCTGCCAACTCTCGGTTATGTATGTAACCCTCGTTCCCTGAAGGAGAGAACGAAGATGTACGTCCCATCGCCACAGGTGCTGTACCTCCGCTGAACGGCTGAGTCACCAGTTCGGCTCCTCAGCGGAAAAGCAAAGATGCGGTGCTTCCACTTCCTTATTTATACCCGCGCTGCAGGGAGGAGCGTGGAATGCGTGAACCACATGCCAATGTTCATTGGCTCGTTTTAAAACACTCGAAGTAGATTGGTCTCTGACAACAATCCTCAATTCGTCGGTCAGTTCTGACGTACGTCTCCGTTCCCTCCTTCAGGAAACAAGGGTTACATACGTAACCAAGATGTTTCTCATTAAATGATGTCGTTTTGGCTTGTTTATAGTTAGCCTACTTATATTTTTTTAATTCTTGATCTGTTCTGAATACCGTTAAATTAAGATTTAGATTTGTTGTGGAGTGAGGGGAACTAAAATAACCTATAGCTGTGTTTGTAGTGTTTATAATGTTTGTAGTACATTATAACATTTCGCTTTATTTCGCTATCATTTCTGAATGCAATCTTATACGTGACTTACCTGTTTTTTTTCTCTCTCAAAAACATAAAAATATATATATATATATTTGTAGTGTATATTTAAGTATGCAGCAAACGATTAATTGGTTAAAATTATTGCTGGTTAACCAGTTAATTAGCGTCCCATATATAGCTAGATCAAATTAGTGCAGAATCAACTTTGTGTTGCGAACGCGTCAAGGATCAAAAGCGGTTGTGTGGAAAAGTGCTGAGTTGAATTTTTGGATTTTTAGATATTAGACAATAAACAGTTGTCATTCATATGGACAATGTATATATTATAAAATTATATTATATTATATATATTATATTATAAAAAAAATACATCAAGCATGAGGAAACCAGTTGCAGCTTGTATGTAAATAATTAAGAACGGACATCTTAAACTGGTGAAAAGAGGAGATAGATCTAAAAGACCTAGGTGACCCATTCCAATCAGAAGGGGCTTTAAATTTAAAGTTAACTTGCAATTGTTCACCCTAAGACCTGTAATGTGTGCTAACAAAATAAATAAGATCGATTTTGATTTCATGAGGACTTTAAAGGCTCTCCTCCCAATTTCTTTAATTATATTTGGTACAAAAAAGAAAGGATGGTTAGTGTCCCTTAAGCTATAAGATGATTGATATGGAATCAAGTGTGTTGTTTCAAATAGGATGGGTTTGAGAAAATGCATTTGTGAACAAACTGCAACCAGTGAAACTGTCGTCTAGCATTTAGTGAAAGAAGATTCAGTGACTGATACATTTGACAGTGATGAGTTCTAAATGGACACCTCAGAACAAATCTGCAGAGACTATTGTAAATCACATCCAAAGGTTTAAGATTGGTATCGGCTGTGTTCTTATAAACAACATTTTATCTCACAATCAATTATATCATTTTTTTTTTAATCTAATCTGTTTTGTAAAACAATTAATTGAGCGGTATAACATTCTTAAGCTACAGTTTATGTTTTTCACAATAGAATCAATATGAGGTCTAAAGGTAAGTTGGGAGTCGAGCCAAAGGCCCAGATATTTAAACTCCTCAACATTCTCTAGAGGTGTACCATCCAGGAATTTAACCTCAAGAGGAATTAATATTTTACTTATGAAGTGCAGATCTGGTTGCAAAAAGCATGCTATAAGATTTCTTTTAATTCAATAAATCAATATACATGAATAATATGCCTATTACTAAATTAGGAAATATTAATCAGAAGATCACGGTGAAGTGAAAATGCATAACGAAATCATTGTTGAAACATTTGCAGTTAGTGTATGAATAAAAACAACTACAGCACAAATACATAAACACAACATTACAAGGCGATTTCAGGTTACAAGGCATAAATCTTTATTCCGATTTCAGAATGCGCGCTTTGACATTTGTAATACACACGCTGAAGTGTTTTGCCCGCCCGCCGAGCTGATGTTCACTACTGTAATGAATATGAACATAACTTTTTAACAAGCAGGGGAAATTCCCGACTGTAAATGAATAACCGTTTCCCTGCTCAGGAGGTTTGTGCTGTAAGAATGTACACTTCAGATACTTCCGAATGTACTTCAGATATAAAAACGGTGTCTCTTTAGGCAATGTTTTCTCAGTAAAATCATATAATTTCCTATTGATTCAGTAGAACACGTGAGCTTACTAGGGAATACCAATATGGCGGCGCGGCGGCTTCACTTTTTATGATGTCATGAGAAATCCAGTTCTCTATATACACTCACCTAAAGGATTATTAGGAACACCATACTAATACTGTGTTTGACCCCCTTTCGCCTTCAGAACTGCCTTAATTCTACGTGGCATTGATTCAACAAGGTGCTGAAAGCATTCTTTAGAAATGTTGGCCCATATTGATAGGATAGCATCTTGCAGTTGATGGAGATTTGTGGGATGCACATCCAGGGCACGAAGCTCCCGTTCCACCACATCCCAAAGATGCTCTATTGGGTTGAGATCTGGTGACTGTGGGGGCCATTTTAGTACAGTGAACTTATTGTCATGTTCAAGAAACCAATTTGAAATGATTCGAGCTTTGTGACATGGTGCATTATCCTGCTGGAAGTAGCCATCAGAGGATGGGTACATGGTGGTCATAAAGGGATGGACATGGTCAGAAACAATGCTCAGGTAGGCCGTGGCATTTAAACGATGCCCAATTGGCATTAAGGGGCCTAAAGTGTTACAAGAAAACATCCCCCACACCATTACAAATTGTAGCCTCTTTTTCCTATTTGTAGTGGAGATGAGTGGTACCCGGTGGGGTCTTCTGCTGTTGTAGCCCATCCGCCTCAAGGTTGTGCGTGTTGTGGCTTCACAAATGCTTTGCTGCATACCTCGGGTGTAACGAGTGGTTATTTCAGTCAATGTTGCTCTTCTATCAGCTTGAATCAGTCGGCCCATTCTCCTCTGACCTCTAGCATCAACAAGGCATTTTCGCCCACAGGACTGCCGCATACTGGATGTTTTTCCCTTTTCACACCATTCTTTGTAAACTCTAAAAAATTGTTGTGCGTGAAAATCCCAGTAACTGAGCAGATTGTGAAATACTCAGACCGGCCCGTCTGGCACCAACAACCATGCCACGCTCAAAATTGCTTAAATCACCTTTCTTTCCCATTCTGACATTCAGTTTGGAGTTCAGGAGATTGTCTTGACCAGGACCACACCCCTAAATGCATTGAAGCAACTGCCATGTGATTGGTTGATTAGATAATTGCATTAATGAGAAATTGAACAGGTGTTCCTAATAATCCTTTAGGTGAGTGTAGATCAGTGGTTAAAAGCCATTTTTCTTGATAAAAAGTGTTTCCAAACTAGTTTTTCTATTATTCTAGTAATTTACACTAAAGTGAAATGGAAAAAGATTGTGGCGACATTTGCAAAATATGATCATTAATTAGCATTTCCATCAGCTATATCAGTAAACATTTTGATGCGCTAAATCTTTTTTTTTTTTTTTTGCAAAAAACTGGCTAGTGGAAACCTGGCTAGTGATAATAATCATAAATGTTTCTTGAGCAGCAAATCATCATATCAGAATGATTTCTGAAAGATCATGTGACACTGAAGACTGGAGTAATGATGCTGAAAATTCTGCTTTGATTCACATTCACATAGAAAACCTTTATTTTAAATTGTAATATTTCATAATATTACACTTTTTACTGCATTTTTGATTAAATGCAGTCTTGGTGAGCAGAAGAGACTTCTTTCAGAGACTTCTTACACAGTCGTGTATTTATCTGCGTTTTACAACAGCTCAGGAATACCTAGACAGCTCATTTTCATCCCAGCATCACTGTAATGTCTGTGTGTGTGTGTGTCACTCTACAATCACACGCTCTCACAGATGTTCTCTCATCTGTATTTTTAGAAGAATCATTTGATGTGAATAATGTTTTGAAGCCTCTCTGAGAGTTTAATTCAAACCGCAGCATGAAACATGCCCTGAGAGAGAGAGAGAGAGAGAGAGCGTCTTCCTCACACGTCTCTCTTGATCGCTGTTTATTTGAACTGTGAAACGCTCTCAGAATCCTGTTAAAGGAGCAAACGAGAGGAGGCAGGAGAGGTCACGACCCTGTCACATCTTCATTCGGCTCTCTCTCGAACACTCCATCACTCTCATCAGTCGCTCATCTGGATGATCATCATATAATCACACGGGTGTGACCCGCTCACCTCTCCTCTCCACTCAAACACAAACCGCTCCTTAAGGAATTTAATGGGTTCAAAACAAGTTAAAGGTATCCAGGCTTATAAGAAGTAATAAATAGTAATTAAGACTGATAATAAATATTCATATGCAATTATGTAACATATAAAAATACAAATAATAATAGGACTTAAAATGTATATTACTTAAAATTATGTAAAATATATAATACTATATATAATTACAAATATATATATTAGTGCTGTCAATCGATTAAAAATTAACCAATCGCACATTTTTTCTGTAATTAATCGCGTTTTAAAACATCCGAGTATACTTTTTTAATATTTATATTTTTTATATTGTAATAATTTCACAGTTACTCTCCAAATTAATGTAGAAACAACTTAAAGGCTGTGTATTTTGAATATTTCTTGCAATGGCATATTTTTATGAATGAAGGCCAGTATCACTGATATTAATACTGCTACTGATGTCTCGATGAAATAGTTTTTTTTAAACATTAATGATAGACATTCAACATTACAGTATAATTGAAAGCTATATCAATTTCAACATTTATTCGGTTTTTAAAAAATAACAACTTTTAATTGAAGTTAACTTAAAACAATCTTCACATAAAACCATTATAATAAATGTCATATTTATCTGTGGCCTTCATATCAATATACATAAATTGAGTTATCAAACGCTTTACTGTCTTAACTGCATAAATGATTAATTAATTATGGATTAATCCTTATTAAAGCTACACTTTTCTCTGTTACCTTTGTTCTTTGATTAACATTAATGACAGACATCACATCAACTGTTTATTAGGCTGCTGTGACTTTAAGATCTGCCGTCCACAGTCTTGGCTGAGTGTATCAATAAACCCTCCAGTTTTCCTGCCTCACTGACTCCTGCTGTGATTGGCTGGTGTATAAGTGTGCTGATCACTGATTGGCTCTTACCACATCGTTACGGCTGAGCACTTCCAGGATGTTGTTCAGGAGTTCAACGCTGTTCCGCTTCTCGTCCTGATGCCCATCCCCCACCACAGCCAACGCCTCGCTCAGTTCCCTGAGCATCATGGGTAACAAGATGTCACGGCAGTCTGCAAATGACATCATAACGGAACACCTCAGTCTACTCATTAAATAAAATATAAAAATAATTAAATAAAAAACAACTTTTCATCTCCGTAAAATAAATAAATAAATAAAATATTAAGTAGTAATAAATGTAATACATTATACACACACACATATACACCAATCAGGCATAACAATTATGACCAATAGTGAAGTGAATAACACTGATTATCTCTTCATCACGGCACCTGTTAGTGGGTGGGATATATTAGGCAGCAAGTGAACATTTTGTCCTCAAAGATGATGTGTTAGAAGCAGGAAAAATGGCCAAGTGTAAGGATTTGAGCGAGTTTGATGGCTTGATTGTGATGGCTAGACGACTGGATCAGAGCATCTCCAAAACTGCATCTCTTGTGGGGTGTTCCCGGTCTGCAGTGGTCAGTATCTATCAAAAGTGGTCCAAGGAAGGAACAGTGGTGAACCGGCGACAGGGTCATGGGCGGCCAAGGCTCATTGATGCACGTGGGGAGCGAAGGCTGGCCCGTGTGGTCCGATCAAACAGACGAGCTACTGTAGCTCAAATTGCTCAAGAAGTTAATGTTGGTTCTGATAGAAAGGTGTCAGAATACACAGTGCATCACAGTTTGTTGCGTATGGGGCTGCATAGCCGCAGACCAGTCAGGGTGCCCATGCTGACCTCTGTCCATCATCAGAACTGGACCATGGAGCAATGGATGAAGGTGGCCTGGTCTGATGAATCACGTTTTCTTTTACATCACGTGGATGGCCGGGTGCGTGTGCGTCGTTTACCTGGGGAACACATGGCACCAGGATACACTATGGAAAGAAGGAAAGCCGGCAGAAGCAGTGTAGTGCTTTGGGCAATGTTCTGCTGGGAAACCTTGGGTCCTGCCATCCATGTGGATGTTACTTTGACACATACCACCTACCTAAGCATTGTTGCAGAGCATGTACACTCTTTAATAGAAACAGTATTGCCTGGTGGCTGTGGCCTCTTTCAGCAGGATAATGCGCCCTGCCACAAAAATGGTTCACAGCACACCTTCAGGGGTCTAGTGGAGTCCATGCATCAACGGGTCAGGGCTGTTTTGACAGCAAAAAGGGACCAACACAATATTAGGAAGATGGCCATAATGTTTTATATATATACATTCATCAAAGAGAATGGGAAAGTGTGTCCAAACTTTTGACAGGTAGTGTATATATATATATATATATATGAAGACTTCAGATGCAAAAGCCTCTAAGTCTGTCTGATGTTTTTCTTTAAAATTAACATTTTTGTCAGGCACCTATGTATAGGTTTCTACCTAAGTTCTGGTACTTCTGAATGGGCTGAGGCTGGGATTTAGCAGGTTTGAAGTGAAAGTATTTGATGAACGTATACTTTGTGCAGACAGCATCCACTCAGTATTGTTATCTCATTTTTGACCCAGTTGGCTTTTAGAAGCTTTTGCATTGGAAGTCTTCAACAATATATATATATATATATATATATTTATATTTATATATTTATTTTATTTTTATTTTTTTTGTGTGTGTGTACAACTCATAAAATGTTATGTCAAATAATTATACATATGAATCAGAATGGACATATTGGAAATTTAGCACTTTGTCATTTACATATTGAATTCTTAAATATATAGAAGCATCAATGGGAACAAATGGTCATGAAAAAATGAATTATTACAGTTATCTACAGTAATTATGAGTGAGTTTAATACACAAGTGTTGGTGAGGTCTGTTTGACAGCTCTACAGATCCTGTCTGGATCCAAACCAGAGGTTTTAAAGTGAGTTCAATCTGCGGCACTTCATGACTGACTCTCACTCAAACATCTTTTCCACTGCCTCTTAAAACCAGCACATTAAAAGCTCATTTACACTCTGGCTCGTTACCAACTGATTATCAAAGTTGATCAATCAGATTTTTGCTGAGAGAGCCATAATCAAAGAGAAAGAGAGATCAAGAAAATAGTGCAGAACACAAATGCTCCTTACAAAAGACAATGAAGGTCACAGTATTTTTCAAATTTTTAAGTTAAAAACAAGTGTGTGTGTGTGTGTGTGTGTATCCGAAAATCCTTGTCCTTGTAGTGACATTTTTTGGTCCCAATGAGGAAAAAAGCTTATAAATCATAATAAATGATGTTCCCTCGTGATACTACATGAGTACTGTGTTGTTCGTCTTATTAATATAAATAAGATAAGACGCTACAGGGAAAACTCCTTTTTCTCAGATTCTGAAGACTTTATACAATCACGCAGTGAATACTGCACGTCGATTGGTTCGTAAAGTTAAAGAAAACAAACCAATGACGGCGCGGCACGCACGAGCCAATGGTGAGCAAGTCCGCTTGAGCCCACCGAAATGGGTGGAGACTCAGGCTATAAAAGCGGCTGTTTCACCATGGCAAATCGATTTATTCTCCTTCAGCGTCGCAGATAACATCTCTTCGTTAAAACTCGGATTGAAGCCGCCTTCACCTGCAAGCAGCTGGATTCGCCGCTGATCTTCTCGCCTTCATGCAGTTGATTGGCCCGCCTCCCTGCTCGCCGCTCTCTATCCCGCTCGCAGCTCTCAAGCAGCTTGGCGTCCGCGCAGCCGGCGCTTCGAGCAGCCGCAGCACCCTCTGCTCTTCAGCTCGCCGCTCAGACAGCCGCTCACGTGCAGCGCTGATCGCCCGCCGCTCTGCAGCCAGATCAGCTCGCCGCTGTCAAGCAGCACTGTTTCCACGCCGTGGTGTTGCAGCCTGGTCAGCCTGGTCTCGCCTCTCTGCGCTCATGGATAGCGTTCTTTTCAGAACACGACCCCGTCCCTTGCACCCTCCCGTTTTCTTCCTCCCGGGAACCCGCGAGGAAAAAACAGCGGGGCAGAGGATCTCAGCGCTCGGACGAGTGTGATCTCATGTCGGCTCTGTCCCCACGTGACTCGCTCTCCCCACAGGAAGAGGTTCCACCTGTCCATTTCTCCCATCCAGACCAACGTCCCTCTGTTATCGCGAGTGACTTTGTCTCGTTCTGAGGATCTGATGACGAGCAACAGGACGACAGCATGTCGTTAGCGGCGTCAGAGGCCGGGGAGTGCCCCCTTTAGGGCGCAGATGGTAGTTCTCTCCGACCTTCCTCCTTCTCAGGATGAATAGGAGTTGAACCTTCTCTGTCCTGTCAGAGCCCTGAGAACGTACATTGATCGCTCCGCCAGCTCTTTGTTTGCTTTGGTGGCCGCACGAAAGGTCTTCCGGTCACAAAGCCTAGACTATCTAGATTGATAGTAGACGCCATAGCTCTTGCGTACTCCTCCTTGGGCCTTCAATGTCCCTTGGGAGTCAGAGCACACTCCACGAGAGGCATGGCCTCCTCGTGGGCATGGTCATCTTGTGTTTCCATTGATGACATCTGTGCGGCAGCCGGCTGGGCCTCACCGTCCACATTTGTTAGATTTTATAATCTAGAGGTCCCTGCGCTTCATTCGCAGATCCTTTCTGCATAAACCTACTGCACTCACGTGCTTTCTTGTTATATCCCCGACTTAGTCTGGGAGTAACTACTGTCTGCCCCATATATACATAAACTAGGCCCCTGGAGGTCCTAGTAATGGGGTTCTGATGAATGACTTATACTTGAGTGTCTTGGAGCCCTTTGTTAAGCGCTTCTCACTGTATTTAGTCATCATCTTACCTAGTACGGAGTGATTGTATTATCCCCGTAGCGTCTTGTCTTATTTATATTAATAAGATGAACGACGCTGTACTCGTGTAGTATCGCACAAAACGTACTCGGTTACTAATGTAACCTCGGTTCCCTTAGATACGGAACGAGTACTGCGTAAACCAATCGATTTGCCATGGTGAAACGGATGCTTTTATAGCCCGAGTCTCCGCCCATTTCGGCGGGCTCGAGCGGGCTTGCTCACCATTGGCTCGCGCGTGCCGCGCCGTCATTGGTTCATTTTCTTTAACTTTACGAACCAAACAATGTGCAGTATTCACTGCGTGATTGTGTAAAGCCTTCAGAATCAGAGAACAAGGAGTTTTCCCCGTAGCGTCTTGTCTTATTTATATTAATAAGACGAACGACACAGTACTCATGTAGTATCTAAGGGAACCGAGGTTACGTTAGTAACCGAGCATTTTTTTTGAAAAAGTAAAATTTACTGGGTACACTTCAGATTCAGCAATATTATTGACTTCAGCTGATCAATGACACAGTTTTCTTTTTAAATCTGCTTTACAGCAAAATTGAACTCTATTTGCATCATTGGATCATTATTTTCCTGTTTATCACTAAAGCTTCTTTGAAACAAACTGTTGTATAAAGCATTATAGAAATAAAGGTGACATATGTAAATGGATCTTTATTCTAATATTTTACTATTACTTTTATGTATGTATTTATGTATATACGTATTTATTTATTGTTTGTCATTTTATCCAAAAATAATATGTATAATATTATGTATATACACCGATCAGGCATAACATTATAAAGAGCATGATTGCATAAAGAAAGGTCTTAAAAACGGCTAAATCTGCTTGTCACTGAGGAAAAATTCCACTCATTCACTGCTATAGGAGAGGAAGAATTGGCTAAACTCGTTAAATCATCTAAATCAAAAATATGCTCGACCCTATACTGACTAAACTACTGAAAGAGATGCTTCCAGAGGTCATACATCCTCTTCTTAATATCATTAATTCATCCTTGTCATTAGGATATGTATCGAAAACCTTTAAGCTGGCTATTATTAAACCCCTTATTTAGACCGTATCATAGTACTGAGACTGCTCTCATTAGAGTTACAAATGATTTACTCTTATCATCCGATCGTGGTTGTATATCTCTATTAGTGTTACTGGATCTTAGTGCTGCATTTGATACTATTGACCACAACATTCTTTTGAATAAACTCGAATAAACTCAACACATGCAAATCGTCCACGAGGAAGGAAAGCGAACCTGTAAACGCCCCATCACCTCAAAACAAAGAATCAGCTTCTTCATTCTTCTGATTTTCATTGAGTTCGGAAGACACGATGTGAGTTTACCTTGGATTTACCCCAGAAGAAACTGAACGTGAGAACGTTAAAATTCTCATTTTAACATGAGAATTTTTAAGGTAAAACATTTATTCTCACTTATATTAGCGTTATTGATGCATAAACTTCACATTGTAGGCTACTAGTTGAACTATTGCCAGACTAAAATGTGTGAAATCAACGGAAACATGATGAAATATAGACAGGTAGGCAACCTTTTGATGCTAAATAAAGATACACATACGACATGGGGATATTTTGCTCTGTAATATTAAACACAGCATGATATAAACGTAGGGTTGCCAACTGTCCCGTATTAGCCGGGACGTCCCGTTTATTGGGCCTAAATGTCCCATTTATTGACTGGTACGCTGATGTAACCATGCACTGACTAAGGGGCCGTTCACATATGTTGTGTCTTTTGCGCGCTCAAGTTCGTTATTTTAAATGTAGACGCGCTATAAGCACTCTCAAATAGAGACTAATTAGTTTTCGTTCATCTTGCACTGTCCCTGTTTGCACTTTTGCCCTGAATGTCTCTTTTGCACTGTTTTTTTTTTTTTTTTTTTACCACTGTTGTTTTCATGTGTAAATCCAAGTATACACAACCGTTCAAAAGTTTTAGATTTTTTTATGTTTTCCAAAAAAAAAGTATTTTTATAGTTTAAAATAATTGTTTTCTATTTGGATATATTTTTAAAATGCAATTTATTCCGGTCTTCAGTTTCACATGATCCTTCAGAAATCATTGTAATATGCTGATTTGCTGCTCAAGAAACATTTCTTATTATTATGAATGTTGAAAACAGTTGTGTACAATTTATTTCAGGATTCTTTGATAAATAGAAAGTTCAAAACAACAGCATTTATCTGAAATAGAAATCTATTGTAACATTATACACTACCATTCAAAAGAGTTTAGTTTTTTTGTTGCTGTTGTTTTGTTTTTTTGAAAGAAATTAATACTTTTATTCGCAAAGATGCCTTATATTGATCAAAAAACACAGTAAAGACATTTGTTAAAAAATGTTATCTTTTTATTTCAGATAAATGTTATGCTTTTGAACTTTCTGTTCCCTCTGGGTTAAATCTTTGATTTATCAAAGAATCCTGAAAAAAATTACACAACTGTTTTCAACATTCATAATAATAAGAAATGTTTGTTGAACATATATATCAAATCATCATATTAGAACGATTTGTGAAGGATCATGTGACAATGAAGCCTGGAGTAATGATGCTGAAAATTCAGCTTTTCGTCACAGGAATAAATTACACTTTACCATGTATTCACATAGAAAACATTTATTTTAAATTGTAAAAATATTTCACAATATTACTGTTTTTACTATTTTGGATCAACTAAATCCAGTCTTGGTGAGCAGAAGAGATTTTTTTTTTTTTAAAACATACAGATCTAAAATTTTGAATGGTACTCTAGGTCTAAAGTCTTTATGTAAAAGTAAATGTATAGTCAGATTACTAAGTCTCCCGACATTCATTATAGTTCCCTCTGTCATATTCCTCATTGATATTCAGGGGGGGAGTCGTTGACGCCTCAGGTGTGAATCTCAGCATTATTCATGATGATCCACACCCTCCCCGCATACAGCCATTCTGACAATAAGTGTCTTACAAAAGTCAAATGACTATATTGTTTTGTATGAATAAGTGATCAAAATGGTTTTCACATTGTTTTGAAGGAAAAACTCTAGGCAACAACATCCAGTTCTGAAAAGCCTTGTGAACAAATGTTTAAAGTGTGTTATATGACCTGATTTCAGTGATTTAACATTTTATTTTTTTCAAAAACCATAAACATAAACATTATTTTCTCAAAACTACAAACTTTTATGTACATGTTGCTCACATATTACTGTAGCCCTGTTTGTGCTGAATACAGTGTAATCAGACTTTAGCCATTAATATGCTTTAAAGCAACTGAAAAAAAAACACAAATGTCAGAGCATGTCAAACTTCTTCAGGGCCACAAAATATCCTTAGGGTCCAGAGGGTTAACTAGGTCAGCCGGAACCGGGAACACTTCCCATAACACCTGATGTACTCGTTACATCATAAGAAGAATGGCATCTACGCTAATATTAGTCTCTCTGTTTATCCCGAGGTTTACATTGGCCAGCCGGATCCGGTCCGTATCCAGATCAGATGGTGGACCTGCGCCTAGACACGACCAACGCATCCCCGAAGTGTCAGCAGAGATTGTGTCAACTAGATTCTCCCCTGTGAAGGAGAGCACGATAGCCAGTGGCACTGATCCTCAACAAACCCGTCTCCATACTGGTGTGATGACTCTGCTCTTCAACTAGATGGAACTGGACAAATATTCTAAATGTTTCGATCTAATCTGACTTCTGACTTGTAATGTTTGCCTGAATAATCATACACTGTTTGTTCGTTGGCCAGAGGAGAACTGGCCCCCTGACTGAGCCTGATTTCTCCCTAGGTTTTTTTCTCCATTCTGTCACCTGATGGAGTTTGGGTTCCTTGCCACCGTCAGCTTTGGCTTTTGGCTTGTTTAGTTGGGGACACTAAATATTCTATATTACTATATTACTGATCTGCCCGCATTGACACTATATGATAATTGAACTGAGCTGGATGACATCACTGTTTTCTCCAGAGCAGCTGTACAGCCAAATCAAATTCTGTTGCATTATTTTCCTGTTTAACACTGTGAAGCTGCTTTGAAACAATCGTCATTGTAAAAAGCACTATATAATTAAAGGTGACTTGACCTTCCTAATATTGTGTTGGTCCCCCTTTTGCTGCCAAAACAGCCCTGACCCATCGAGGCATGGACTCCACTAGACCCCTGAAGGTGTGCTGTGGTATCTGGCACCAAGATGTTAGCAGCAGAACCTTTAAGTCCTGTAAGTTGCTAGATCCACATGGCTGGCAGGACACAAGGTTTCCCAGCAGAACATTGCCCAAAGCATCACACTGCCTCCGCCAGCTTGCCTTCTTCACATAGTGCATCCTGGTGCCATGTGTTCCCCAGGTAAGCGGCGCACAAGCACCCGGCCATCCACGTGATGTAAAAGAAAATGTGATTCATCAACCAGGCCACCTTCTTCCATTGCTCTGTGGTCCAGTTCTGATGCTCACATGTTCACTGTTGGCACTTTCGGGTGGTGGACAGGGGTTATTCTGACACCTTTCTATCAGAACCAGCATTAACTAGCAATTTGAGCTACAGTAGCTCGTCTGTTTGATCGGACCACACGGGCCAGCCTTCACTCCCCACATGCATCAATGAGCCTTGGCCGCCCATGACCCTGTCGCCGGTTCACCACTGTTCCTTCCTTGGACCACTTTTGATGGATACTGACCACTGCAGACTGGGAACACTCCACAAGAGCTGCAGTTTCATCTAGCCATCACAATTTGGCCCTTGTCAAACTCGCTCAAATCCTTATGCTTGCCCATTTTTCCTGCTTCTAACACATCAACTTTGAGGACAAAATGTTCACTTGCTGCCTAATATATACCACCCACTAACAGGTGCTGTGATGAAGAGATAATCAGTGTTATTCACTTCACCTGTCATAATGTTATACCTGATCGGTGTATATAAGAATCAGGGTATTAAAATGTGAACAATTTTATTAGTTTTTATTAAGATTAAAAAATAAAAAATTATTAATGGTGGCTTTTGCTGTAAGAGATTCACATCTATGCAGGTCAAAAAGCTGTTTGCCATTGACCTGAGATTCCTACACAAACACCCTTCCTCTCAATGCCATCTCTCTGTCTCAGAGCTCAAAATGAGTCTCAGCGGGAGAGCTCTTCTCTAAAGCGAGCGTGATGCATCAAGAAAAAACAGATATCATAAATGCAATGAGTTTCCAGCACTCACGATTACCGACAGAGCGGCATACATCCCGGCAGTGAACGGGCAGTTTAATGTACGCTTACAGTATTGTTGCACCTTGAGTCTGGTAAATAAATGACAATCATAAACGTAGGCACTTATGCTAATTACTGAGGCGAACAGTAATTGGATTTGTCACACTTAATGTCCCTGTGAGATAAAGAGCGATGAAGAGCAGGACTCCACAGAGAGAGAGATAAATGCTGCTGTGGATCTGTCCCTGAGGGAATATTGAGCGATCTGAGCTCATGAAGGGTTCACTGGTGTCGCTTTTTATAGTGTCCTGTTCCATCATCAATATCACCGCCAAGAACAACAGAAAAATGTGCTGTCAAGCATTTTCTCAAGGCCACACTGACCCTTTCATCTTCTGGACTGAAGCAGTGTTCAGCGAGTGTGTGTTTATCACAGTCATGATCATAATTAACCATTAAAACATGAAAAACACACAGAGCTGTCACATTTAGCATCATGTGTACACGCACATACCACATCTAGAATGACCCGAACAAGCTACACATCAGGAGTTCACGTTCACATTGTTCTCGGCTGAAACGCTCTTACCTAACAGGAAAAAACACTTACTCAACAGACTCTATATTACTGTGGACTGATCCTGGCCGAGAGCCACGCTAGTGGACAGCCAAAAGTGCATTATGCATCACTTAGATGACTTTTACAAATAATGCATTTTGAAATTCAAGGAACGTGGAAATGAATAATGGTAAATGCTGCACATCTTCCAGTTACCTTTCTTAGAATACACATCAGTCTAATGCAATCTGTTTCCTGCGAGGACTGAAAAGAGGATGATCTGTTCACAAGTGATCAGGGTAGGGTTGCACCAGCCGGTCGCAAGTTCTTTCTTAAATTGGAACATAAAGTCCACACTAGAGGCTTAGTAACTACTTGCTAGTTTGTAACTAACTCTGTACTTTGTTCTTAAGGCAGAACGTAGCTAGTAGGCCACAAGTGATTCAATAGTAGCCTTCAAATACGTGAGCAGAAGTTGTGTCGAAATGCCATGAATTTCAGTTAATCCTTCATTCGAACTACTTTTGCCTCACGTAACTAACGGTAAAAGTAAGAAATAAGAAATGACATTTGTTGATTATGACTTATTTTATTTGACATGCACAACACGGACCGATGGGACAGATGCACAAGCGGCACTAAGTAAGTAATCTATTCATATAATGTTTTCTCTCTTAAAATGTAAGCGAGTGTAAATGTCAGCATTATCATATACGTGTAAAGAATTGAAGTCTGTTATGTAAAACAAGAGCTTATTGATGCAGTTCAGTCTGTCTGCCATTTTATTCCAACCGTTACTCCTGATCGGAGGCTTACGTAAATATTTAGTTTATATGTAGAGTTATACTTCTTCAAGAGTAAGTTTAATATAAATTAAATAATAATAAAATAATAAAATGCAATCGATAAAAATAAAATAAAATAAAAGGTGTAAATAAATAAATAAATAAATAAGCATAAAAACACTGTCTCCCAAACATAACAATTGAAACTGAAATTAAAATTTAAATATAATACAGACAGACAGACAGACAGACAGATATTGCCGGATCTTTCTAGCAGGTGTAAACGGGATCTCAACTAGGACTGAAGTGAAGTCTGAGTCCCTGCTGTACTGTTCGTGAAGTATTTAAAAAATAATCTAATCTCAGTAATGTGTCTCATGTCCTTCTCTCGGGAGAAAAATATCTTGACAACTGCTCCCTTAAGAATCATAACTCGGCCCTTTTCTCTTCGCCAAGAAACCTTCGTTCATTTTCATCTGTCGTTCTGTCCTGAGAGTTCACAATAAACTATTTCACATGGTAATAAGATTCCATTTCAATTACCCAGCTGGCCTAAACCAGACGGACCCACCACACCGTGCCAGAGAGAACAGAGTGTGTGTGTGTGTATGTGTGTGAAATGACATCGAAATCGACATTGAAGATTGAAATCAGAATGAGCTTTAACTTTGGCTCTTCATGCAGCACTTGAAGGTCTAATTCAATCCGCTTTCTATTACCAAAATTTTACATGTTCGTGCACAATAATACTCAACATGTTTCGTCACGCTGTTAATATATATATTTCTCCTTGATGAAATGTGTTGAGCTTCATATTCACCTGTAATTCTCTCCTACAGGGCGGAACAAGAGCGCAGCTGTAAATTGGATCCTCGGCTGTCTAAAATGTTGTTAACATGCTGATAGCGGCTCTGACATCAGCCATTCGCAAACTTTAAAGTGCATCATTTCTATGCCTCTTATTTAGGTGGGACTTTCAGAGCAAAAACAACAACAGCTGCACTGAAAAACATCCACCGTTCAAACAGATTTTAATCCAAGACACAACAGGTTTTTTTTCAGCCACAGGTCAATTTTGGATTATTTTACTTCCATATCTTGTCTTCTTTCAGACTAGTGGAAAGAAAACATCAAAATGCACATTTAAGTTAGACTTTAACTATTTGCATCTGTAGATTTCAATTACAATGCATAATCTCTACTTCAGCAGCTCATACATGCACCAAACTTTACAGTTTTATTCTGGAGGTTTTTACAGAGGGGTTGTTCATATGAATATGATTTATATATCACTATAGTACTTAAAAGGGTGGTTGATTACCCCTTTTTACAAGGTGTAAAATAAGTCTGATGTCTCCAGAGTGTGTATGTGAAGTTTTAGCTCAAAATACCCCACAGATCATTTTTTATAGCATGTTAAAATTGTCACTTTTTGAGGGGAAGCAAAAACGTGCCGTTTTTGTGTGTCCCTTTAAATGCAAATGAGCTGCTGCTCATGGGGTGGAGCTTCAAGAACTCCAGTTAGCAGCTCTGATTACCTCACACAGACAGGCAATGAAACTGTTCAGCCTTTTTTGTTCAAACCGGAGTCGGACAATGATGGAGAGACTCAAGAAGAAGTGACAACATGTAGACTGCAACAGGATGTTCCTGAATGGTTAGTTGATGAATTTATGTAGCTGATGTGGAGTTAACTATCTTCAAGTCATTGATTAGCATATTCTGTCATGATAATCTATAAATTGCTCCTGGGGGAACTGTTGTAAGATTCACAAAGCCAGAGAATATATGCTGCATGGAGATATAACAGTTTAGTTTAATTACAGTTATAACTTATGTTGTCATGTTGCTTTTATATCATGCTATTGCTTTTGAGTTGCGTACTGTATTGCAATAAATGTGAAAAGATGGATGTGACAGCTTGAGCAGACTCCCAAATGTGCTTGACTACAACAACTCTTACTCTTCTCAACATGGCCGTTGTTGCGGTTTATGTAATTTTTAGGGTTAGTGATGTCACTAACCCAGGAAGAAGCTCGTTGTAGTTCCTACCAGTTGTTTGTTGTAGTCCTTAAAAGGTGATTTCTTTAAAAGAAAATATCTCCCTTTGCTTTGAACTTTGAGCGTTGTAACTTTGCAGATATTGTTTATGCTCAAACAGCAACATTACACACTAACTAAAGTTAAAAAAGTGAAATCATAATCAACCACTCCTTTAAACACTGTGATTTCCCCTCCTTATTTAGGCTAGCAGTGTTAATTTTGACAACAAATTTTGATTTAGCTTTAGTCATAGTCTTTTGACTAAATGTGCATTTAGTTTTAGTTTTAGACATGTTTATTTGTATAAATTAAATGTGACACGTGCTGGAATGCGTACAGGCTAATTTCGAACATGCAAACATAATTTGTTATGTCTTAACTGAATGTTTGGAACTGTTGAGGACATCTGATGTGTGACATTATATTAGATCCTTGCATTACAGTAGGTCTTAATATATAGGCTGTCTCTTTAATGTTAATCAAACAACTGTGGTATCATGGGGGGAAAAAAGTTGAATATATATTTTTCCTATAGATATTGACTTGGTGTTCGTCAAATTTGGTGTTATTACCAGGGATTTTAAGGTATGGTTGCTAGGAGGTTTTGTTTTGGAACCTTTTTTTTTCTCAAAATTGACTTTTCTGATTCTATCGACTTCAAACAGGTATAGCTCAGTCATTTTGTGTCCGATTCCAACAAATCATACACCATTTTGAAAATAACAATAGCTAATTTTGAAAATGTGCTCATTGCTACTCATTTTGCCAGATTAACCCTTATAAAAGCTATTAAAGTTATTCAGTCAAGAACACAGTGATTTTTCCCTTTTTCTTGTGTTTGATTACATTAATGACAGACAGCAGCAGGTTTATTAGGCTGCTGTCACTTTAAAGCTGAATGCATGGATCCAATATACTGTTACACATCGGATGTTCTCCCAACTGTTTACGTCCACTTACGATATAATCGACTGTGTTTACGTGAATACTTGTCAAAAACCCTTCAAGTGCGATGTGAAAGACAGCTCAATTTAGTACTTGTGTGAAATTTACAGTATTTTCTGATTTAGGTGATAAAAAAGATACCCAAAATCCCCCTCTGTAAAAACCTTTAACTCTAATATCAACAAAACAGGAATTTTGAACATGGTTTTATCTCCGATTTCTGTTCTGGAAATGCATATAAATTAGTGCATATTTAATTTCAAACAACATTTAAAAAAAAAAAAGTAAGTTACTTTGATTAATCAACTAGGGAAATATGGTGATATCTATTATTTAAAATGTTTACACTATTCACTTGTAATGTTATCTGGATGTTTTACATGCATGTATTTATTGTGGAGTTTGGTGGGAATTTTGTTTTTGGGTCATTTTAATTTGTCTGTAGTAACTTTTCTAATCTATTTTATGCATTAATCATTGTATTTTCAAGCAGAAAACAAATCTTCAAGGTTTTAAAGCTTTTGAGACCAGAATATTATCTCAAATGCCTAGCAACCATGCAGAACACCCTAGCAACCACATAACAATGCCCTGACAACCATCCTAGCAAACTCTCCAGCATCATGGCGGTGAATTCTGCACAAACAAGCACCACTGACTCACAAAATGTAAAAATCTAGTTGGCAAACGCTGTTAAAATCAGGTCCAGTTTCACTGCCAGTGGAATTACTTGTTTTGCTCAAGCTGAAAAGTTTTAGCTGAAGGATCTTAAAGCCCCTTAAAGACTCAAGTTTTCAATATTGATTCCAAAAAATATTTCCATTTAAATCCCCTGTCTGAGAACCCAGTTGAAATCAGTGACAAATTCTGCCCACAGATCCTGAAACGAGTGCAGCACTTCCAACAACAGATGGTGACATGGAAAAACAAGGGGGGAAAAAACCTAAAAGAATAATACAAAATTAACAAATAAGAGTGAAATGTCTTTTCTCTGTTGTAATGCTTTTTAACCCAGCAGGATAAATAGTCAGAAAAGCCCTCGGCAAACCGTAACCATAACAACAGTCACATTAAGGCCTGAGTGGAAAAAACTTTAATTCACTTTCACTGCATTTGAATTAGTCAGATGAGATGTGTGTGTGTGTGTGTGTGTTTGGCGCACTTCATCATTTTAATGGATCAGCAAAGAGAGAGTGAATAATGGCAAATTTGTGTATTACTCTGTGTGTGTGTGTGTGTGTGTGTGTGTGTGTGTGTGCATTTGATTTCTATATTATCCTAGTTATGTAATGTACATTCTCATTATGATCATCAAGCCTAGAAATTAATACATTATTAGGGTCACAAACTCAGACCTGCTTCAAAATACGTACAAACACCTGGATACATGTGAAGACCTAAAGAAGAGCTTGAAACTAATTAATATGCATGAATAAATCCACGCACACTTATACACGCATACACACACACGCACACACACACATATACACAGACGCACACACACAAACACACATACATACACACACAAATATTGCACACACATACACACATAAACAAACACACAAATAAACACACACACACAAATACACACACATATAAACACATACTGTACAAAACCACACGTACATACACACACATACACACACACAAATATGTACACACACACACGCACACATACATATATACACAGACTATTACTAAAACTTAAACAAATTAAAATTAAAGTGAAAAAAAATCTAAATATTAATAATACTCTAACAGTATATAAATAATACTGCAATTACACACACACACACATATTACAGAAGAAAATGCACAAGACTAGTGAGCTGCAGTGGTTCATCGCTCTGATGGGTTTCAATTCACAAAGAAGAAAGTAAAGATCAAACAAAAACTAGGACTGATAGGTGGATAAATAGAGATTATTATCTCACACGACTCTCTGTGCATATTATATTAGATTGTATTATAAAAATGATAACTTTTTCATGTGCACTGAAAAGTGAAATAAAATGTCAGACATTCAGATAAAGTTCTGAGTCAGAGGAGACATGAGTTTATGAAACTCTTTCATTAAAACTAATCTCAATCTTTGGCTTTTATGCATGCCGATTCTATCTGTATGCATCTGACATCCATGCGATCCAGGATCGCTGGTCTGAGATCAGATACGGTCTGTGCATGTTTGTTCTGATCTCAGAGAATCAAACTGCTCTCACATCAGCAGACGCTTCTTCAAAACTAGCCGATTTAAAATCTCTTTGACGACGCAAGTTAAAAGAATGTGGCAGATCCGTGGGCAGATGAGAGTTTCTGGGTAATTCACTCGCTCGTTCTTTCTTTTAACGATTCAATAATTTCCGTCTGTCAGGTTTCTGAGCGGAATAATTTGAGCTAGCTGCTCTCATATTATTCATGAATCTAATTTCACCTCAAGTGGAAATTAAATGTGTCAAATGTAGATCCACATTTGAGTGTGTCTGTGCGTGTTTTCTGTTCAAAAGGCCTAAAGTTGCACATAATCATAATTATCATGACTGAGTCATGAGATGTTTGACATATATGTATTTAAAGGGGTACTTAACAGCTGGCAAAAAGGGCTTTCAATAAAACATGGCCGTCTATGCAGTAGAAAAGTTTTTTTTTTTTTTTTAATCAGTGCTACTTGACTAGAGAAAACAGGGGGAAAGGCTGATGTCTTCCCATTTGCCAAATAGGAAAACTTCAACACCCATAATGCACTGGGCATGTTGCCATCCGAGGCGCATGCAGTCCGCTATGGATATGCTTGACCAGTCAAATACCGCATTGCTTTAGTAAGAAATACTCCTTAGCAAACTTTTTTAGTCATAATTAGGGTTGGGAATCCAAAATTGATTCCAACTCTGTAATCGAATACTTAAGGTCAGGAATCGGATATTTGTTATAAAATGAAAATTTGTATTCCTCTTATCGATTCCTTTGTGTGCATTTTAATATGACTTTAAACCATTCACGTGCATTCTGTGCTGCGTACACATCCAAAGTGCGCTCACAGAAAAGTGATTTTAAACCATTCACGGCTGTTTTCTGTGCTGTTTATGTGCTCTGATAAAGTATTATCGTAAACACAGTTGGTTAAAACGCATGTGTAACAGTATATTGGATCCGTGCAGCTCTTAAAGTGACAGCAGCCTAATATTCCTGTTGCCGACTCTATAATAACATTAATCAAACAACAAAAGACAAAGAGAAAATTCACTCGCTGTTCTTGACTGTTTATCTTTTGTAACTATATTTGTAATGTATACTGTATATTTTATTCATAAAGTGCAGTATTATTTTATATTTGATTACAGTTTCTGTACCTGAATACCTGAAAATCTTAAAACACTGTTTATTTTAATCATATACTTTATTGCCAAAAGTATTGGGACACCCCTCCAAATCATTGAATTCAGGTGTTCCAATCACTTCCATGGCCACAGGTGTATAAAATCAAACACTAGGCATGCAGACACTTCTACAAACATTTGTGAAAGAATGGGTCGCTCTCAGGAGCTCAGTGAATTCAAGCGTGGTACCGTGATAGGTTGCTACCTGTGCCATAAGCCATGAAATTTCCTCACTACTAAATATTCTACGGTCAACTGTTAGTGGTATTATAACAAAGTGGAAGCAATTGGGAACAACAGTAACTCACGTAAAATCAGAGCAGGGTCAGCGCATGCTGAGGCACACAGTGCGCAGAAGTCGCCAACTTTCCGCAGAGTCAAACTTTGTGTGGCCTTAAGATTAGCTCAAGAACAGTGCGTAGAGAGCTTCATGGAATGGGTTTCCATGGCCGAGCAGCTGCATCCAAGCCTTACATCACCAAGTGCAAAGCGTTGGATGCAGTGGTGTAAAGCTCGTCGCCACTGGACTCTAGAGCAGTGGAGACGTGTTCTCTGGAGTGACCAATCTCGCTTCTCTGACTGGCAATCCGATGGACGAGTCTGGGTTTGGCTGTTGACAGGAGAACGGTACTTGCCTGACTGCATTGTGCCAAGTGTAAAGTTTGGTGGAGGGCGGATTATGGTGTGGGGTTGTTTTTTTTAAGGGTTGGGCTCAGCCCCTTAGTCCCAGTGAAAGGAACTCTTAATGCTTCAGCATACCAAGACATTTTGGACGATTTCATGCTCCCAACTTTTTGGGAACAGTTTGGGGATGGCCCCTTCCTGTTCCAACATGACTGCGCACCAGTGCACAAAGCAAGGTCCATAAAGACATGGACAAGAGAGTTTGGTGTGGAGGAACTTGACTGGCCTGCACAGAGTCCTGACCTCAACCCGAGAGAACACCTGTGGGATGAATTAGAGCAGAGACTGCGAGCCAGGCCTTCTCCTCCAACATCAGTGCCTGACCTCACAAATGCGCTTCTAGAAGAATAGTCAAAAATTCCCTTAAACACACTCCTAAACCTTGTGGAAAGCCTTTCCAGAAGAGTTGAAGCTGTTTCTGTCTGTTTCTATCTTTATTTGATTTATTTACACAGTGTGCCTTTTTTGATTTTAATTATATTGTTTATTTACTTATTTATTTGTTAATTTGTTTGCAACTTTTTGTTAATTGTGTTTTATTATATGAGTTGGGATAGTTTTATTTTAAATGTCACTTTGCAAATGGAGATTCAGCCATTGTCATCTGCTCACTGCCACCTGTCGCTGTTCCCATCATGCCTTGTTTCTCCTCCAGGTGAGGCTAATACGGTAGAGGTAATTGTACAGCATATAAATGTCTCATTCCTCTCGTGCTCATTTCAGAGTGACATTTCACAAAATAGGGCCTCATTTTCCAGCGGCCGGCCGGATAAATTTCTATTAAAATGCCTGTCAGGGCAGCTTACAGGGAACACGGTAATTCAAAAATAAATAAAATGACACACGAATATATGAATAAGTAAACAGCTCGCAGCATCATGCAGGACAAAAGAGGAATCCTCGCATTGTGATATCAAGCAGACCTGGACCAATCAGTAGAGGTGAAGGAGCAACACTCATGAATATTTATGAGTGAACGCACCGGACACATATGGAACGGGCGGCTTATGATTGTGCTCGTAAAATGCACAAATTTCATTCTGAAACCTGATGTCGAATGCAACGGGAATCGAGAAATGGTCATTTGCGTAGAAATTGGATCTGATTTCATGGCAAACTGTTTAGCCGATCAAAAACAGATCAATACTGCGCAGTGTTGGTTTCTAAAATGCTGTTGTATTTCACACCAGAAAAAGTAAAGTATCTCTAAAACTCAAATCTCAAGACAAAACGTCACAGGCAAACACGTCTGTCAGAAAATCGAATAAGATTAATAATAAAAAAAAATAGTGCACATGAAATGCAAGAACTCATCAGGTCCGATAATACACACTTCACCATGTACTGTATGTGAGTGTGTGTCTATCATTAGTGGTCGACAATCCAAGTCTTTAGTAAAACACACACACAAACACATTCATCATCTGTCTGCAACTCATTGAAGTTAAAGAGCATACACACACACACCATTCATCACTTTATAGCATCTAGTTAACAGGCCGTTTGGCAGGAGCAGGCCAGAGGCTATCATATAAACCTAGAGAAAGAAAGAGCGGAGGAAAAGACTGTGTAAAATAAATGAAACAAGCTAAGGGACAGGAAGGGAAATACAATAAAGGGACGGGACGGGATGGGAAGGGAAGGGATGGGATGGGATGGGATATAAAATAAAGGGACGGGATGGGAAGGGAAGGGAAGGGATGGGAAGGGAAGGGAAGGGAAGGGAAGGGAAGGGAAGGGATGGGATGGGATGGGATGGGATGGGATATAAAATAAAGGGACGGGATGGGACGGGAAGGGAAGGGAGCATCTGAGAAGAACATCTAACCTTCTGTGCAAAGAGACATTACATTTAGCTATAGGACCCTAAAAATAGTACAGAATATTAAATATCGCTTTTTTCCTCCAAAATGATCAAACATTTACACTGAATTTGAATTTGTTCGTTCACTAAATGCAAAATGACACATTCAGCCAATAAATTCACTAAAGCAACTATACTGACAATCAGCACATGTAAAAAGATGAGCACTTAATATCACATTCACATTCACAACACAACAAATAACTATAATTACAAAGCATCAACAAACTCAATAAACTCAATAGTAATACAATCAATAGTAATAGTAAGCAAACAGTAATACAATAATCTTATAACAGTAAATTAATCATTTATTCAAACGGCAATGCATGCTGGGAACTCACAAACACAACATTTTCAGGAAAAAATCTTTCAATTTAAAAGTCTTTGTTTAGACAACTGTGTTTGACTAGCTTGGAGAATTCTAGTTTAGTGTTGGTTGTTAATATAGTTTTAAGTATTTTTTCACATTTATTAGTATTATGACTTCCCTTAAACTGTTTTGTTGCTTTTTTAGTGTATAAATTTTGTGTGTGTGTGTACCTTGTTTGGCTATACTTGTGAGGGGCCAAATGTCCTCACTTATATAGTAAAATATTATGACAACTCAGTAGTGAGGACATTTGACTGGTCCTCACTAGTTAAAAATGCTTATAAATCGGCCAAAACATGTTTTTATTTAAATCTATTGTTTTGCACATGTTTCTGGGATGGGTAGGTTTAGGGATAGGAATTGGGTTAGGGGATAGAAAATATCATTAACCTGATATAAAATCAATGGAAGTCTATGCAATGTCCTCACTAATATAGTGAAACAGACGTGTGTGTGTGTGTGTGCGTGTGTTTCACCTTGTCTGTGGAAGAGTTTGCTGCCCACTATTTCAGTCATGGATGCCACTTTCTGTTTCTGCAGTTTATCCGGGGGAATACAGGTGTAGAAATCATACAACAGCTTACTGCACACAGACAGACAGGAACATGTATTAAAAAAGTAGAAAAAATAAGTTTCATGCATTTAATTTCTCATCAGTAATCAGTTTTGTGATGTTTTAGTCCAGTTTAATCAGCTTTTGAAGAACAGTAACTGCCAGTTTGTATTTTTAGTAAAAGATAAAAATAGAAGAAATGAATCCATAAATTAATGTTAAAGCTGCCGTAGGCAGAGAAAGTGACCTGTGCTTTATTGATCGAGTCTAAACGCCACTGGTGTCTGTGAGAAACTACTGTATCATATCGACCCTCTCGGAGCCGCTAGAATGGCCTGTGTTGTGTGTACAGTGATGAATCGGACACCACTTAAAGCTAAACACACACTCCCAGCTCTAACTAGATAAAAACTCAAATAAAAACTCTGCTTCTGCAATCCAAATGAGAGAAACTTGCTCCACTCGTTAAAAACTCGAGCCGAGACATCAGACATCTGCCTCAGTTACCCGCATGATCAGCTAAACTGGTTAAAGTCACATTACGGTTATAATAACATTAGTGTTTGAGAGAAGCTCAGGGAAATGTAGGAGGACAGGTGCATTAAAGACCATCAGCATCAGAATGAAGGAGAAGCTTTGCGATTGTTGTGATTGATTTCTGTAGTTACTGATGTCACAAACTTGACGTCGGTCATCAAAGTGTCATTAAGCACTTGTAGAAAGTGTTGTTAAGCTCCTCAGTGCATCAGTCAATACGGCATATTGAGAAGGTCAAGTTAAGAGCGGTGTGTGCCGTCTGCGTCAGAACTGATCGGGGCTTGTTTGAGGCTGTTATGAGACTCACCTGAGGAGTTTAGCATCGAAAACCGTCTCCACATCTTGCAGGACTGTGGGCAAGTACTTCAGAGCGGCCACCTATACACACCCACACATATATAGAAAATGTTATAAAAAATATTTTAAATTGTTAAACATTATAAAAATTATGACAAATCACATATAAAGTATTAAAAGTCTCTCACACACAAACACACTCTCTCTGACACACAGACACTCTGTCTCTCTCACACACACACAAATACACTGAGACACTTACACACACACTTACACAAACACACTCTCTCTCCCTCACACACACACACTCTCTCTCACACACACACACACACACTCTCTCTCTCTCACACACACACTCACACAAACAAACACACTCTCACACAGTAACACACACACTCTCACACACACACACTCTCTCTAACACACACTCTCTTTCACACTTAGACACACACTTACACATGTTCTCTCTCACACACCACACACACAAACACACACAAACATACTCTCTCACACACACACACACACACACACACACACTCTCTTTCACACACTCCCTCTCTCTCTCTCATACACATACACACTCTCTCTCTTTCTCTCTCTCTCTTACACACACACAGTTGTTACAATAACAAGAGGGTCTTATTGTAACGTGATACCCATATATAACCATATTATATCCATTATGTATTGTGTATATTTAATGATATGTTTATACAATCATATTTTAACATATTTTGAAAAATTTAAAACAATAACACATTATGATGTGACATCAAGAAATATTTATAGGTCACTACTCAATAAAGCTAAATTGTGACACTTATGTGACACCTTTGTATTGAACTTATGACCAAACTGGCTCGATTATACACTTTCAGGACTGACAGCAGGTAAACCTGAGTGAACTGAACCTAGTAATCCCAGACTTTTGTACCTCACTGCGTCATCAAACATTTAATGTGTGAATTATGCATAATTGAACTGAATAAGCTAAATACAGTATAGTAGAACACACATTCATACCTGCTGCAGTAGTGTAGTGGTGTAGTCACTTTTCATCAGGTTATTGATCGACTCAAATAAACTTTTGAGAGATTCTTCAAACTCGGCCTGTTCCTTGCCTTCATACAGTCTGAAGAGAGACAGAGGACGCTTGAGAACAGTGTAATACATTTCACATCTCTGTATCACACATCAGCCATTAAACCTGCTGGTCTTGAATGTTGTAAATACAACTAAATCTGCTAAACAGGGGCAACACAACTACAGCATCAAACTGATATTCCACCCCCATGAGGGACAGACTCAACAACTCTGTTTTATCAATATTTTGTATCATTTTATTTTTATATTTTCAGTTTTAGTTAAGGTTTTAGTTTCAGTTATTTAATATACACTATATTGCCAAAAGTATTGGGACACCCCAAATCATTGAATTCAGGTGTTCCAATCACGTCCATGGCCACAGGTGTATAAAATCAAGCACTAGGCATGCAGACGCTTCTACAAACATTTGTGAAAGAATGGGTCGCTCTCAGGAGCTCAGTGAATTCAAGCGTGGTACCGTGATAGGTTGCCACCTGTGCAATAAGTCCATTCGGGAAATTTCCTCACTACTAAATAATCCACGGTCAACTGTTAGTGATATTATAACAAAGTGGAAGCAATTGGGAACAACAGCAACTCAGCCATGAAGTGGTAGGCTACGTAAAATCACAGAGCGGGGTCAGCGCATGCTGAGGTGCACAGTGCGCAGAAGTCGCCAACTTTCTGCAGAGTCAATAGCTACAGACCTCCAAACTTCATGTGGCCTTCAGATTAACTCAAGAACAGTGCGTAGAGCGCTTCATGGAATGGGTTTCCATGGCCGAGCAGCTGCATCCAAGCCTTACATCACCAAGTGCAATGCAAAGCATTGTGTGACCTCACAAATGCGCTTCTAGAAGAATGGTTGAGGCTGAAGCTGTTATAGCTGCAAAGGGCCAACTCCATATTAAACCCTACGGATTAAGAAAGGGATGTCATTAAAGTTCATGTGCATGTAAAGGTAGGAGTCCCAAAACATTTGGCAATATAGTGTATCAAGTTAAACCAAATGAAAATAAGGAATGTTTGGAGGTCTCTTACAATAGGCATTAAAGGTAAAAAAAAAGCTTTAATTTTCTCATAATATCCATTGCAGCATCAGCTCTTCTCTCACAGTGCCTGAAATGGTTCATTCGAAGATTCAGTTTCTCTAAACCCCTCCTTTTTGAGAGCTGCCCTGATTGGTCGGAAGACCCAGTCTGTTGTGATTGGCCGCCCGATTACAGTGTGTGTCCGAAACCAAGCTCCAGATCAGTAACAATGGCGTTGGTTTCACCGTATCAATCTCATCCTTTGGAAGTGACTTTGCTTTGGCAGCAGAAAACAGAACCTTCTTGACATGAACAACATTAGGGCTGTCACTACTCCTTGATTAAATTCAATTATTAGATTTAAAAAAATTTACCCGTGTCAAGTAACCAGCAAAATACCGCAAGTGGCGCGTTGTTCATCGTGATTTCAAAATAAAAGTTTAAACCCTCGCTCTGAGTGTGCCTGTTTTGATGTCCACATGTTCTTGTTCAAGAAATTACAGTGGCTGTAGCATTTCTATTGTAAAGAAGTGGACAAATATTAAAGATTAAATAAACATTTGAATTAAATGTTGTTTGGCCAAAACTAAACAATTTGATCTGCTGTAAAGTGTAACAACACCAGACCGTTGGCGCCCTCTGCAGGCATTTGTTATAATACATAATGTACACACGATGATCGTTTATATTTTGTATATTATGTATTTTAACAGTGTTGCTCTATGAAACCATATGACTGTTTTTGATACTTTTTTGATCCAAATATTATTGCCTCATTGTTATTGTATATGTATTTTAAGTCATTTTAAAGGCTTAAGTCTTTGCTTAGGTCTATTTTTATTACCACAAAAAATGTCAGATTACTCAATTAATCGTCAAAATAATCAACTGATTACTCGATTGCCAAAATAATCGTTAGTGACAGCCCTAAACAACATGCACCAAACTCTTCCAGTCTCAGCTACAACATGCAGTGTTTGAGGGCGGGGCAAAGGAGACGTCATTTACAGATAGCCAGTGAAAACCATAGGCTGGCATTATGCAAATATGTTACACACCTATGTATTAAGTAAGCCTTGAATAACTGACGACTCATTTCAGCAGTTCCGAACTGCTTCTTTCTTTTGGGACACAAAAACTCAATTTATCTGCATTTAGATTTTTGAAACTTTGCAGACCTTTTATATTCACAAACAGCTATATTACAAAATATAATATCCGAAAAAGCATAATAGGGGCACTGCTTAACGCTTTATTGCAATGCATCTAGTCAGGATAAAGAGAGTGATGAGCCTAGTTAGTTTGTTGGTCGGTTATGGCATTGTATCTAAAGTCAGTAGAAACACATCTGTTTCTAAGAGAGATCCGGCTGTGCTTCAGGTGACAGATGCAGAGGATAGTGTGGCAGTTCTGATAGTGACTTCCTTCAATCACTTTTTAGACATTGCCCAAAGATTCATCTTTCTCTGATCCTCATGCGCATCTTTCATGGCGTTTTCTCTCGTCTCGCTCTCTCTCCTGTCTCTGTCCATCAGGTCAGTTGTGTGGAGATCAGCGCTGTCTCTCTCTCTCTGATTTATCTCTTCGTCTGTCTGTCTGTCAGGAGTAACTCGGCACAGATGTTAAAGTCGGTGGGGTTTCTGAGGGTGGAGATTATGCTGTAACACACGACAGTATTTACCGTGGTACCGCTGAAGAACAGACGTGATTACTGAAGCATTGTTCCTCTAATCCACATGAGAGCCACAGTTAATACGCCATCTCCAACCCCACACACACACACACTATAATAAACACACACACATGCTAACAAAACAATGATGTACATTCTTACATCAAGACAAGTAGATATGCATTTCCAGGAATTAGTAAACCTACAGAGAAACACACACACATGCAAAACGACACACTTCATCCACAACAAAATCACTTAAAAATAGTTCTAAACATAAATGACGCAAAATGACGCACTTATGCAGAGACATTATATATTCATAAAGAAAACAAATACACGCGTCAGCAAACCACCACAAGTATTCTGACGAAGTCGCTCATGCTGCCCAAGGCTGAACACACACACACTGTGTTAATCCTGATGGTGGGTATGAAATGATAGCCATTAGAGCATAAAAACAACCACTCAAAGAGATCAAACACACTAACAGCACAGAGAATGTGTGAGGAGATGAAATACCTTGAAGTAAACATACACACACACACACACAGCAAAATCCTGTTTAGAATACAGACAGTTCTGGTTCTGGATGCTGATTGGCCAACACAACATTTCAGCAGTGATAAACACACAATGATATCAACCACTAGATCTATTAGCGCAAAGATTCCCAAACTTTTTTTGTCAGTCAAACTCCTTTGACCTAAAATATTACTTATATTAATATCTCAATAATTTGCATGTTCTTGGTTCTCTGATAAAGGACTTTTATCATTAACTAGAACTAAAATAACTAAAAAGCATTTTTGTTAATTGAAATTAATAAAATATCAATGATAAACTTAGGCTAATGAAAAATAGAAATGTTGCCTTTGCAACAAACTAAAATAATTTAAGTTGAAGCAATAAATAAATAGACACTGAAACTGATTTGAAATTGAAATAAAAAAATAACATGAATTGTAGTATTTATTTAAACAACTAATACAAATAATGAAAGTGCATACATTTAATTTACTTCTTTATTTATTTAAATTTACCATTTTTATTATTTAATTGTTTTTTTAATCAAAATAATATCTGATTAGGAAACCCCACACTAGTGGAAGGTTGACAAATCAATTTGAATCAGAAAATGATTTAATGAACATTTTGAATCCTAAAACAGAGATTGTTTAATAAATCTGGCTGATTATCTTTTTAACACTTAAAAAAAAAAAAAAAAATTAAACTAAAGAGCAAAAAAAGACGCTATAATCTTTCTAACTTTATAAGCATCTATCTTTAAGCATCTAAAATCATGCTAGGAGACAAAAAAAAGTTTCTCAAATTGAAAAAATTATCCAGATATCTAAATCATTAATATTTCATGAACAATTTTGGGTAATTTTCCCATCCATTTCCTCTTTTAAGCTGTTTAATATAAATGATTTATTACATTTCCAGAGCATGCACCCAACCCAGGCGTTCTCACACCCACATGGTGAAAATACTCTTCGCTCTGGGAATATAACGTCTGTGGTTTAATCTGGATGTATCAGAGAGTTATTTTAAAATTGCAGAGCAGTGAAGCTTTCCATCAAACTCCATTATCAGGGAGAAGCGCCTCATGCCGGGACTGAATCCAGAGCAAAAACACTCCTGCTGAGAGCCTTCGGACTAATAAACATTGAAAAATGATCCGGCCGTGAAGGGGCTGCATTTCTACAGATGTTAGTATGCATCAGCGTACAGCAGTAAACAGACTAGTTAATATGGAATGGGATGAGATGGGTAAATGGATGGACGGACAGAACGTTGGATGGATGGATGGACGGACGGATAGATGGACAGACAGAACGATGGATGGATGGATGGACGGACAGAATGATGATGGATGGATGGACGGACAAAACGTTGGATGGATGGATGGACAGACGGATAGATGGACAGACAGAACGATGGATGGATGGATGGATGGACGGACAGAATGATGATGGATGGACAGAATGATGGATGGATGGACAGACGGACAGAACGATGGATGAATGGATTGATTGATGGATGGATGGACAGAACGATGGATAGATGAATGGATGGACAGACAGAATGATGGATGATGGATGGATGGACGGACAGAATGATGGATGGATGGACGGACAGAATGATGGATGGATGGATGGACGGACAGAACGATGGATGGATGGACGGACAGAACGATGGATGGATGGACGGACAGAACGATGGATGGATGGATGGATGAATGGATGGATGGACGGAAAGAATGATGGATGGATGGACGGACAGAGCGATGGATGGATGGTGGACAGAACGATGGATGGATGGATGGATGAATGGATGGATGGACGGAAAGAATGATGGATGGATGGACGGACAGAGCGATGGATGGATGGTGGACAGGCGGACAGAAAGATGGATGGATGGATGGACGGACAGAGCGATGGATGGATGGACGGACAGAGAACAATGGATGGATGGATGGATGGATGGATGGACGGACTAGAAAGATAGACAGATGTTGCATAAACTAAAGTATTTATTGTTCGCACACACACGCACACACACAAACAATCACTCATTAAGATTAATTTAGCAGCTGTTTTGGCATCAGTGACTATTAGGCAAATTAATGATGCGATCAGCTGCTACACAAACCTGATGGCTGAACACACTGTACAACATACACACAGTTTGTGAACCGCAGATGCATCTAGGAGCACAATTTCACGTGCCGTTACCTTTGCATTGCAATACGTGCCAGAACATTCTTAACACAATGCAAGTATACAAACAACGCTATAGTGAGCATTTTCACTTTCACCTCAAATAACTTCCCAGCAGAGCAACAGTTTGAAGAGAGAGAAGAGAGTTGTTGAGCAAGTTAAATTTAGTTAAATGGTTGACATGTTCATATACGCCATTTAAGAGGATGCACAATTGACCAAGCAGTGGTGTTTGTGTGAGTGTGAAGCTGTCACAGGAACAGCACTGGCAGTGTGAATGAGCATCAGCCACAGTCTGTGTTTCTGCAGTGCTGCTCAATGACGGCATCCAGGGGCCCCACAGGCAGAGTCATAAATCACAGGCGGACACAGGCCCTTAATGACCGTCAGGCAGCACCGTTACACTCCTCGACAAAACGCTGCAGACAGAACGTGCCGGAGGACATGCGACCCTTTCAAAAACCCTAAAAAACTACCACACCGCCTTAAAAACGTCCACCTTAATCTCAGCCCAAAGCAGCTGGACGCTCATTTCCTTGTGTTTTGTTTTGTTTTCAGCACTCGCATACTACTCGTCACAACTCTTTCTTATTGGGTTTCTTGCGGGTTTCAAGAACACGAGCAGGTCATATTTCAAGCCAAATTGCTTTAAAAAAAAAAATTAACTGTATTATACAATGCAATGCACTTTGAAAATATCAATGGCAACTGCCTCTTTTTACACATAATAGGAATAAAAATGCAAATAAAAATTATTAATGAATAATAAAAATGAATTGAAAAAATGCAAAATAGCTGAATTTACATCTGAGACAATAACTGGACGCCAATCTCTTTATTAAACACAAAGATGTCTACTGTTCAAAAGTCATGCATAAAACTGATCAAAAGTGACAGTAAAGACATTTATAATGTTACAAAAATATATATTTTTTAAAATAAATGCTGTTCTTTTGACCTTTCTGTTTGAACAAACCTGAAAAAATATATAGGAAGCGGCAAAAATGTTTTTAACATTGGTAACAAAACTTTTAAATAATAGTGTACAGCTTTTGGAAATGTTACATATTGCATACTACGAAACATTATTTAAAAATGATAGTAGGCACAATATATACTCTGATGTATGCAGTACGTATTATGCTAGCATTTGATTCCCAACACAACCGACATGAGCAACAAGCAGTCCATAAGGAACTGACCAATCAATTGATTGATGCAGAGGTCACATGAAAAAAATGGCAAAAAATGTGGGTGGGTCCTCCCTCAGAACATTTTACTGGACTAGATCCCATTTACATTAAGTGCAAGTAGCCCGCCTTGTTTCTAAATGTCTGGTTGGGCCAGACAAAATTACAGAAGACACCGAATTATTAACAGCAGCAATAGTGTAGGGGTAAGGCACATGGCAGAAGGTTCGAATTTGCCTTTTGTCAAACTAACTCTACTCCCTTTTCCCCCATCACATATCAGATCGGAAAGGCATTTATTTTCAATGAAAATTAAGAAATGTTTGAAAAGTGGAAATAAAGCATCTAGTGTGTGTTTAATAGTAAGTGTTTATCAGTTAGGGGTAGGTGAACAGATATGCGCTGAATTAGAGACGGTAAAAGTGAGTGGGTCCATTATCATTGGTTTTAAAAAGTGGGTGGGTCTTGTCCCACCCACATACAATGGTTCTGACGCCCATGAGAGGTCACATGACAATATCTCTCCTAAGAATCTCCTATCTTTAAGAATCAATCGCACAAACTTACTGAGAGTAGAGCATTCGGGAGCGGACGATGAATTTGAAAATGTACTCGAGGGCTTTGAGCGTCCTCAGGATGGGTTCACAGGCCTCTCCTCGACTGGACACATCCAGATACGTCTTCAGCACGGACATCAACTTCCTAAAGCACACAGAAAGAGACAGAGAGAGAGTTTGTGTGTGTGTTCATGAGGTTTTGTAGGCACAGTAACCACAATAATTCTCTAAATAACTTTAAAGGTGCAGTGTGTAGTATTTATGATGGATGGATGACAGAAATGCAATATAATATACATAACTATGTTTTCAGTGGTGTATAAAGACCTTGCATAATGTACCATAATGTTTTTTTTATTACCTTATAATAAAACTGGCCATTCGCCATTTATGTTTCTACAGTAGCCCTAAACGGACAAACTTCTCTACAGAGCACTAGTCACTCTCTGCTCTCTCCGACAACGTCATTTTTGTCCTGTGTTGGCCCCCGTAGCAGGCCTTTTTTATTTCAGTGCACCAGCACAAAATTTACTTGCACCCAAATTTTTGGCTCGCATCACCTTTAACGCCACAATTTCAAGGTCACCTTTTTATCACGCTCCATATAAATTCATATATATTATTTAAATGACAACATAATATATGCATTTACACAGGGATTAAATTCACAGGAAACAATGCTTTGAACATTACTATTTTAAAACTACAGTTTTAACAAAGTGTTATAAATTTAAAAAAATTATGAAATAATAAACAATGAAATACAACTCATAATAAATAAAAATACAGAATTTTTAATTTCCTCTGCCTGATATATAACGTTATATCACGCTTTGATGATTGTCATAATTATGTGGTAACGTTACTGATAGGCTATTGTAGGCTACGGTGGCCTATAGTTGTTTATATTTCTTAATAAAATTGTGCCAGCTGGGAAAAAAAAAATATAATGAAATTATGAATTATTACGGGTAGATCCCAGCAGGATTAAAAGTGGTTGAAAGTTTTTCAAAGAGCCAGAAAGTCACTTTGCAGCAGGCGCAACAAATTAACAATTATACTAACGTTAGCGTTTCAGGTAGGACAGTAGATATATCAGCAAATATCGTTCTCAAAGAGATTATTTTTGGAATATAATATAACAATGCACAATCACAGACGCCGACTGGGTTATGCATTTACTTTATCTGAGGGAAAAGTTGCAGCGCGATCTGCCAGTCTCTTCAAAGGAAGATTACAAACGGCGAACGCCAATTGATTACACACGACGACTCTGTTATTTTGATGGTTTGCTTGACGATGTGAGTACAGGACTCTTTTACTTTAATGGTAGACATTATTTTCATTCTAGAGCCCTGCTGTAGCTTCTCTATGTGCTTCGAAAGGGAGGGGTGAGCGTTTGGTGATTGCAATTCAAATTCACACACTGCACCTTTAACTAAATGCATTAAACTACAAAATCAAGATACTTGGAGACAGAGAAAAGAGCGTACACATAAATCAACTAGAACAAACTAGTAATGCAGTTTACCAACAGTAATGCTACTATGACAATCTCATGCTCATAATTATGCTTTTATACATGTTCAACTCTCTTTAGTGTGTTATGTTGCTGTTTGAACATTAAAAAGGTCTGCGAAGTCCTTCCAGCAGGAGTTCCTCTCTGTATCAGTGTCACTGTTTCTGAACTCCCTGAAACGCCTCCATTGTAGTCTTGAGTTTTCTTCCAGGAACAAACATCACACGTCACAATATTCTGCATTTAAATAATTCCTGCCCAAGGCATACACTAAATAAAGGGGCAGGGCCTGAAAAGCGAGGCCAAAACATTTTGATCGCCCCCAGGTGGCTGGTCACAGTATAGGTCTTGAACCCCCAATGGGGTGTGAGACAAACTAAACAATCAAATTACACTTCAAATAATTTTTTACAAAGATGGTTTCTATCATTTTAGGTAGTTTTTATCATGCTGATGTTAGTTCAAGTGTTCGTTCTTTAAATAAGTTTGGTTTTAGCTAGTTATTTGATGCTATATAAACAGGGGTGTGACGTCATGATTGACAGCTCTGAGCGAAGAAGTCACTTAGGCACCAACAGACTTTTCCAGGATTTTTGGGATGAAATTGGAGCTTTAACTTTAATTTCTACATTTCCATAAATGTTTATTTCACACAGACATAACAAGCTTGCGATTTCTCAAACACACTTCAAATCACAATAGACTGGTGCAGCTGACCAATCAGAGCACATTGTGCTTTTCAGAAGGAGGGGCTTTATAGAGACAGGAACTAAACAGAGTGTTACTGACAGACTGGGAAGAGATGAGCTGCAACAATGGAGAATTTTTTTTTTTTTTTTTGAAGATTCAAGCATGAAAACCTGTTCTAGTAGAGCACAAAAACAAAATCAAGAGTTTGAAAAAGGGCATAATAGGTCCTCTTTAATAATTTATTCACTCCCATTTCTGTTGATTTAGGCTGCATTTATATTACATGGTTCAAATGATCCAGTATCGACTTTTCCTCCCATCATTTCAGCACAGATTGGATATGACCCACGAACGTGTAAGCAGGAAAAAGTCCCAGGCCTCATTCATATGTGGGAATAAATTTGATATGAATTGGATACGTGCATTTGCATCTGCCACGTATTCCCCAATATTCCCCTGTCATTGCGAGTCGTACGTCACTGAAAAAGCAACAGTGACAAGTGATGTTAACGCAGGTGGACACCAACCAGGATCACATGACTATTTTTAATGGCATAATGTAGGATGAAGGCTCAACCCAATGTTTTTTCTGACCTTTAAAGATGGTGCGGAAAGCAAAAGCTTTTATTATCAAATAATCTGTGTCTATTGCAAATCATGCCGTTTTTTACTTCCTTTTTGGCCTAAGCTTGACCTAAGTTTCGCTGACTGTATAGTGTAAATGCAGATATTGGGTATGGGTCACTTTTAAAAGAAGATGTAAACTGGTCGGATATAGTCAATAAATTGAATTGGGCATCAAGACCTGAAGTGGAAATGCAGCCTTAGAGTATTTGAGGATGTGTAACTGATTCATGTACATTTGAGACTCATACACACATACTGCCATCTAGTGTTTAGAAGCATAATGAAGAGCTTTTGACTTACTTGTAAGCCAGTGTGGCGCTGAAGTGTTGTTTGATATAGGCCTCCAACACAGTGTTAAAATGCTGAAACTTTCTGTCGGCGATCAGACCGATGATATAGATCTGAGAGAGAGAGAGAGAGAGAAAGAGAGAGAGAAAAAGATTGATCTGCAATGCATCAATTATAACAGTGGTTCATAACCAGGGGGCTGAAATCCACTAGGGGCCACGAGATGTTTTTTACAACTATATATACAGAAAAAAGTTTGAAAAGGAATAAAATCGAGAAATCACTTTAATATAATTAATATAATTTTACATATATTTTATAATTTAACATTATAAAATCAATGAAAACAAACAACTATTAAATCTTCCTGTAATCTTTTATCATTTTATATTCTCATTATTTATAATTTAGGGACTAGAATCTGTCACCAGAAGTGAGCTAAATAGGACTTTTGGGAGCATCCTCATTTAGAAAAATGATTTATAAATACAGTAAATAACGGCTTTCAAGTTCTTGCAGGGTTTGGGTTAGTATAATTAGCTTTATATACACACAATATAAGTCTTTGAAATGCCCCCAATTAGCTAAAAATCACACTCTTAAAAATAAAAGTGTCCTTATTGGCATCGATGGTCCCATAAAGAACCTTTAACACCCATGGAACCTATTAATTGCACAAAAGGTTCTTTATAGTTGAAAAAGGTTCTTTACACTCCCCAAAGAACTCTTAGGTCTTGTAATCAGCTTCTTTTAACTGTCCCACGTTTTCGCTGCAAAACTGAGGGTGGTCGGGCCTTCTCTGCTGCAGCACCTAAACTCTGAAATAGTCTGCCCTTCAGTGTGAGGTCTGCTCCTCCATTAGCCAGCTTTAAATCGGCTCTTAAATCTCATCCGTTCTCTCTGGCTTTTGATTAGATCGATATTGGTAGACTTTTATATTTATTTATTTTTTGGATTGTATCAGTTCTAATGTGTTTATATTTTTTTATCTGCCTTGTTTTTTTTTATGCTTTCCTTTTATATGCACATTGTCTTACTGTACAGCACTTTGGCGTAACTCTGTTGCTTTTAAATGTGCTAGTGGGGAACCAAAAATTATTGTTCTGCGAAAAAAAACCTTTGGAACCTTTGTTTTTTAGTGTAAAGTGTGTATGTGTGTGTGTGTGCGCGTGTGTGCGTGAGAGAGAAAAAGAGAGAGTGTGGGAGTGTGTGTGGATGCTGCTTACCAGAGCGTCAAACACCAAAATATCATAGTCATCAGTCTGAGAGTGTTCCATCATGATGTTGAACAGGGCGTCCAAGGTGTCCTGCAGGAACTATACACATACACAAACACACACACACGTAAACTAACATGCATACTGAGCTACAGATGCTCATGTGTAGTTTGAGAGCAACACACCTTCACAACCTCCTCTCCATCAATGAGTTTGAGCTCTTGTAGGTTTTGTTTCAGCATTTCAGGACGAGTTCTCCACTTCAGCAGACCCAACAAACCCACTGAGAGACAGACAGACAGAGACAGTGTAACCTCAACTGACTCTTAATTACCATGCATTAATGAATCTGTTTAGTTCATGTGTTTAGCAGTGAATATATCCATGTGTGTGTGTGTGTGTGTGTGTGTGTGTTCATTAGGGTTGCATTGTGATGGATGTTTCCGGAAGATTCATTAGCGTGATTAACGGGCTTTCTCAAGAACAGCTGTTACAGCACACCTGCGTCTCTGTGTGTGTGTGTGTGTGTGTGTGTGCCCGTGTCCTTAAAGGGGCTTCAAGATAAAAGTCATTCAATAATAGCACACACACAGACACAAACACAATTTAAATACTTATATTTAACCCTATAAAGCCTACTGTATCATATTTGATGTGCACATTTCTAAGGCCTCTAAATGATCTACACAATCTACTACATGCTGTCTGTCGTCTGATTGATAAGTAAAAGGTCTTTTAGTATAATTGTAAAAACGTCCACCTTCAGCTCATGGTTCACATGTCTTTTCGCTGTTAAATCTTTACTGATTTCTAATAAGTAAACATAAGAATAACTTTGATGCTGTTAGTGATATTTCTAGATGAACACTTACTGGACTGAAGCAACTTAGGTTTACTTTATTACTTTAAAAAAATCATGTTAAAATGTGAGTCATCAGGCTTTTGAGGAAGGTTTATTTGTCCGTCTCTCAATCATCATTGTATCGCATTGCATTATATGTTTTAAAACTGCAGAGCTTTGATCATAAAACTAAGCATTTAAATATCTTCTTAATAAGACATTATAGAGTGACGACTGATATTTATATGCATTTTATGTCTGCTATACTGTTATAAAGATCTCACTGATTTACATTACAAACTATTGACCATATAAATATCATCATCTGCACTAAATTCATATTTTTGGGCCTCTTGAGTTTGAGCTCCATATTCTCACTATATCATATGAACCATAAAAGCCTAATGTATCAAATATGATGCTAAACAAAAAACGCATATGCCAGCTTTTTCTTTTAGATTTTGCCTAAAGGCTCAATAAGCTGTTGCATTAAAAATGACTATTATTGTGTATGTAAGGCTTTGTATGGTTTATATATAAATATTTAAATATTAATATTTTAAAAAATAATAAAATTCTTCCTTAACACTAAGACATTCCTGGTCTTTTTGTGAATCAGTGCACGTTATTGTAAAACATTGTTTGTCTTCTTTCATCACAATGTAATAACCTGCTTTGCTTCTGAAATAGAAACACTTTTCACCACCTGATGAATAAAATCCTGCCCTACATATTTTCCCTCACTGAATATCTTTTTTTCACTTGGAAATTCATCACATTACAGAAGTGAAATGGACTGTGAATGTCGTTTCATTTTGAATATAAAAGCTACATAGCGCACTTTTCCCCGTCTCCCCAACACACACACACACCGTTCTGCGTGAGTTTGGTGGAGCAGACAAGCGTTGCGATGGTGAACGTGTCTCTGGAGCTGAACGACAGCCCTCCCACACTGCTGGAGCTGCGCATCAGCGTCGCCCCCTTGTGACTGTCGGGGTTGCTGCGCTCGGACGGCAGAGACAGGTACGAGCTGACTTCCTCCATACGCTTACTGTCACCCTATAAATAGACAGAAGGAGATGCAGCATGTCCATATTTGTTTGTAAACGTTTAAATCAACTGATTAACCTAACTGTTATCCACCGTATTATCTATGGAGGCCAAAACCTGCAGAAATGAAAAATAAACACCCAGACACCCAGTGGACTATAGGTTTCTGGTCTAATACCTGTGTTCATTTTGTAATCACAGAGAAAAATTTGACTCCCAAAAGCATGGTGAGTCTCTACGATCTACATAGACTCACAATGCTTTTGGGAAACACGGCCTGGCATTGTTCTGTTAATAAATAAAGGAAAAAAGTAATACATAAATAAATTCAGGATTAAATTTAATTAAAAATGAGTTATTTATAATGTCTGCAGATTTGGGCCTCCATAATAATGAGATAAATGTTTACTCATTTGTACAGTAAAGTCTACACTGAAAATATTTTTTTTTTTTTGTCTTGTTTAAACATTCTTAAATCAAGAAACATTTAATTGAGAGGATAAATTACTTAGTCTTATTTGCTAAAAAAAAAAACAATGTATATATATATATATATATATATATATATATATATATATATATATATATATATATATATATATCAATGTGTGTGTGTGTATGTATATACACTCACCTAAAGGATTATTAGGAACACCTGTTCAATTTCTCATTAATGCAATTATCTAATCAACCAATCACATGGCAGTTGCTTCAATGCATTTAGGGGTGTGGTCCTGGTCAAGACAATCTCCTGAACTCCAAACTGAATGTCAGAATGGGAAAGAAAGGTGATTTAAGCAATTTTGAGTGTGGCATGGTTGTTGGTGCCAGACGGGCCGGTCTGAGTATTTCACAATCTGCTCAGTTACTGGGATTTTCACGCACAACCATTTCTAGAGTTTACAAAGAATGGTGTGAAAAGGGAAAAACATCCAGTATGCAGCAGTCCTGTGGGCGAAAATGCCTTGTTGATGCTAGAGGTCAGAGGAGAATGGGCCGACTGATTCAAGCTGATAGAAGAGCAACTTTGACTGAAATAACCACTCGTTACAACCGAGGTATGCAGCAAAGCATTTGTGAAGCCACAACACGCACAACATTGAGGCGGATGGGATACAACAGCAGAAGACCCCACCGGGTACCACTCATCTCCACTACAAATAGGAAAAAGAGGCTACAATTTGTACGAGCTCACCAAAATTGGACAGTTGAAGACTGGAAAAATGTTGCCTGGTCTGATGAGTCTCGATTTCTGTTGAGACATTCAGATGGTAGAGTCAGAATTTGGCGTAAACAGAATGAGAACATGGATCCATCATGCCTTGTTACCACTGTGCAGGCTGGTGGTGGTGGTGTAATGGTGTGGGGGATGTTTTCTTGGCACACTTTAAGCCCCTTAGTGCCAATTGGGCATCGTTTAAATGCCACGGCCTACCTGAGCATTGTTTCTGACCATGTCCATCCCTTTATGACCACCATGTACCCATCCTTTGATGGCTACTTCCAGCAGGATAATGCACCATGTCACAAAGCTTGAATCATTTCAAATTGGTTTCTTGAACATGACAATGAGTTCACTGTACTAAAATGGCCCCCACAGTCACCAGATCTCAACCCAATAGAGCATCTTTGGGATGTGGTGGAACGGGAGCTTCGTGCCCTGGATGTGCATCCCACAAATAGGCCTATATACACTCACCTAAAGGATTATTAGGAACACCATACTAATACTGTGTTTGACCCCCTTTCGCCTTCAGAACTGCCTTAATTCTACGTGGCATTGATTCAACAAGGTGCTGAAAGCATTCTTTAGAAATGTTGGCCCATATTGATAGGATAGCATCTTGCAGTTGATGGAGATTTGTGGGATGCACATCCAGGGCACGAAGCTCCCGTTCCACCACATCCCAAAGATGCTCTATTGGGTTGAGATCTGGTGACTGTGGGGGCCATTTTAGTACAGTGAACTCATTGTCATGTTCAAGAAACCAATTTGAAATGATTCGAGCTTTGTGACATGGTGCATTATCCTGCTGGAAGTAGCCATCAGAGGATGGGTACATGGTGGTCATAAAGGGATGGACATGGTCAGAACAATGCTCAGGTAGGCCGTGGCATTTAAACGATGCCCAATTGGCACTAAGGGGCCTAAAGTGTGCCAAGAAAACATCCCCCACACCATTACACCACCACCACCAGCCTGCACAGTGGTAACAAGGCATGATGGATCCATGTTCTCATTCTGTTTACGCCAAATTCTGACTCTACCATCTGAATGTCTCAACAGAAATCGAGACTCATCAGACCAGGCAACATTTTTCCAGTCTTCAACTGTCCAATTTTGGTGAGCTCGTGCAAATTGTAGCCTCTTTTTCCTATTTGTAGTGGAGATGAGTGGTACCCGGTGGGGTCTTCTGCTGTTGTAGCCCATCCGCCTCAAGGTTGTGCGTGTTGTGGCTTCACAAATGCTTTGCTGCATACCTCGGTTGTAACGAGTGGTTATTTCAGTCAAAGTTGCTCTTCTATCAGCTTGAATCAGTCGGCCCATTCTCCTCTGACCTCTAGCATCAACAAGGCATTTTCGCCCACAGGACTGCCGCATACTGGATGTTTTTTCCTTTTCACACCATTCTTTGTAAACTCTAGAAATGGTTGTGCGTGAAAATCCCAGTAACTGAGCAGATTGTGAAATACTCAGACCGGCCCGTCTGGCACCAACAACTATGCCTCGCTCAAAATTGCTTAAATCACCTTTCTTTCCCATTCTGACATTCAGTTTGGAGTTCAGGAGATTGTCTTGACCAGGACCACACCCCTAAATGCATTGAAGCAACTGCCATGTGATTGGTTGATTAGATAATTGCATTAATGAGAAATTGAACAGGTGTTCCTAATAATCCTTTAGGTGAGTGTATATACAAATATATACAAAATTAATTGAGTTCATGCTTGAAACAAGAACAAATATCTGTCAATGGTGTCAGAAAAATAAACTTATTTCAAAGGGAAAACAACATGTTTCTGACCCCATTGACAGATATAATTATTGTTTTAAGCATAATCTCACTTAATTTTGATAATTTTTTTCAGAAAACAAGACTTCATAATTTAAGTCATTTTCCAATTAATGTTTCTTGATTTAAGAACGATATTTGTAATGGAAAACAAGAAAGAAAATCCTAACTAAGACAATATTTTTAGCAGTGTATGGAAGACATGTGTTGATAGTTTTAAACTGAATTATACAGGGTTTTTTTTGCACTTATATTAGGTATTCTTTCATAAATGATCATGCTTAAGATCAGTAAGGACATATACATTTGCTCCAAGGTAAACTTCTGCTTCTAGAAATTAATGTTGGTAACTTATGTTACTGTGTGTATTGACTGAAATCATATAGAGGTGCAGTAACTAAAAAGTTCACATTAAACTTACATTAGACATTAGAAACGATTATGTTCACTTATCAATATTGCAATTGTAAATAGGTTTGTGCTACTGTAATTTTAAGATTATTAATGTGTAAATGATTGGTAAACCTTCTGCATATCAGTTGTAAAGACTATTAAATGAGGCTTCACATTTTTAATCATTACTGCATCATTTAGTCCTATCTAAAATAATTTGTTTTGTTTTTTTAAATGGCGGATAAAAATGCTTTGCAACATTACAATCCACTCAAAACCCTTGTAAGAATAATATTAAATGATTTTTAACACTTTGTGTCCACATTAAGACTGTAAGTATGTGTTTCTGACCTTAAAGACAGTGAGCTCATGTATGCCATCTCTCAGAACGGTTCCGTCTTCCTTCATTAGACGCACAAACGCCATCGCAAAGTTCCTTTCACTCTTGTCTTTCGCTGCACAACACAAATTACACATTTATTCAGAATCTGAATTAATTTCCACCAACATTCAGCCTCATATCTGGTAGTATATGACAGATTAGACATGAAGAGTCTAAGTTATAGTTATGTGGCTTTTAATTCAGTAGCTTTGAGCTCATCTATATGCTAGTGCACACAGCTATGTTTTTATCCAAAGTGCGAATTTAACTTATGCACAAAATTGGAATATCGCATAACACATTTGCGAATAGAGCACTGTTTCCATCCAGTCAGGCGAAGAGAACAAAATCATCACTTCATAATAAACTAAATATCACTAAGAAAAATGGAAGTTGCTGCAGTAGGGGAAGCCACTGTCCATAATAATATTCATATAGGCCTATAATAAATCACTTGCGCCTCAGAGCGGGCAGATGAAACACAATAAACGGTCATGTTATCTTGCATTTGGGAGCGCAGACGTGTAAGACAGTTCTGGCAGGTAATTATACCGAACCACTTTGACGACAGACTTTGCTCAGGCATTTCAGAACAACCAAAACAGCATTTCAGATGCTGTGCAACGAGATCGGTCCACTGGTTGGTCCAGGAATGCCGTCCCATCGCAAGGTCACATGTCTTTTTCGATGCGCATTAAGAAATGTATTTGGTAAATGTGTTTCCATCGTAGTTTATGCGCATGTTGTTGTTTCCATTCAGCATTGTTGTATGCAACCCAAGCAAGCAACAGCCATCATTTCACCATCTCGGTTAACTATAGACTCGATATAGTCCAGCTATGAGTAACCCACTTCTAGTCAAACCTTGAATTTGGTTACATGTCGTTTTTGTCAAAATAACATACGAGATGTATGATATTCCATCCTGTAAGAAAAGTCAACAGTGATTACAAGGTGTTTGGTTTCGTTTCTTTGACATGTTCATGTTCTAGATGACTAGTCTATTCTTGGGCTATGGTTAGACATCTATTAAATTTTCACTGACAGCCCAAATTTTGTCTTGTTTTAGCCTAGATGTCAGGGCTGTGTTTGGACGGCTATTAGACGTCTTTTAAGTGCAAAATTGCTTTCTGGGATATCCCAAAATGCACATAAAAGTAGGTGGACGGAAACATAGATGACTTATGTTTCATTGCACAGATTTTGGTCCAATCACACGCTCTATAGAATGAGGATGCCCCTCCCCTTTAGGATTTTTTTTTTTCAATCAGCTGAACTTGAATTGAGATTGGGGCGGCATTCAAATTTGCATGCGTCTACTGTAGTATGCACTACAAAACTGTAGGTAGTAGACATGTTAATGTCAGCAGCTGAGACTATTTTCAAGGCAAGAGCTGTGTTGTACATTTTGTACAGTAATATAGCAGCTGTATAAAACCAAACTAAATAAAACAAAAAGTACAATATATTAAAATTACACAAGATGTTTTAGGGCCCTATCATACACCTGGTGCAATGCGACGCCAGGCGCAACAAGTGTTTTTTGCTAGTTTCAGCCTGACGCAGTTATCATTATCATTTTAAATAGCAAATGCACTCGTGCTCATCTGTTCACCCATGGGCGTGCTGGTCTGAAAACCAGACGTGTTCAGGCGCATTGTTGGCACATTGCTGTTTTGAGGAACTGAAAATGACTGTGCCATTGACCAACAAAAACCTGGTCTAAAGTCAATAGTGCAGTATTTTTTTTATTTATATTTGTGTTATTTAAAGGGCGTGTTAGTAATATGCGCCTATAGGCGGGTGCACAACGGGAGTACACTCTGCTTATTACACACACAGCGACATGCAGCAGCACACAAACATTTTTTAATATTAAAAATAAAAGGATTCCTCTTAGGAGAAGCGTTCAGTCTTTCCGCTCGCAAATTTCGCCATGTAAATAGCGAATCCGCCATGGTGCAAGCGCAACTGGCTTTTAAAGGGAATGGGACATGAGACTCTGATTGGTTTATTGCACATTACGCCCACAACACACCCATGACTGAGACTAGGTACAACCCTTTTGGACCAGGTGCCTGGCACACCAAAGGTTTTTTTTCCGTCGTTAAACTAGCAAAAGTGGATTTGGACACGCCCTAAGTGCACCTGCGGCATGCGCTTCAGACCATGCGCTCAGATTGTTAAAATAGTGCCCTTAAAGTTACATATGATAAAAATTCTAGAATGTTTGCAAACTGCTGATCGTTAAGTATATACTATTGAATATGGCAAGACAGTACGGCAGTACTGGTCATAAAATTATGACTTGATAATCACAACAGTTTCTGCTACCAGCTCACTGGTGTCTTCACATTCTTTTAAAAATTGTAATTCAGAACTATGGAATCTTGTTTCCACCATGGAATAAAAAAGTTTTTTTTTTTAAATATAAGAATTCTGTGGAAGCTTTTTTGCGGCAGAGGTAATTGCAACTTCTCACAATTCTAACTTGAGAGACAGTCCTGGTTTCACAGGATTAGTTCAATGAGGGCATCTAAGCAGCTTTTATAAACCTGCCTTAGAAAAAAACATTACTGATGTGCATCTTGAGACAATGGCACTGATATATTTTAAGATGTCTGTGCAAGTTGCTTTCAGTTAAAACAGCTCAAACATGCATTTTAGTCTGAGACTAGCTTAAGCCTTGCCTGTGAAACCGGGGGCAAAACTCGCAATTGCGAGAAAAAAAGTCAGAATTGCGAGTTTATATCTTGAAATTCTGACTTTATTTCATGCAATTGCAAGTTTATATCACGCAGCTCTGACTTTATAACTCACAATTGCGTGTTTATACAGTATCTCAGAAAAGTATTTATACAGTATTTTGAAAAAAGTCACAACTGTGAGATAAAAAGTCGCAATGACCTTTTTTATTCCATGGCAGAAACAAGCTTCCATAGAGAACATTACTGTAGGAACTGTGAAACTTACACTCCTGTGAGGAGCGATGACGAAACATGAACCGCAGGTGGATTCTGGGCATCTCCTCCAGAGGAATCGCCACCTACAGGCCGGAGGAAAGTATTACTACATACAGACTGAAAACCGAGCCGGAAAATAACAATACCAGACTGCAGATTCAGGACTGCATTTCTAGGACCCTCGTTTTTGTATGTACTACTTTATACTATTTTATAGCACTTACTATTCAATCCTGTATTTGTATTATGAAAGATTTAAATGCGGTACTGAAACTGCATCATCCATTATTGCAGGATTATACTATTGGGGCCGGTTACAAGAGCAATTACACTTAAAACAGCATTAGTGTCAACATGAACCCATTTCATTTTTTAATGCATTTTATTGGTCTAATTGTGAAACATTTTGCACATATTATCGTGCTCTTATTTTTTAACCTTCTCTCCAAATCACCAAATTCTCTCCAAATTCATAAATGGATGAATAAAATGGTTGAATGGATAGAATGTGTGAATGAAATCAAGTCATGCTTGGCATTTTTCTTGTTTTTCTTAAACATGTCATATGATGGAGGAAAAATAGGTTGTGAATGCTGTTTAATGCTCTCAGTCTCTCTCACCTTAAAAGTCTCCATCCAGCGAGGTTGTTTGATCTGGTAGTAAATTACTGATCTATATTCGTTCACAGGCCGATCTCCAGCTCCCAGACAGATCGAGTTCTGTGCGATAAGAACACAAGAGAGCTGTCAATCAACAGAAAACCCCGCCCCAATCAGAATATTTCCTCATCTAATTCATCAGCTGACCTTTGACCTATCATTATGAATACATATATAGTTATTAAGAAGTTATTTAAAAGGTGTTCATATATTGTATAGGATTATATTGCAGGATTCGTATTGCAAGATTACACTATTGGGGCAAGATACAAGAAGATTTGAACTTTTTGGATACATTGTAAATGTATATATTTAAAATGTGCACATTTAAAATTACATGTACGTATATATAAAAATTACTGAAAATATTATTTGGATGGACATAAACTACTGCTCTACGATTTGACTTATTAAAATTAAATTTTAAAGAGATACTTTCAATAATAACATGAACAAATATTATAACAGGTCATTAATAAACGTAAAGAAATTGTTAAATAATTTAGAATATATTTTAAATGGGTTTATTTACATTTTTATATAATAGTATGCATGAACTACTGGTCTACTGTATTAAAATGATATACTTTAATAATAACAAAAAAACATAAATCATTAGTAAATTTTATATATATATATATATATATATATAAATTATTGAATATCAATACAATTAACTGAACATATTTTGAACAACTGGTCTACGATTTGACATTTTCAATAATAACATGAACACTGAATGTTATAACAGTTCATTAGTAAATGTAAATAAATTGTTAATTATAAAATGCTAAAATTATATATATATAATTATATTAGGGGTGTAACAGTACATGTATTCATACCAAACCGTTTTGGTACAGGACTTCCGGTACGGTGAAGTGTGTACCGAACGGTACCGAATGCAATCTTTAGCGGTTAACAGTAGGCTTGTTTTACGCGCAGAACATACTTCAGTCCGAGTTCCCACACGAACATATTAAGTATTCCATTAATATTTCCATTTTATCACGAAATTCAAACAATAAATGCCGTTTTGACGCTCTTTAATGTGATGTGACACTGATCACCGTACAGGCACGTCAGTTCAGGTTGTATAGGCAGCACGGCACTTGATTATTAAATGTATGTTTAAATAAATCTGTCATGAAAATGACAGCCACTGTGTAGGCTATAAATGATTATATTCCAACAACAAAACTGCCTTATGTGAAGTTTACATGTTTGCATACAATGTGTTATTTGAGTGTTGATTATTATATCATAAGAATAAGAATACGAGCTGTCAATCAACACAGAAAACCCTGTCCCAATCAGAATATTTCCTCGCCTAATTCATCAGCTGACCTTTGACCTCATGTTAAGAGGTTTCACTCACCGGCACGACCTTCCCCTCCTCGTCACACACCAGCATGATGACCTCCACGTTCTTCTGCGTGGTTTTGTTGTACTTGTCAAAGTCTCCAGAGTGCAGCGTGAGGTAGATGTCATTCCGGATGTCACCCGGCATGATGATCTCAGGAAAACCCAGTTTTCGTGCAACCACAGTGCTCCGGTCCACCAGGTGGGGATATTCCTTTCGGATCTGGACGATGTCACCCACAAGAGCTTTCATGGTGACCCACAGACCTGCGTGACAGGAGAAACACACTCTGACGCTGAGTCATTGAAAAACACACTCTTTGGAAGAAACAATTTTAGTCTTTCTGCTTCAAAATTTAAAGGTGCAGTGTGTAATATTTATGAGGATCTATTGACAGAAATGCAATATAATATACATAACTATGTTTTCAATGGTGTATGAATAGAATTAGAATGAGCCATTTCTATCTACATACACCGCGGGTCCCCTTACAGTGAAGTCGCCATTTTGCGCCGCCATGTTTCTACAGTAGCCCTAAACGGACAAACTGTTCTACATTGCGCTAGTCACTCTCTGCTGTCTTAGATGACAACATCTTTGTCCTGTGTCTGCCACCGTAGCTTCTCTATGTGCTTCGAAAAGGAGGTGTGAGTGGTGGGCGGTTGCAATTCACAACCTCACCACTAGATGCTGCTAAAATTTACACACTGCACCTTTAATGTAATGTTAATTCAGGGTGTTACTTTTCATGTCTTTAATTATTTGTTAAATTTACTAGTAATTTCTGAATGAAAGGTTTGTTAATGTTTTATAGCAGTTGCGCCATCAGGATCATGACAAAAATACAAGTGAAACATAAAAATATCAAGTGAAAACTTATTTGTGTCTACACTTGTGTCTAACGTAACATTATTTGGAGCAAAAGTATGAATTATAACAATGGTGATGTGATGTGGTGTTGGGTAAGTTACTCTAAAAATGAATTAATTACTAGCTACTAATTATACAAGACTGTAATTAGATTATTCTAATTACTCTCTTTAAAAGATATTGCATTATCTATTACATATTACTTTCTAAATCCTCTGGCAGTTGGACAAGGGTAGACATTAAATGACATGTAATCCCTTACTTTACTTTTTCAAGGAGAAAGTAATTGGATTACAGTAATTAATTACTTAGTAATGCATTACACCCAACACTAGTGACTTCAGGTGGTGGATGAATGAAATAAAATAGCATCATAAACTAGAATGTACATTTCCTGAAGAAAATGTGAGTGGTGCTTGCCGTGGCAAAACTCGGGACCCGGTTGCTACCGTGATGCAAAAGAGCCAACCACCATGTCTGTACGATGTTGTGGAGCTGAGATATGGCTTATTCATGTGTTTGTACGGTTGCTAGGGTGTTCTGGGTGGTTGCTAGGGCATTGCTAGGCGGTTGCTAGGGTATCCTGGGTGGTTGCTAGGGTGTTGCTAGGCAGTTGCTAAGGTATTCTGGGTGGTTGCTAGGCGGTTGCTAAGGTACTCAGGGTGGTTGCTATTGTGTTGCTATGGTGTTGCTAGGCGGTTGCTAAGGTATTCTGGGTGGTTGCTAGGGTGTTGCTAGGCAGTTGCTAAGGTATTCTGGGTGGTTGCTAGGTGGTTGCTAAGGTATTCTGGGTGGTTGCTAGGGCGTTGCTAGGCGGTTGCTAAGGTATTCTGGGTGGTTGCTAGGCAGTTGCTAGGGTGTTCTGGGTGGTTGCTAGGGTGTTGCTAGGCGGTTGCTAGGGTATTCTGGTTGGTTGCTAGGGCGTTGCTAGGCGGTTGCTAGGGTATTCTGGGTGGTTGTTAGGGCGTTGCTAGGCAGTTGCTAAGGTATTCTGGGTGGTTACTAGGGTGTTGCTAGGCGGTTGCTAAGGTATTCTGGGTGGTTGCTAGGGCGTTGCTAGGCGGTTGCTAAGGTATTCTGGGTGGTTGCTAGGCGGTTGCTAGGGTGTTTTGGGTGGTTGCTAGGGTGTTGCTAGGCGGTTGCTAGGGTATTCTGGTTGGTCTAATTCGCTTATGTGTTAATGACTAAAAAGTCCTAAACCTCACTGATCTCTATCTCAGCTCAATCACTCTGTTCTGCTGGTATTGTGTGTGTGTGTGGGGCCTGGTAAACCCTACGTTAAGGGGACAAAGATGGCAATATCCGAAATTCTTGTCCTTGTGGGGACATTTTTTGGTCCCCATGAGGAAAACAGCTTATAATTCATACTAAATGATATTTTTGGAAAATGTAAAAATGCAGAATGTTTCCTGTGATGGGTAGGTTTAGGGGTAGGGGTAGTGTAGGGGATAGAATGTACAGTTTGTACAGTATAAAAACCATTACATCTATGGAAAGTCCCCATAAAACATGAAAACCCAACATGTGTGTGTGTGTGTGTGTGTGTGTTGGGGCATTAGGAGTATTAAAGCATTAGCAGAGGAGGGAACGGTGCTGTGCTGTCATTTGAGCAGGGAGTCATACCTTGACCTCCGCTGTCACCTCGTGAAGACGTCACCTTGTTTAGAAGAGCGTGCAGAAAGTCATTCTCAGCTATGACTCTACAAACACACACACACACAAACACAAGAATAGAGAAAAATATAACACTAATTACTTTCAGTAACATCACTGTATATTCGCATTAGTAAATTCACATTAATACATGTAAAGAACTAGATTACATACAAATGCGTGCATCTACACACACACACACACATATATATATATATATGGTCACACTTTAGATTAGGGTCATTACTGCTCATGAATAGTTATTAATAGTAAGGTAGTTGTTAAGTTTAGGTATTGTGTAGGATTAAGGGATGTAGAATAATGTCATGCAGAATAAGGCATTAATATGTGCTTTATAAGTACTAATAAATGGACAATATCCTAGTTTATGCATACTAATAAGCAACTAATTAATAGTGAGAATTGGACCATAAATTAAAGTGTTACCACACACACACACACACACACACATTATATATATATATATAAAGAGAGAGAGAGAGAGAGAGAGAGAGAGAGAGAGAGAGAGAGATTATGACACAAAATTGACAATTGTGACAAAATTCAATTTCTTTTAGAAAAAGTTGAATTTATGCGATTAATAATCTCTAATCATGAGATCAAGTGTCATACATTTGACTTTTAATGTCATATTGACTTCTTATGCCAGAATTATGACATAAGGTCGTGCCGGTAAAAAGATTTTTTTTGTATAAAATGTATTGTAAATATAATTTCAATGGATATGAACTACTGGTCTATGACTTGTCTTAAAGATACTTTTGATAATAATAACGGCAACATGTAAATGTAAATAAATAGTTAATTAGGAATAGAAAATGTAATTTAAAATATAAATATATCAAATTTAATATGTACAAAAAATATTTGAATGGACATGAACTGGTACTGTCTCTTTAACTATGACAGATGCGTTTGGCTCAACTGTGCTATGATTTACAGAACATTTAAATTGTGTGAAAATTGATATTAAATCAATCAAAACTCAATTAAAACAGGGTGAGCAAACGATGAGAGAGCTTCCATGTTTGGGTGAACTATTCCTTTCAGATACAGGATACGAGAAGAGAAGAGACTTACGGATGAAACGGAATGAAATACTGCTTCTCCTCGTCACATTCTGTCTTTCCTTTGATGATGTCGCTGATGTCCATCACTGCCAATAAGCACAGATATATATCAGCTGTGTGTCTCTATGATGAATGCAGATCAGATGAGAAGATTCACCCTGATATTTACCAGCCACACCAAACGGCCTCCGCAAGCCTGTCGTCCATTTCTTATGATGAGCATCTTTCAGATCCATACGGCCCACACGCACAATCTGACAGATCAGATAAATCTTCTCTCTGTTCAGGTCTTTATTCCCCAGATCCTTTAAAGAGAGCAAGACAGTCTTTCAATCTTTAGGACGTCAAAAAATCTCTACCATCACCAAATAAACATGTATGTATAATATTCATGGTTTCCATCACATGAGATGCACATGAGAAGTCTGACATTATAAGTCACATTTATGAGAAAATAAGTAAAACGATCAGATTAAAAAGTCATCATTATAAAGAAAAAAAATCAAAATTATGAGATTGAAGTCAACTATGACAAGTGAAATTTATGACATTAAAAATAATTATAATTATGAGATACATAATTATGGCATATTTATGAGTCAAAATTCTGAGAAAAAAGTCAAAATTGAGATTAAAAAGTCAAATTTATTGCATAAAGTCATAATTATGAGTAAAACGTCAAAATTCATAATTACAAAAAAGTCATAATTATGGCATAAAAAGTCACATTTATGAGTATATTTTATCATCATTTGGAGGAAATTCAAAATTTAGATAAAAAGTCACATTACATGAAAAGTCATAATCACAAGGAAAAAGTCAAAACAATGAGATTAAAAAGTCAACTATGGCATAAAAAGTCAAATTTATGACATTTTTTTATGCCATTAAAAAGTCTAAATTATGAACAATTATTTAAATTAAGTTATTTAAATTAAATTATTTAAATTTAAAATAAAAAATTATTATGAGAGAAAAAAATCTAAATTATGAGATTAAAAAGTCAACTACGATACAAGTCAAATCTATGACATTAAAAGGTCATAATTATGACATTTATGAGTATAATTTATGAATCATAGTTTGGAGATAAAACATCAAAATTAAAAAGGCAACTATGCCATAAAAAGTTACATTTATGACAGAAAAAATTTAAATTTATGAATGTATTAAAAAGTAATAAGTCAAAGTAATGAGTATAATTTGTCATAATTCTGAAAAAAGTCTTTTTTTTTATCAAAAGGGTCAAATGTATTACATAAAAAGTCATAATTATGAGTAAAAATATTATGTGATTAAAAAGATTATGTGATTAAAACGTCAACTATGACATAAAAAGTCAAATGACAGAACAAATACAATTTATGACACTGAAAAGTCATAATTATGAGATAAGCCATAATCATGGCATAAAAAGTCTAAAATGTATAGATATAATTTATGAATCGTTATTTATTATAATCAAAATTATGAGATTAAAGAGTCAATTATGACGACCCAATTATACAACCCAATTATAATGTCATAATTTTGACTCTTCATCACATAATTTGACTCTTTATGTCATAATTTAAACTTTTTAATATAACACACAATTATGATTTACCAAAGCATGATTTTTGTTGATGTGGCAGACATATTGAGGAGTGACTTACAGTAAAGACCACCTTCAGACTGTTGAGCATCTCAATGTCCTTCGGCAGACCTTTATCTCCCCATCTGACCAGATAATTCTCACTGCAGAGCAAGAGAGTGTGTGTGTGTTAATGACAAACGCCTGTTAGAGTCAGACCTCAAGAGTGTGTCAGTGAGGCGCACCTGATGTTCGTCTGTTTGTTGGGGTCATAAAGAGACATGAAGAGCTCCGAATCCTCCCCGATTCGACACACAAAGTTACGCACAAACACATAGAGGCTGTGAGTGGGAGAAGACTGGATCCGTGCGGACACTCCGGAATGATCCATTTGAACGTTGGACTGCACAGAGAAGAACAGAAAACACAGGAATTAATGTTAAATAGATTTTTACATCTTCAGGAAAAACCTGACTGTGTAAAACTCACAACCACAATACTAGGGTGTTGCCATGTGGTTGCAAACAAGTGTTCTTTACCACTTGCTGGGTTGCTAGGGTGTTCTGAGTGGTTTTTAAAGAATTGTTAAGCGGTTGCTAGGTTGTCTGGGTGGTTGCTAAGGAATCATTATGCAGATGCTTGGGTGTCCTGATGATTACTTGGGTGCTATGGGTGGTTGCCAGGGTATTATTATCCAGCTTCTAGGGTGCCTGGGTGGTTGTTAGGGTGCTCTGGGTGGTTGCCAGGGCATTATTATCCAGCTGCTAGGGTGCCTGGGTGGTTGCTAGGGTACTCTAGGTGGTTGCCAGGGCATTAATATCCAGCTGCTAGGGTGTATGGGAGGTTGCTAGGGTGCTCTGGGTGGTTGCCAGTGCATTATTTTTCAGGTGCTAGGGTACCTGGGTGGATGCGAAGGTGGTTTCTAGGGTGCCGGGTGATCTCTAGGCTGTTCTGGATAGTTGTGAAGGTGTTGTCAAGTGGTTGCTAAGGCATTATTATGGAGTTACTAGGGTGTCTGGGTGGTTGCTAGTTTATCTAGATAATTGTGAAGGTGATGCTAAGTTGTTGCTAGGACATTATTATGGAGTTACTAGGGTGTCTGGGTGATCGCTAAGCTGTTCTGGGTGGTTGTGAAGGTGTTGTTAAGTGGTTGCTAGGGCATAATTATGGAGTTACTAGGGTGTCTGTGTGGTTGTTAGTGTATCTAGGTAATTGTGAAGGTGTTTTGCTAAGTGGTTGCTAAGACATTATTATGAAGTTACTAGGGTGTCTGGTTGGTTGCTAGTGTATCTAGGTAATTGTGAAGGTGTTGCTGCTAGGATATTATTATGGAGTTACCAGGGTGTCTGGGTGGTTGCTAGTGTATCTAGGTAGTTGTGAGGGTGTTGCTAAGTGGTTGCTTGGACATTATTATGGAGTTACTATGGTGACTGGTCGGTTGCTAGTGCATCTAGCTAATTGTGAAGGTGTTGCTAAGTCATTGCTAGGGCATAATTATAGAGTTACTAGGGTGTCTTGCTGATCGCTAGGCTGTCCTGGGTGGTTGTGAAAATGTTGTCAAGTGGTTGCTATGGCATTATTGTGGGGTTACTATGTCTGGGTGATTGCTAGTCTGTTCTGGGTGGTTGTGAAGGTGTTGTCAAGTAGCTGTTAGTGCATTATTATGCAGTTACTAGGGTGTCTGGGTGGTTGCTAGTATATCTAGATAATTGTGAAGGTGTTGTCAAATGGTTGCTTGGGCATAATTATGGAGTTACTAGGGTGTCTGGGGAAACGCTAGGTTGCTCTGGGTGGTTGTGAAGGTGTTGTCAAGTGGTTGCTAGGGCAATATTATGGAGTTACTATGTCTGTGTGATCGCTAGGCTGTTCTGGGTGGTTGCCAAAGCATGGCTAAGGAGTTTCTAGGGTGTTTGGGTGGTTGCGAAGGCATTGCTAAGTGGTTGGTCATTATTATGCAGTTGCTATGGGGTTCTGGGAAATGTTTAGTTTGATTAGTGGGGTTACAGTGGACAACATTCACTGAATTCACAGCAGACTTCAACCAAAGGAAGGTAGAGCCGTGGGAGCTCATTGCTTTAGTTTGTTCAGCCGTCCTGAACATCTAAAAACGTCTCATTAAAACTACCAACTCTCGCTGTGATGCCTGAGCATGTGAGAAGCTCTTTGCGGTTTAATTCTGAGGGTTTGCCTGTAAACCATTAAATGAAAGTGAAATGATAACCTGTTCCTCTTTAATTCGCTCTGTGATCTTGGCCGTAGCGTCCTCGTGTGCTCGGAAGAGGCTGATGACGCTGGCTCGCTCAGGGTCGAGAATATTCCCATCAACATCCCGAACCACCACATCTAGCTCCAAGATCCTGGAGGCAGAATAACACTTGATTGGACTCAAGTTTGAATGTTTGTACTCGCTCACATTTACATGATTATTCAGCGCACACACACACAGATCCTTGAAAAACTCTGACAGAAATGTTCTTGCCCGGAGCGATGTGAAATACTGTGCTCCCATGATGCACCTCAGGCGTGATTTCCTTCGTTTCATTAAGACTCGTTCTTGCACATCACAGACAGCAACATTCCAGCATATCACTGGCATGGATTCACATATGTATTTTGCTGTTTTCGTATGTTTTGTATCTATATTTTGTTTGGTTTATCTATATTTAATTTTATTATTTACTGAAAACAAGAGTCACTAATAGAATAAGCATAGAGAAACTAATTACAAGCAATAGCACAAATAAATACAATGAAACAAAGATACAAATTAAATTTGTGCTTTATGTTTTACAGGTAGATCTAACAGAAGAAAGAAATACTGGAGAAATGTAATCAAATAATCAAATGTTAAATAAAACTGCATAGTCTAAACTGTATGAACTAGAGCTGCACGATTCTGGATAAATTAAGAATCACTTTTTTTTTTTCAAACAGAGATCACGATTCTCCCATGATTCTGAACAGACAACTAAACAAAATAGCATGTCATTTAAAGAGGTTCTGAGAAAATGTTAATTGCTGCAGTTTAAAATTTGAATGAATGAATGATTCAATGACTCACTCATAAACGCATCATTTGTTTCATTACTGGATGAATCAGTGTTTTTGAACAAATCTCTTAAATGAATGAATAGTCTCAGCCTCAGACGTCTGATGCATATGGCACACTTATCTGGAAACACTTCAGGAGTTTTGAAGTCGTCATCTGATTGGTTGAATTCTACAGGATGTCTGCGAGACGTGTGTGTAGCGTTCTTTAATGGTCCGCCTGGAAACAAATGCCATGATGCCAAACTCCCTCGTGGAAGAAGAACGCCGTTTTGTTTACAACTGTGACAATGAGCACTTACCAGGATTAACTAAACGCTAGGTTTTCAAAAGTATGTGAAGTTCGCGGCTCCATTGTTGCAGTAAACTTGAACAACGTACTTGAATGAATAATTTATAGATGCACGCCGGTCTGTTATTGCAGGGACATCGACTTTACATTTTCACGCCCCTAAACATGACGCGGAACAAAACGAACTGTGACTGGTTGCGTTACATGTCAGTCAAAAGTCCTCTTGGGTGGTCCTCGACCAATGAAAGCTGCGATAGAGTCCAGACCTTCTGCCATCAGTCTGAAGGTCTGGCTACGTGAGACTAATGAATGAATGACAAATAAAGTCACTTGTCGCCACCTACTGGTGTAACGATGTAATCGATACAATCGTTTTTTAAGCGCTAAGTTACTTTCAAAAGGTTACTCTATTCTGATCGCTACTGTAGTCATCAGTGTTTATATCTGAACTATAAACTTTTATCCCAGTGATAATATGAATATTTAAAACACAGAAATTATGATACTATGTGGTTGAAAGAATGTTTGGGAAGTGTTTCATACCTATACATGACGACTGCTCTCTTTGGATCAGAGACAGCGCAAATGGGCAATTTAGGAATGAGACTGCGTGGGTTTTTGAATTGAGATTGTGATCTTTAAACGATTAATTGTGCAGTATGAACTGAATATAAATCCCTATTTAAGCTACAAAAGTTATTCAGTGAGTGATTCTCTCTTTGATTTATGTTGCTTAATTGACAAACGGCAGCAGGTTTAATAGGCTGCTGTCGCTTTAAGACCTAATGCACACAGATCCAATTTTCTCCCAACTGTTTACATTGACTTCCACCAATATTAAATATCTCATTATAAATTACATAACTCGTTATCTTGAGAAAACACAAATTAACTTGTAATCATGAATCCATGACACACAAAACAGCCACAGCGAGGGAGCTTTTTCTCTGCAGTAATTCATTACCGTTCAGGTGTCAGAAAGACATTTTCATCCCTAGAGGTTTGTTAATTAATTCCTTAATGATAATGTACAAATTAACTAATACATTAAGAACAGCCCAGAGCAAACCACAGAAGCTCTGAAGAGAAAATAAACCAGCTGACAAGATCCTATTATTCTACATTTGATCAGATCTGTTATAAAGGTACTATGTTTGTACCACTTGTAGATGATAATACCATAATACTGTATGATTATTTTCAAATACTATTTTAAGTATTGTATGTGCTTGGTCCTCTAAAGCAAACAATGCAATGGCATTACCATGGTCAAAATGCACAAAGAATCCCTTGCTGATAAACAGACATGAACACAAAAGGAATAGACACTTGGAATATGTACTTATTTCCATAGTCGATCTTTGAGGTGATTTTCTGTTTGAGTTCTTTAAACTCGTCACTCGGCAGCGTCCCGGACAGGAGCTGGGAACGCCACTCCATAAGATCCCACATCAGCCTCTGGACCTGACTGAAACGCTCCTTCTTACTGGACTGCTGGGAAACAAAGACAATCACTGATCAGAAGATTGTGCACACGTATTGGCCTTATTATTTTGGATGTTTGACTTATTTGAAGCATCCAGCAGTATGCAATCTTAGCTGCTTTTCCACCATTGAGACAAAGCGTTCTCGTTGCTTAACCGTTCCGTGCCGATCCGGCCCAGATGGAGCTCTTTGGAATGTAATACAAATGCCTCAGTCGTTGCCTTGTTAGCGCAAGAGTTTTATAGACGATATGAGATGTAAATAGCGACCGCTTTATGGAGGATGATCAGATATTTCTTTTAATTTTGTTATTAACTTGCATGAACTTCACTCAAATAGCATGCTTGGCCAGCTACAGAGAAAATGGTTAGCCAATCATGCTGAGAATTACAGACCGAGAACAGTGTGTAATTGTGCCAAATCAGGCAAGTGGAAATATAACGGGAACCGTTCTTTACCGTACTTAGAACTGTTCAGCCCGACGATGGAAAGGCGACTCATCACATTAATTCATAAACACATTATGTAATGTTTCAGTTCAGAGACTGCAATCCAGTTATCATGTTTGTAATTTAAATTTAATTCTTTCATTTAATTATTTAGTTTAATTTTTAATTCAATTTTGTGTAGAAATGTTTTCACTTCTGTCAGTGTGATCAAATAATGATTTTAGAAAAAGACACTGAAGTCAACATGAATGGCATTCACAGCCCATTTACTTCCATAATGTGATGAAATTAAGAAATTAAGAAAAATTATATACAATGTTATGAACATAATGCTAAACAGGAATGAAAAAAAATGTGTGTATATATATATACATGTAATTTTAATAATAATAACGTCACTTCTGATTTCATTTTGACTTTGTGCTTGATGTCACCACATTCTGGCAGGTCATGCAACAGAGAAAAAAAAGATATTGAGCACAGTATGCATACTGCAAAAATAGTATACTCCAAAAGGTTTTTTTTGCAGCAATGCCCTAAAAGAGCCACTTTTGCTAGTTTAACGACGAAAAAAATGGTGCGCATGGTCCAAAAGAGTTGTACCTAGAATCTTAATGAGTCATGGGTGTGTTTTGGGCGTAACTTGCAATAAAACAATCAGAGTCTCATCTCCCATTCCCTTTAAAAGCCAGCTTTTAAATGCTTGCATCATGGCAGATTCGCAACTCACAGACAATGCGCCTGAACACACCTGGTTTTGAGACCAGCACGCCCATGGGTGAACAGATGAGTGCGAATGCATTGGCTATTTAAACAACGTGCCACTGGATGTGAAAATGATAACTGCGTCAGACTGAAACTAGCAAAAAACACTTGCATCACATTTGGCGTCGCATTGCGCCAGTATGATAGGGCCCTTTCAGTGAACAGTTCTTAAAAGACCCTTTTTTCCCCTACATTCTTAAATTAAAGGTTCTTAATTGATATTGATGGTTCCATGAAGAACCTTTACCATCCATGGAACCTTTCCATTATACAAAAGGTCCTTTAGTGGAAAAAAAGTTTCTTAAAAAGAAACAAAAATGGTTCTTTTAAGAACTGTTCACTGAAAGATTATTTTTCTTGTATACTGTAGTGTCAAGAACATCTTTTAAAAAATATTAAGAACCTTTTGCATAATGAAAAGGTTCCACAGATGGTTCTTTATGGAATTATTGATGCCAATAAAGAACCTTTATTTTTAACACACCCACAAAACGTAAACGTCTTACCAAATAGAGTTGTTTCCAGATGCTGCCCCATTCTCTCAGTGTGGTGGTCACCTCCTTCACCAGGGGCATCTCAACAGAGGTTATGATCTCCTCATCTCTACAGAAGAAGAGAGAGAGTAGATCAGTGGATGGATGGACGGACGGATGGATGGACAGATCCGATGGACGGACAGACGGATGTAGGGACGGATGGATGGATGGGTGGACGGATAGATAGATGGATGGATGGATGGATGAACAGACAGGTGGATGGAAGGATGAATGGATGGATGGATGGATGGACTGACGGACTGACTGACAGATGAACGGAAGGACATACTAACCCTCTCTTTTCAATGATGACTTCCTTTAGCACTATAAAGTTTGCAGGAAATGCTCCCTTAAATAAAGGAAGAAAGTAAATCAGCCAACAGGTAGTAGAGGAAGTTCAGGTCAGATATTCAGAAAGAGAACATTCTCCTCTTGTACAAACACTATCAAATAAATATGAATGTACTCACTTTTCTCTCTTTGTTCTTGATCACGTAACCTTTATACCATCCTGGAACAATAACAGGCTGGTTTAGATTTCAGGCAATTTATGAGAACATTTCTCAAGTCATGTCTCTTTATTTATATAGCGCTTAACAGGAAACGTTCTGGCAAGGTTCTCTCAAAGTTATGAACAAATGTTTGTAATGTTAATAGAATGTTTGTTCAAAGTTATCTGGTTTTCATAATGTTCTCAAAATGTTATCACAAACACATTAATGAAACATCACTCATGGGACTTTTTTTCTGAAACATTTTACTTGGATGTTGTTAGTCTAACATTTTTTAAATGTTACTACTAGTTTCAGAATGTTTAGAGAACATTCAAAAGTAACATTGCTATAATGTTTGCACAATAATAAAATGGAATGTTCAAAAATGGAATGTTTCAAAGCAGCTTTACAGTAATACACAGGAAAATACAGTAACAGAATGAATGAGGCAAACTTCATCAGATATGAGACAAATTCACATTCTGCTGTAAAGCAGTTCAACAGAGGAAAACAGTGTCATTATTCAGCCAGAGTCAGCTCAGTGTTGATTCAGTTCAGTAAAAGTGTGGATGTTGCAGAATTCGTCAATTATAATAAATTATAAATAATTTTATCAATGGACTAGAAGGAAGAGATGATCGGTTCACGAGCAGCTTTAACTGAGGCGCTACAGCGATCACGACACATTAAAGAGCCACAAAACTGTGTTTTGTTGTTTAAATTTCTTTAAAAATGTAAAAAATTTGAAGTTGAGATTTTGTTTCATATCAAATGTAACTTGCTCTGTCCTGTCTGCCGGCGTGTTGTCAATGTCCTCTTTGCTCCATGATGTATTTTCTCTACGTGAGAACGTGTGTGGTGTGAGGATGCCATGGCTTGTCGGACACAGCAACAGTAACTAAAGGGGGCGGGTATTTGCGAACGGTCAATTACGAAACAACTTCAATTCAGCTATGAAGAAACTCAACAGAAGACAACAGTGTCATTATTCAGCTCAATTCAGTTCAAGTTATGTTCTCATACGATAGTATCAGAGCAGTCAAATCAATAATATTACTGAATATTAAGTGTCTTTTAGGGTGTGTTCACACTTGTAGTTCGGTTCGCTTGGTTCGTTTGGTCTAGACCCCCCCCCCAAAAAATGTTGTCCTGGTCTGCTTAGCGTTCATATTGACATTTTAACACAGAACCTAAAGATACTGAAACTAAAGCCATAGGTGTTACGGTGTGTAGTGCAGCAGGGAAGAGAAGATCCAGGGCTTCCACAAAGACGGGTTTTTATTTAGAAAGGGAAACAGAACACGACACACATAGGCATAACACATAAGAACGGACAAGGAGTGCAGGGAAGTGAGATCAATATAAAGGGAGTGCTAATGACGATGACCAGGTGCAGGGAATCCAGGGAGAGTGGGAGAGATGAGGAGTGAGTGATTTCAGGTGTGAGACAGGGAGGATCATGGGAAATGGAGTCCAGGACAGGCGTGGATTGTAACAATAGGGATATGTTCACAATCTAATTGGTCTGCTTTTATTACGTATATTTCGAGACGGAACTTACCGAACATCCACAACAATGGTGTGTGCTGGGCTAAATGCGCTCGTTGTGTGTGTGTGTAGCTACATATGATGGTATTTTGACCAGCTGGGAACTTGTGAAGAGCTTATAAAATGTGTAAAGGAGTCAAAACAAGGGCAGGAATCACTCACAAATGAAGATCTGCTGTGAGGAGACGTGGTTCTGACGCCTATATCGAACTATGATGGGCAACATCAAAAAAATCGGTATCTTTGAGCATTCTGTCCTTTTTATAACCCTGCTGCTTCTATTCAGCAAGCTGCATGTCCATCTCTCTGTCCTTTTTTTATATATTTTATTTAAACCGCACCAGAGTTGGGTTGAAAGCGAGAACCATATTTTCAGCGGTCTCGGTCCTCTTGTTTGGTGCCCACCAGGGTTCGGATGGCAGCATTCACACTTATTTAAATGAAATGCATTAACAGGGCAATCACACCAGGGTTTGTTTTAATCGAACCAAACACGCCAAGTGTGAACACACCCTTAAACCCCAGCTCAAACAGCAGAGCAAGCAACGCCAAGGTCATGGGTTTGATTCCCAGGGAATGCATTAACTGATCAAATGTACACTTTGCATGCAATGTAATTCACTGGGAAAAAATCAGTTAAATGCATAAATGCAAAATCCCAGAATCCCTCACCTTCACATGACTCCTGTATGTGTACCGTGTCCCCGACAGCCAAGGACAACTGCTTTTCCGCTTTGGCGATGAAATTCCACTTAACTTCAGAGAAAATACAAATCGCATAAAATTCATCAGATGCATTTGAAAATACATTAAATATAGTCACAGTTTGGATTTATTTCTCAAGTGATGCTCAGCAAAACGGCACAATGAGATCATTTAACGCCTCCATTCAGACATCAAACGATGTGTGTCCTCACTACTTTGCTTTCTTTTTGTCTGGAGTGAAACGAGTCCTGCAATTCATGTCTGGAACACAAATGTTGCAGGACGACACACACTGAACTTGAACTCTTTAGCCAACATCAATTACATGAAAAAGTTAAACTGCATCTGTGAGAGATGGAGAAGCATATTGCACATACATACACACAAACACACACTTAATTTCTGCAAGTACGAGTTCGTTGGCCTACTTCCTCTCAGTGCAGCTTCCTGTACAACAGCACACACACAGATACACGCCGCCATCAGCATGTTTACAATTTAAATAACATATAATAAGCAATTCATATGCATTTACATGAGCCGACAGCTTTTTGTAATTTATTAATTCATAAGTTTTAGCTAATATATTTATGCATATCCTTATTTCATCACTTGTGAGCTACAAAACTGCTGACTACACCAGAACCAGAGGCACTAACATTGCCAATCACTTTTGCATTCATTTCAAGACTGTTTTGCTAAAAAATAACTCATATGGCGTGAGTTCTACATTCACAAATAACTAAAGTATAGTTAAAGTATATATTAAATAAAGTTACTCTAATCAGTGTCACCATCTCAAGCTAGTACTGCTCTTCCTGTATGCTTCGCAAATGAGCTTTGGTTGATTAAAAGGGATTTCAAATGTCATTTGCATGAAATATTTCTTCCCAAAGAATGGTCACCGTAACCAAAGACTTATTGAAGTTCTCACATGTGTTTAATTTAACTTCGTCTCAGATGTTTCCCCTACAATTCCTTAAGAGAAAAGACACAATCATTGTTATTGTAGTATAATTTAAATTGTAATTTATTAATTTTTTCTGTTATTTTTATTTGAATTAATGTTTTAGTATTTTTTGCTTGTTTTTGTCATTTTTATTTCACACTGTAAAAATTATATAATCAATAAGTTATGACAACAAAAATATGTTTTTACATTGCTTTAACTCTTTAACTTATGAGTTATGCAAGATTCATCATTTTTTAAAGTCGGTTTAATGTAACTTAAAGATCCAAGTTGATTGTACTTAATTTAAGGCAGTAACTTTTTTTTACAGTGCAGTTTTGGTTATTTTCGTAAAAGTCAAGTTAAACTAAATGAAAATTAGAAATGTTGCTTTTGCAACTAGCTGAAATAAAATAAGTTTAAGGGTTTTATATTTTATTTTATTTCAAGTAATGAAAATGTTTTTAATCGTTTTAACTTTAAAGATAATAACCCTGACACAAATAAGTCAATAGTTGTCCTACATTAAGAGTAGAGAACTGTAAAACTGAATGTGGAGAGCACATTTGAGATCTCTGAATTTAGATTGCACACTTGAGAAAATATGAGCACATTTTGAGACACTAGTGAGATGTAGCACTAGAAGAGGCTTGTGTGAGATTCCCATTTCAGGAGAAACATCTGACATCTCATTGCTGTCTAGGAGAAACAATTAAGAGATCTCATTTCACACAGGTCTCCTCTAAAAGCTCAATGTTGCTCCTGTGTTATTAAATGTTGACAAACCTAAAGCACATTCATTCAGCAAACATGCTGAAGAAGCAAATCCATCAGACTGTATTAAAGAGTGAAAATGTGCTGAGGTTCATTTCAGTTTCTTTTCAGCTGCATTAAATTATATTTTTGACTTTAATAAAACAGATGCTTCTATATTAAGCACATTTTTTCAATGCATTTCTAATGTTAACAAGCATTCCACAACTGCACCGCGTCATAAATCTGAATTTTTGCAAGATTTCAAGGCAAAACAAGTGCTGAATGATAAAACGTTGCAATCTGTTTAGGCCAGTGACTGTTGGGCCGCTTGACTGATCCGTCTCTGCCCACATCCTGAGAAATAGGAACTGAATTGAAGCAACTATAGACAACCGCTGTGAGGGGAGCCAGGAATATACACCAACACACACGCAAATACACAAAAAACTTTCAAACAATCCTTCCTGCACAGGTGAATCACTTGCACACACAAAAGAAAGGCCAAACTCACCAACTCCATATCTTTCAGAGCTAGTTTTTGTCCAAGGAGCCATTGGTTGGACTGTAAAACGCTCTCCTACGTCTCTTTCTGTCTGTATTTAATCTTTCGGAATATCTCAGTTTCTTTCTTATGTCCTACACCGGCTGTTTTTTTGGGTGAGGGTGTGAGAAATAACCAGCATGAAGTGCTCCTCCTCCTCTCTGTCTGTCTGCTTCTTCCTCTTCCTCTTTTGGCCTTCCATCGGCTGACAAATGTAACGCAGCACAACTTCATGATGACTAAAGCACATGTTTCAATGGCTTTTATCGATTAATGTCTGGGGATCATGAATGTGTTAGGTCCCAGACTTTGCTCTGATCTACAGTGTATTAGGGTGTGTGATGGAGCACGTAAATCATCATTTATGAATCTTTAATGCTAGAGGAAACATCTGGTGCGGGACGAGACAAAGCACAGATTCCCCTAAGATGTTTGATTTATGTATCCGAGAGACTTAATGCAAGCAGGTTTGTGCAAACACACAAACAAGCTGCTCTGTATCTGTACTCTTCAACCATCAAAATAAAGTCAATATTCAGGCGCAATACCTACAGCAGCCTACAGAGCGCACCGCAAACACTCACTGAGAGATGGACATGCAGCTTGCTGAATAGAAGCAGCAGGGTTATAAAAAATATTAAAATATTTCAGTTAATTGAAATAAAAAAACAATTAAAAAAAATTACTAATAAAAATAAATTAAATCTAAATAGCAATATTTTTTAAAAAACAAATACATTTACAAAAGCACATAGTGAAATTACTAAAAATTAAACAAAAATCTAACATGAACTAAATATATAAAAACAAAAGCTCATTCAAAGTATTATTCATCTATAATAGAACTAATATAAAAACTAAAATATCACGGAGTAGAAATGACTTTTTAGTACACGTTTTTTTGTTTTTTAATTTTAGTTCATTTCATTGTGTTTTTGCCATTTTTATTATTATTTTTAAGAATGTCTATATACTTTTTATTCATTTTATAGAAATTTTGTCTTGGCAAGAAACTGAAATAAGTTTTATAATTATTTAATGGAAATAAAAAATAAACCTAAAAATGAAATTAAAACAAATTAAACCGAAACAGCAATATTTAAAAAGAAAATCAATTCACAAACGCACACAACCAAATTACTAAAAAATAAACAAAAATTAACATGAAGACAGAAAATATTTAAAAAAAAAGCTTTATTATTAATTGGATATAATAGAACAAAAATAAAAACAAAAATAATACTGAGTCAAATGTCTTTTTTAATTAGTTTTTATTTATCCTATACCTTTTTTATTTAAATTTTAGTTAAAGTTTTAGTAATTTCTTTGTGTGCTTTTGTCATTTTAATAATTATTTTACATTTTGTCTTTATGCCTTTTATGAATTTTTATTTCAGTTTTTTAATAGATCAAAGTTCAACTAAGCTAAAATAAGAAATGTTGTTTTAGCAACTAGCTTAAATAAAATAAGTTGAAATTTCAATGAAGTTTTTAATATTTCAGTTAACTTTTATTTTATAGGTAGCAAAACATGTTTTAATGTTTTTTTATTGCAGCAAAAAGAGGGCACTGAAAACAATCAATGAGAGTTAATTATGCTTTTTTTTTAATTAGTTTTTATTTTTGTATTTCCTGTTTTTTATTTTATTTTATATAGTTTAAGTTTTAGTACTTTTTCTTTTAAATATGAATAAGTATAATACTTATAACACTTATAAGTGATATGCTGCTGAATTTTACCTGAAAAAAATCCAATATTTAGAGACAAGAATATCATAGAGATTTGAGGGGTGAACTCTTTTCATTTGGACCTGAAAGAAACCACCTAGCAACCACCCAGAACACCCTAGCAACTTCTCATCCAGTTATGTTCAGACAATGTGAAATTTCAGTTACATTCATGTCCATATATGAAGATATCGATGAATACCAACATGTGGCAATTCTAAACACAACTGGAGGCTGTAAAACGCTCCGTTTTATGTTTTCCTAGTGTGCTGAAAAACAGTCCATCTTTTCACAGAAATAAACGCTGCCTTTTGTTGAAGCACAAAGCACCTCTTAATACGCCAGATAATGCATCATTCACTTTGATTTAAAGAGGTCCAAACAGCTCCGCTAGTTTCCTCAAGTGGATAATGTCAGGGGTTTTAATTTGGATCAGACCACACAGAGCTTTATTTCACCACAACAGTACTGGGAAGCAAAAATATAGAGAGTTTAATTATTTAAAAATAATTATAAAAATTATATGAAAATGTATATTTGTTTACAATATTATAATTATAAAACAATTATAAATAAATGTAAATAATTGTTTTATCATTTTATTTTATTTTTGTTTCATTTTTTATAAAATAAAATATGCAACATTGATAATAATGTTTAATTAAAAAATAATCCTTGAGCATCAAATCCTCATATCAGAATGATTTCTGAAGGATCATGTGACACTGAAGACTGGAGTAATGATGCTGAAAATTCAGCTTTGATCACAGGAATACATTAGGCTATATTTTACATTATATTCACATAGAAAGAGTTATTTTAAATTGTAATAATATTTCACTGTTTTTACTGTATTTTTCACCAAATAAATGCAGCCTTGGTGAACATGAGACTTCTTCTGGAATCTTAATGATTCCAAACTTTTGAATGGTAGTTTGTGTGTGTGTATATATATATATATATATATATATATATATATATATATAAAATAATAAATATTACATTGCACAGATATACAAGTTGCCTTGGTTTAAAAGTGTGAAATATTTTGTTTAATACTCACCAGCATGTCAGTTGCTGCCGGGATCATATTGGTTACACCCCTGCGCTGCTTACAGTAACATTGCAGGTCCAATCCATCATTTCATCACTGAACAAGACATTGAAAAACATGATTAGAGACAGTCACGGCAACTATGCGGTAAATTATATGGAAAACAATCAATAATACCAATCAATAGTTAATTGTAAAGCATTGAATAAACACTTCAAAGTAAATGTAATAGTATTGATTTGTATATAAAAGATGTGGAGCTGAATTTATTATAATTCGACAATGACAATAAACACTTGTTAAGTTGGCAATATACTATGGGGATGTTGAATCCGATTGGCTGACGAACATTCTAAGGTGTGCAATATTTTCAGTAGTTCCAGGCAGATCTTGACATTACAGTTCCATATCACTTCACCAAATGATTTCAGTTATTTCAAATTTCTTTACAGCAAACAACATCAAAAGAACCAAAACCCACAGCGACACTGACATATAGTAAACAATAAAAACAACACATTATTTGCATATTTTTTGCCGCAAAAAATAACATTTTATTATGTACAGTATATAGCTACTATCTTTCTCCTGCTCTCTCTCCCACTCAAACGGACACACACTCGCAGAGAAAGTGTTTGATGTATTTGATTTTATCAGAAAAAAAGTTTAACAACTTAAAAGCTACATGACATTTTTCACTAGCGAGGTAATAATGGCCTTGTTCTTGGGGCAGATAAACGTACAGTTTGGCTATTAGTAGATACGCTGCCGATCACTGTTGAGAAACACACAGACTGAGGTAATTCACTCACCTCTCTTGCTCTCACTCACTCATTTCAACTCAATTGTGCTTTATTGGCATGACAATTGTTACAATGTATTGCCAAAGCATTTCTAATTTTACAGTGAATCAACATCTCTCTCTCTCTCTGTCTCTCTCTCTCTTTCAAATTAGTCCTGCACACAAGAGCGTTTTAAGGACAAAAACCTGACAAATATCTTGAAATACATAATCTGAATGTTTTGAATGTTTTGAGGTGTGTAAGTGCAATAATTGACTCCAGATCGTTGAACGGCCGCATTACCACCTCGGGTGTGCATTATATTTGTAATAATTCAATGGCCCTTCGTCAATTATTCCTTACATTTTATATATATTATATATAGTGTGTGATGTGATCAACATTGCAGAATACCATATATTAACATGGAAGTTGGCATTCTGACCTTTATCAAGCAGCTTATTGAAGACCTTTCAAAGAGGTCTTTTACAATAGTGTGCCATTTATTTCCTTTTTTAATATCTGCATGGCCAGATGAAGGCCATGTTTGCATATGACTGCAACTCTGGTTCTGTTTAATGGCATTCTCAGAACCGTTTTAATAAAATAGAGAAGTAGATCAACACTAAAACCAAATTGCCAAGACTGGTTCTAATTTTAACCTAGAATTGAGTCCAGGGATCAAATCACTTACTGGACCAACCAACCAACAAACAAACAAACAAATATGGTAACACTTTAGTATGGGGAACACATATTCACTCTTACTATGACTTATGCCTCAATAAACTCCTAATTTAATGCTTATTACAAGTTAGTAAGGTAGTTTTTGTAGTGTTTAAGTTTAGGTATTGGTAGGATTAAGGGATGTAGAATAAGGTCATGCAGAATAAGGCATTGATATGTGCTTTATAAGTACTAATAAACAGCCAATATCCTAGTAATTGTCACGGTACGTGACCCAGGAACAGGCTGAAGACTCAGAAGATCACAATCAAACATAAACTTTAATTTTAACTTCACAGGAACATGCAGACGGGCAATGGAAACACAACCTTACACAACAGTGACTATACAAAGACTGAGTCAACAAGAGGAACTTAAATAGTGAACACAAATGAGATAATTAAACAGATACAGCTGAACTAAATGAACTCATAACCATGGAAACAAGGAGTGGCGGGAAACTGAACAAAGGGACAAATCAAACTCAAGCAAAACAGACTGAATGTGACATTTCTCCCCCCTCCCGGAAGGCAAAAAGAGTCCAACTGGGGAGGGAGGGCGGGCACCCTGGAGTCCTGGAGGTCACAGGTAGGTGAGCGGGGTAATGCTGGCTGGTTGGGATTCCTCCAGGGTGGTGCCGGAAGTTCAAGAGGCCATGGTGGTGCAGGAAGTTCAAAGGATCATGGCAACGCAGGAAGTTCAGGGGACCATGGCTGTGCAGGAAGTTCCGGAGACCATGGAGGCGCTAGAAGCTCAGAGGATCATGGAGGTTCCGGAAGCTCAGGGGACCATGGGGGCGGCGGAAGCTCAGGGGACCATGGGGGCGGCGGAAGCTCAGGGGACCATAGGGGCGGCGGAAGCTCAGGGGACCATGGAGGCGCCGGGAGCTCAGGGGACCATGGAGGCGCCGGGAGCTCAGGGGACCATGGAGGCGCCAGCAGCTCAGGTAGCCATGGTAGCTCAGGCAGTTCAGGGAGCTATGGTGGCTCTTCTTGGGAGGAGCTAAGGACTCAGGAGCAAGGACAGGAGGGACAGGAGGCGGAGTCCTCTCTGGACTGGGGACAGGAGGCAGAGCCCTCGCTGGACTCTGATCACGGGCTGCAGCCCTCGCTGGACTCTAGACGTGGATGGGACATGTCGCTGGACTCTGGACATGGACAGGAAGAGGTTCAAACCAGAAATCAATTAACCAGTGTGTCTCCGCGGGCTCCGGTGCCATATTTTGACCGAAGCCATAGGCTAAGGCATGGCTAAGGCATCTTCCTCAGTGGTGACACCTCCCACCCTGGAAGATAAAAACAGAACCTCCCTCAAGAAGTCCATCTCCCTTCCCAGGGGTCACGTTGATGGAGGTTGGCATGTCAAATTCTAGAATCGCATGGTATTATCATATTCTTATGTTTAAATTGATATATTACATTACAAAAACAAAAAAAATAGATATATCATGTCTTCCCCATTTACTTCTAAGAGATTTATCCTCAATTCAATTAAAGATATTTTTGCGCATCTGCTTTCTGGAGTCAAGGTGAAGATGAACAAAACAGTAAATATCACTTGTGTCATAAAGAAAATCACAGCTTTAAAACATTAAACAATACGCACAGAGAGAGTCCTGGTCCATCCTCCTTATGCTCAACCCGTTCTACAGTACAAAAAAAAGAGATAGAGAAGCATCTGATTGGCTAACCGAAGAAGTGAGTTATATACTGTGTGTGAGTGTGTGTGTAGAGAGAGAGAGAGAGAGAGAGAGAAGGGCAAGAGTAACAGAAGAATGAAGGTCGTCCAAGGTAAGTTGTGCTGCTACTGCACCGCACCAAATCTCATTTTAGCAAATTCTTTCCAACATTAAAACTGCATGCTCAACATTGTTTGGATGTGATAATGCAGACTAAAATAAAACATGTTTAAATTGCTGCTGCTGAACAGATGAATCCTGACAGTACATGAAAATCACAAATAAATGCATTCATAGAGAAGGTCAAGAAAATTTTTTTAGATGCTGTGGGACTTTGTTATTGAAGGAATCAGTAGATGTTTGGCATGTTGCTTGCTGAAATTTGTGCTTTCAACTCATTAGAAGTTTGTTGCCGTTGCTCTTTTCAACAGAAGACTTGATGCTATATCTGTCTAGACAGACTTGATCTGATCGCCTTTTGAGTCTGAGCTTTTGCATTTCAATCATTTTTGTGTGTGTGTATGTGAGAGAGAGAGAGAGACGGATTTCTGCAGAAGATGTTTAAAGAAGTGAATCATGGTCTATTCGATCTGAGATAGATCAATGTAGACTTTATTTTTTGTGCGTCAAGGGAATCATAAGATGAAACACATGTCCTCTTCACATCGTACCTCTTCAGATTACTTCAGAAATAACAAACAAATCATCGCAACATTTAAAAGGATGGGGTCTCCTAGCAACCCAACACCCATGACGACCACGCTTGTCAGAAGCAATCAAAAGACTAGCGGCTGTATTCCTCGCAGACTTCCTGACAGCCTCAGAAATGAGGAGGAACTGACAAATGTGTTTACAAGCCAATCAATGATCGTAGCAGAGCGGGCACTTAGATACACAGGAACATAAAATCATCAAAATGACACCAAAACACGCCACCTGTCGTCTTTTACAAGCAAGATCATTGAGAAAACATTTGAACTGAGTTTAATTTTAAAAACGTATCGCTCTTACAGGGTTTTTCCTGGCTAAAAACAAGGTGGAGGTGGTACAATTCTGATCACATCCGAAGAAAACACATTTTACAAGCATGCATTTTAGATATTTTAATAATAAGAAAATGGAACCCTATCTTATACAGTGTTTCCCACAGTATTTTGTGAGACTGTGGAGGATGGACCTTGTTCCTTCTAGGGGGTCCGAGGACATGCCCCCCCGTAAGAAAATTTTGTACATTGTGTCTCCACTGTTAAAAATAAATCATCCACTCGTAAAACTGCCCAAACCTATGATATTCTCTGATTTAGATATCTGCACCTGATCATCACATTACAATTATTCAAATTCTCAGTCTTAAGCATGATGATATGGTAAGATAGCACACTACAGTAGGCTGCTTTTAAATTAACATTTATTTAAAACAAAAGTTCTTCTTTTGCTATATTACATTTCATTAATAGCCTAAACACAGACTTTACTACCTTCAAACTTAAATTGTCACTTTTTCTTTACATCATTGTTGGGAAACACTCTTATCAGAATAATTTCTGTTAAGCTTGTGTATATTTTTTTATTAAAGCTGTTAAGTTATAAAGAAATATCTGATGTAGGGGTTTAGACTGTAAAAAATATTGGTTACCTTTCAGTCGGTTACGTTCAACGTACGTCGGAACTGACCGACGAATTGGGGATCATTTTCAGAGACCAATCTACTTCGAGTGTATAAAAACGAGCCAATAACGTTGGCATGTGGTCCACGCACTGCCCCGCAGTGCGGGTATAAATACAGAAGTGGAATACCGCATCCTCGCTTTCAACTTCGGAGCCGAACGGTTTGCTGTCAAGCTGTTTTCTACAGAGAGTGTTTTAAACGAGTATCTGAGGAAGATCGCTCGCTTACCTGGTGCTGGTGTGACGGCGCGATTCAGGGAGTGGCCGCTGCAACGTGTTATTGTTCCTGTGTTGGTTGGCTGGGCGTTTCTGTTTGTTGAGTGCTCACACGGGGCTCCGGCTGAGGATATGATCTCGATAGCTGCATCGGAGGATGAGCGAATGGGCTCTGGAGATGAGGATCCGGCTGCGTTGCCCCCCTTCGGGTGTGGTAGCGTTGCCCCGAATCTGATGGATCTGCTCGGAGGGAGATGGTGTCCGTTCCACCTCGCTGCCCCACCCTGGGTACGTCTGTGGTGCCGTTGGTCCCGCTTGTACGGTCTCTGGGAGCCTGGCTAGCGCTCCCCAGGCCGTCTCGCTGGCTCATCCGTACCATCAGACTCAGCTACGCGATTCAGTTCGCGTACCGGCCTCCCAAGTACAAGGGCATCCTCTTCACCTCTGTGCGGAGCAACAATGCCCACGTCTTGCGGTCCGAGATCGAGGTCCTACTGGCGAAGGACGTGATCGAGCCGGTTCCTCCAGCCAATATGAGGTCAGGGTTTTACAGCCCCTACTTCATTGTACCCAAAAAAGGGGGTGGGTTACGGCCAATCTTGGACCTGCGTGTCCTGAATCGGGCCCTGCACAAGCTCCCGTTCAGGATGTTAACACAGAAACGCATTTTCGAATGCATCTGTTCCCGAGATTGGTTTGCAGCGATCAACCTGAAGGACGCATACTTTTTATGTCTCTATCCTTCCTCGACACAGACCGTTCTTGCTTTGCGTTCGAGGGGGAGGCATATCAGTACAAAGTCTTACCCTTCGGGCTGTCCCTGTCGCCTCGCATCTTTACGAAAGTCGCGGAGGCAGCCATTGCTCCGCTCAGAGAACGCGGCGTTCGCATTCTCAACTATCTCGATGACTGGCTCATTCTCGCCCAGTCTCAGGAGCAGTTGTGCGAACACAGGGACCTAGTGCTCCGTCACCTCGGCCTGTTGGGGTTTCGGGTCAACCGAGAGAAGAGCAAACTCGGAGGATCTCTTATCTCGGCATGGAGCTGGACTCGGTCAGTCAGACTGCGTGCCTCACAGAGGAGCAAGTCTGATCAGTGTTGAACTGCTTGAATACGTTCAAGGGTAGGACGGCGGTCCCACTGACATTTTTTCAGAGGCTCCTGTGGCATATGGCATCTGCAGCCGTGGTAACGCTGCTCGGATTGCTTCATATGAGACCGCTTCAGCACTGGCTTCATGGCCGAGTCCCGAGATGGCCGTGGTCAGACCCTTTGTTTCTCCAGGGGGAGCGTGCCCTTAGAACAAGTGTCCAGGCATGCTGTGGTCTTCACGGATGCCTCGTCCACCGGCTGGGAGGCCACGTACAACGGGCATGCAGTCTCGGGTCTGTGGACGGGGCCCCAGCTGCATTGGCATATCAATTGCCTTGAGTTGCTAGCAGTACGTCTTGCTCGCCTCAAAAAGCCGCTTCAGAGCAAGCACGTGCTGGTCCGTACGGACAGCACTGCGGCCATTGCGTACATCAACCGTCAGGGTGGTCTACGCACCCGTCGCATGATGCAACTCGCCCGTCATCTCCTCCTGTGGAGTCAGAAGCATCTGATGTCGCTTCAGACCATTCACATCCCTGGTGCACTGAACCAGACAGCCAACAAGCTCTCTCGTCAGCCGACACCTCCGGGAGAGTGGCGACTCCACCCCCGGACCGCCCAGCTGATATGGGACCTTTTCGGAGACGCACAGGTAGACCTGTTTGCCTCTCCGGACTCGACCCATTGCCAGTTGTACTATTCCCTGACCGGGGGGACCCTCGGCACGGATGCACTGGCACACAGCTGGCCCCGGGACCTACGCAAATATGCGTTTCCCCCAGTGAGACTCTGTGCAAGGTCAGGGAGGACGAGGAGCAGGTTCTGTTAGTTGAGCCCTACTGGCCCAACCAGACCTGGTTCTACGAACTCACTCTCCTCTCGACAGCCCCTCCCTGGCCGATTCCCCTGAGGAAGGACTTTCTTTCTCAGGGACGGGGCACTCTATGGCACCCGCGTCCAGACCTCTGGAAACTCCATGTCTGGTCCCTGGACGGGACGCGGAGGTTCTAGGTGGCCTGTGGCAGACACCATCGCTTCTGCTAGAGCCCCCTCTATGAGGCGCCTCTATACTTTGAAGTGGAACCTGTTCGTTGACTGGTGTTCTTCCCGCCGGGAAGACCCCCGAAGGTGTTCGATTAATGTCGTGCTTTCTTTCCTACAAAATGGGCTGGAGCGAAGGCTGTCTCCCTCCACCCTCAAAGTGTACGTCGCCACAATAGCGGCGTATCACGATGCAGTAGAAGGTAAGTCCTTGGGTACGCACGACTTAATCGTCAGGTTCCTCAGAGGTGCGAGGAGACTAAATCCTCCTCGTTCAACCTCGGTACCCTCTTGGGACTTAGCTTTGGTGCTTAAGGCACTTTAGAGCCCTCCCTTTGAGCCTTTGCAGTCTGTAGAGTTAAAAATCCTGTCCATAAAGACAGTACTCCTGACTGCATTGGCCTCTATCAAGAGGGTAGGGGACCTGCATGCACTTTCGGTCAACGAATCGTGCCTAGAGTTCGGGCCGGCCAACTCTCACGTCATCCTGAGACCCAGGCCCGGATACGTGCCCAAGGTTCCCACCACTACCTTCCGGGACCAGGTGGTGAACCTGCAAGCGCTGCCTTCGGAGGAGGCAGACCCAGTCCTGGCTTTGTTGTGTCCCGTCCACGCTCTTCGCGGTTACGTCGACCGGACTCAAAGCTTTAGGACCTCAGAGCAGTTCTTCGTCTGTTACGGAGGCCAGCAGAAGGGAAAGGCTGTCTCCAAGCAGAGGTTAACCCACTGGATAGTGGATGCTATCGTCTTGGCTTACCAGTCCCAAGACGTGCCTTGCCCGTTCGGGGTGCGAGCTCACTCCACTAGGAGTGTAGCCTCCTCCTGGGCGCTGGCTCAAGGCAACTCGCTGACAGATATATGTAGAGCTGCGGGCTGGGTGACACCTAACACGTTCGCTAGATTCTATAGCCTCCGTGTAGAGCCGGTTTCTTCCCGTGTACTCGCCCTCAGTGGCCGGTAAACGCGAAGTACCCTTGCTTGTGGAACGTGTGTGTAGGCTGGGTCAATATGTAGCGGTTCCCTAAATGGTAACCCCATATGTGTGTTCTTCCACGGTACCAGCTACCCTACTCGGCTAGCCCTGTGTCTTTCCCTTGACAGAGCTCGCTCTGTCGCCCTTGACAGAGCTCGCTCTGTAATCTCTGGTGGTGTTCTCTCCCCCCTGGGACCAGGTTGGATCCACCCCAGAGACTGCCATATGGTACTACCCTGACAGGTTAGTCCTTATGGTTTTCCACCTCTCCTCCTTGAGGACGTGGCTCCGCAGCGTCCCGTCTTCCTGACGGGCACGCTTTCCCAGCGTTATCCAATAGTCTCGCTGAGTGGGTCTTGCAGAAACAGCTGTTACGGACCTTACCTGCTTGGCGCTGGAAGGGCCAGCCTTCCTGGCGTGTTGGTAGGGATCCCCAATTCGTCGGTCAGTTCCGACGTACGTTGAACGTGACCGACTGAAAGGGAACATCTCGGTTACGTATGTAACCCTCGTTCCCTGAAGGAGGGAACGGAGACGTACGTCCCGTCGCCAGGAGCTGTGATTCCGCTGAAGGGCCGAGGCACTTTTTTCGGCTCTTCAGTTGGAAAAGCGAGGATGCGGTATTCCACTTCCGTATTTATACACGCTCTGCGGGGCGGTGCGTGGACCACATGCCAACGTTACTGGCTCGTTTTTATACACTCGAAGTAGATTGGTCTCTGAAAATGATCCCCAATTCGTCGGTCAGTTCCGACGTGCGTCACCGTTCCCTCCTTCAGGGAACGAGGGTTACATATGTAACTGAGACGTTTTCACTTAAGAGAAATACTCTGAAAGTGTAACGTGTGCACAGGGATGCAGCAGAGTGAGAATCCAAATGCAGCATGAACGATTTAATAACAAACAACATCAACAGTAGATCCAAGAACAAGGGTATCTAACAACAGGCAGGAGAAAGGCAGGAGAACGACAGGAACACATACAGGAGCAACGACCAACAAACAACAACTGAAGCACTGGGGTATATATACACAAAGGGAAACAAGGTTAACAAGATAACAAGGGGTGTGGTAAATAGGAAACACCTAGGAAGACGGGAACATGAAAAACTACAAAGGACTACAAAACATGGCACAAGACAAGAAATAACAAAAGAGTCCCCAAACACACAGGGAATTTATGACAGAAAGTGAGTTATTTAGTAGCATAACTTGTGAATCAGCACTGACTGGAGACGCAAACGGTTTAGAACCATTCAGTCCAATTTGGTGAACTGTTCAACCAGTTCACTAAAAAGAACCGGTTCAAAAAAACGATTCGTTCATGAACTGGACATCACTATGTTGAAAACTAAAGTTACACACATTCGTTGCGTTTTACCGTGAAATGAGAGTTCCGTGTCTTTATTAAAATCCGCGCGTTAATGATGTATCTCTCATCCACCAATTAATTGGAAGGTTAGTTTTAATCAGTTTTGTTTTAATTCATTTTTAATTTCATTTAAACATTAATAAACAACTCTTACGCCATGTGTCCACCAACACATTTTTCCCTGCGGTTAGTGTATTTTTCCAATTGTTTTCAATGGGACAGCCACGGTTTTAAAACACCAGGAGCGTAACGAGACTCTGAGCGTCTATTTTACACTGAAGCGCTCTGCGTTTTTTACCGGTCGCCAAGAGTTGAAGAATGTTCAACTTTGGGTAAAACGCAGCACTCATCACTGTCACTTTTTACCCAGCTGTCCAATCACAGCAGAGGGGCGGGACAAATACAACACTGACCAACTGCCACATTCTGCTTGTACAACATCAGCAAGCATAATAACAGAACAAAATCATTTAAAACAAGAGCCAGAGCAAATACTTTACATTGTACCGACATTTTTATATAGAAACAATACAGAAACAAACTATCTGTGAAATGAGATACTAGTAACACTTTCGTGGATATTACTGATCATAGCAAGCAAAGCATCTCAACTGAAAAAAATGCTGCTCTGCCAAAACGCTCTCAAGCGCCTACAGCTAGGCGTTTTCACCAGAACGCCTAGCATTTTCAGCTGGCTAGAAACGCTTTGGTGGACACGCTGCCTTAAACATAGGGTTGCACGGTATACCAGTGCTACGTATTGCGATACTAAAGCTTCAAAATACTAGCAATGCCGTTGTATTTTTTTAAACAGTAGTATCGTCAGTACGGTAGTACCATAAGGCAAGGCCGTAACTATGTCTTAGACATTGGGGGGAACAATTATTTATTTTTTTTGTGGGGAAGGGTGGGGGTTTTTATTGGTTTATTTAAAGGAATTAAATTATTAAAGGATTAAAGCAGTGGTCGGCAAAATTGGCACGCCAGCAATAATATCTGGCCCGCGCCCGCAGCCAGATTATTTTGATAGCGACTGGTTCTGAAATAGATCTGTCATGATAGTGTAACGGAGGCCAGCTAGTGAGAGCTGTGCAGGTAAACTCCCCTCATGTCAAGAGACGCTCTAGTGACGGACGTAAGAAGGTGCAGCCTTTAGCCTCCTTGTTAGAGCGTCTGACTCCCATGCATAAAGACCAGGGTTTGAGCACCGCTTGGAGCGGGTGGTGCGATCCAGAGAGGTTACAACAACAATAGTTACTCACAGTTAATTTGTCTTTAGTGATTTTGCAATTTGGCAGTTTCTAATTATTCAGGGGGGACTTGTCCCCCTCATTGTCTATGGTGGTTACAGCACTGCCTTAAGGAATGTTGTATGTGTGGCAGGTACACTATTTAAAACATTCATTTGAACACACATACCTGCAAAAACATTACAAGAGAGTTTTTGTGAGTGCCATTAGCCTTTTTGCTGTGCCCTGTGTAGTAAATGCTGTGTAGAAATGAATGAGTGTTGGTGATAGAACTGCACAAATGTTCATTGTTAATACTGGTAATGTGTCATAGCCTAGAAATCTAGATGCACCTTAGCGGCAGCAAATGTAATTTTAGCAACAAGCTTGCGAGCTTGAAAAACCAAACTCTAGTCACATTTGTCTGTGGGCAGGATTAACAAATGACGGGAGAGTTGCGACGGTTCTGCGTGCTACTTGAACACAAAGAAGCTGGCGAACAGCGGTCTTCCAAATCGGCTTTGGCCGCGACTCTGGAAGACTTGGAATTAAGCTTTTCTTTGAGAAAAGAACAAAGAATGGCACTGAAGTCATTCTTAAAAAAGGAAGATGTGTTTGGAGTTTTGCCGACCGATTACGGCAAAAGTTTAATCTATCAACTAGCTCCGCTTTACCTTCTTCGTTGCTCTGGTTGGTTTTAGCACTATCCTATTGCGTGCAGAGGGAATTTGAAAGATAACCGTTTATCCCGCCCCTCGGATTGAGCCCTGCCAGTGGTGTGTTCCCTGACCCAACATCTTGATGTGGGTCTGGCTTGTCAGGCTAACTGTGTGATGTTTATGCTGCATAAACACGCAATGATGACGAAGATAAAGGTTCAAACAGTATTTTATAATATCCACATGGTAAATCCACACAAAGAACAGAAAGTAAACCCGACCATATGTTAACAAGACCGGAAAAAGGTGAACTGAAAGCACAGGACTTACATACACAGACAAATGAGGTGATTAACTAATACACAGCTGACAGTGATGATGAATCTAATAGTAACTATGACGAAAGACTATTGGCGGGAAATGGTGCAAAACAGAAAACAAAGTCCAAACAGGGTGATATTGCCTCAGCTTTCCATTATTGTTAATAATAGTTGCAACTTGCACTCTTAAATGTGCATTGAAAATTGCTAGCTGATAAAACCTGTGCTCCAGGGACCATATTCATATAACATCTAAGGCTAAATGTAGCTCTTAACTGGCTGAGTGGGATGGTGACTAACACTAAGCAGTAGAAAATCAGTCCAGTCTCCCCAGCTGTGAATGTCATTGGCTGTTAAAGCCTTGTGTTACTTATAATAAATTGACATGTTAATAACACATAAGCAGTTTGTCAGAATGCTCTCAATTACATGTAAATGTATGCATTAGTGAGTGTGGTGGTGCTTATGGGGTGTCACTCTGGGACAGGTGAGTATGAGGCTGGGAGGGAAATATCACAGTATACTCGCTACAAAAAACTAGACTACACCACTGTTCCTAACCACATACCTACAATTCCACAAAGGGATGTTATGAGTACGGAAATTATGCTTATAGACAATTTTCCAATAAAGTAAAACCTGTTGATGAAACTGATAACTTATCAGGGAATTTTTAAGGTCATGATCACATCTAAGGAGAAGATTGATGCATCCTAATTTCATAAAGATTTGGCTGTGGATATGAAACCAAAAACTATTTTTCATTTTTCAAAAAGGATCTTAGCCAATTCATTTTAATAGTACCATTAATACATTGATGGCTTTTAGCCCTCCTTCTTCATACTCTTTGACCAAAATTCTTTTTCTAATGTAGTGTGTTTTTCTTTTCCAGATAATATTGAACAAAAGTTGGCTTGATTTATAGCTTTTATTGCATTCTTAGGAAAGGAGTTTGAGTAAGCTGGATACATGAGTGTAGAATTCAAAATTCAAATAAGATTTCTCACTTATCTAGATTATTCCAGATGTTGAGATTATTAAGATTATTGAATCCTTTGTAATGTGTATACCTAGGTATTTAACAGTATCTTTAACAGGAATATTGTAAAAGGTTGACAGAGGGAAGTTATGAAATGGTAAGAATTTTTTTCAGATTTAATTTTAAACCAGACTCCCTACAGAAAAGCTCTATAGTTTGGAGAATTTTTGGAACTTTTTAATGCTTTTCATGAATTGGCTGATGACGACTAACTGTTTGCCAAACACTGCCAATTCATAATCAGAATTTTTTACAAGAATGGAGATATTTCCACTGCAGCAATAAAGAGCAGGGGAGAGATGGGACAACCTTGTTTGATTCCTTTATCAATTGAAAAACTTGAAGATGTACCCTGTGGTAATATCAAAGACTTCATATTTAGGAAGATGGTGCACTCCAATTACTCATAAATGGGAGAACGTTCAACGCCCAATATGGCAAATAAGCCCCGCCTTCTAAATGAAAAAGCAAATTGTTGATTAGTAAAGTCATCGCATCACTGCAGCTGCCATTAGAAGCTCCAGTTGCTAAAGAAACAGGCAGTGTTCTGAGACACGCGCTTAGGATTGTGCATGCGCATTGACTTTGTCCAGGCTGAAAAATGCAGTTCACTTTCAGTCGGTGACAGCGCGTGCAGTGGTGGTCGCAGTCACGAGAGCGAATCACACAAACAGCTCTAGAAGAGTGTGCGCTGTTGAGAATACAGCTGGTTGCGTCTGGAGTGTGAGTGCTCACAACAGGCTTGCACTTCAGAACTGTTGTGCAGCCGCGGCCATCTCCCCTGTGTGCTTCAGCACCAGTACGAACGGTTTCCTATAAAAGAGCTTACATGGTTTGACCCTGTCTTTTTCAAGATGTCATTCAAACCGTGTGTTTCTGGATGTGGTCATTATCTGTCCCCGGTTGATGGTCATGATCGCTGTCTCTCGTGCTTGGGCATTAGGCACGCTGAGGTGGCGTTCGTGGATGGTTCATGTGCCCACTGCGGTGTTAAGGTCCAGACACGAATACCTCAAATGGGGTGGAGTCCCTTCGCCTATTCCTCGATCTAGTGCACCTTCTGGGGCAACTCAGAAGGCACCTACTTCAGTTAATAGCCTTGGTGGTGACCGAAGGCTTCTCCACTCAACCTCCTCGGGCCCCTCACTCCTCCACACCGCAAGCCATGGAGCTTCCGAGAGAAAGCGCTGGTTCTTCCCATGAGGGACCAGTCGTTTCTTTCGGGGCTCAGGCGGAAGACAGAATGTCGATCGCTGAATCAGAGGGTGAGCTTATGTCCTCCAGGGATGAGTATTCAGCTGCACTGCCCACTTCAGGTGTGGTAGCATTGCTGGAGTCTGGCCCATAGCTCACGGCTATGTTTTCCCTGGCCAACGCAAGCGTCGGATTCGAGTGGATTCCACCACCATATCCCGAACTCTCAAGGCTGGACGATTGGTATCTCAGGGCAGCCCGTGCTGGTTCTTAGTGTGCAGCCCCAGTGCCTTTCTTTCCGGAAGTGCACAAGGAAGTGGACGGCACCTTTTTCTGCCCAAAGCCGGTCTGGTGCTGCCTCCTCCCTCACTACCCTAGATGGCAGCGGTCAGTGGAACTGTCTGTGGCGATGCAACTGTGTCCCATGACCGCTATCTCTTGGCAGAGTAATCTGCGTCTCCCCTCCCGAGTCTTTACGAAGGTCACGTAGGCAGCCATTGTTCCCCTCAGAGAATGCGGCGTTCGCATTCTCAACTCGACGACTGGCTCAGTCTCGGGATCAGTTGTGCAGCCCCTCCCTGGCCCATTCCTCTGAGGAAAGACCTGCTTTCTCAGAGATGGGGCACTCTATGGCACCCGCTTCCAGACCTCTGGAAACTCCATGTCTGGACCCTGGATGGGACATGGAGGTTCTAGGTGGCCTACCCCAGTCGGTGGTATACACCATCACTTCCGCTAGAGCCCCCTCTACGAGGCGCCTCTGTGCATTGAACTGATTCGTTGACTGGTGTTCTTCCCACCAGGAAGACCCCCGAAGATGCCCGGTCAAAGAGAGAGAGAAGTTACTCGTTAATCCATCTGAACTGGGTGATTTGTCTAATGATAAACATTTCATGGCTTTTCCCACTTCATCCATACTAATATCTGCATCACATACATTTTTAAAACTCTCATGGACTTTGGGGATACAATCTTTAATGAGATCATGGAAAGCATCTGCATCTGTGTGTGAATAAGAGGAGGAATACAGTTTACTGTAGAAATTTACTTAGTAATTTTATTAGGATCCGTACATTCTTGATTATTGATTATCAGAGACTTAATACCATTAGGCTTTTGAGCTCCTTTCGCCCTCCCCTATCCGGTTTGCCTTCAATCTTATATGATCCTTTGGCTTTATCAACATAAATGTTGTCTAGCGAAGATGTTTTTGCTTGTCATTTGCTTAATAATTTACTATTAGATATAGAGATCTGACATAGCTACCTATATTTTAAATATTCCCATTTTTCTCTATAAGTTGTAAAATTTGAATCTCCAATTATATTATAAATTGTAGCTATAGTTTCTTGACAAAACCATACAGGTGCAGCAGAAGCTATAGAGTTTGACTCCAGACAATATCTAAATTCAGAGACTAACAAGAAATCTAATCTGGATTTGACTGAACCATCAGGTTTACACCAGGTGAAGACTTGGATACCAGGGTTTTTAGTGCACCATACATCTATCAATTTGACTACAAAAGTCAAGCAATATGGGATTGTAACGATGTCTCAGATATTTTGAAGGAGCTCTATCAAGCCATTCGTCTATCACCATATTAAAATCAGTTTTCAGTAGGATACCTTTGGCATAAATCCTTTACAACTTTGGTAACGTCATCAATCAAGATTTTGTGTTGGTTTTATATCCATTATATATTTCCCAAAATCAAAACAGTGAGCCACTCATCCCTGCTGACCTATTAGAACCATAAAGAAAATTATTTTATCTCCCCACTGGTTTGACCAGAATTTCTCATCCAGGTCAACAGAAGGAGTCTCTTGGAGAAGAAAACATTGTGCGGTTTCATTTTTTACAAAAAAGGAAGATTGATTTTCTAACAAAATCTTTTTTAACGTTCTGAGTGCATGGTCTAAAGTGCACGGCGCAGCGGCACTTAGGGCGTGTCCGAATCCACTTTTGCTAGTTTAACAACGAAAAAAATGGTCGGCACGCCAGGCACATGGTCCAAAAGGGTTGTAGTCTCTTAATGAGTCATGGGTGTGTTTTGGGTGTAACGTGCAATAAACCAATCAGAGTCTCATGTCCCATTCCCTTTAAAAGCCAGTTGTGCTTGCACCATGGCGGATTCACTATTTACACGGCAGAATTTGCGAGCGGAAAGACTGAACACTTCTCCAGAGAAGAATCCTTTTATTTTTAATATTTAAAAATGTTTGTGTGCTGCTGCACATCCCTGTGTGTAATAATAAGTGTGTATGCGCATTGTGCACCCACCTATAGGCACGTTACTAACGCGCCCTTTAAATAACACAAAAAATTCTGCACTATTGACTTTAGACCAGGTTTTTGTTGGTCAATGGCGCAGTTGTTTTCAGTTGCCTCAAAATAGCAACACGCCAACACCTCGTTTTCAGACCAGCACGCCAATGGGCGAACAGATGGGCGCGAGTGCATTTGCTACAATTTAAACAACGTGGCGTTGGACGTGAAAATGATAAGTGCGTCAGGCTGAAACTTGCGTCGTGCCTGGCATCGCATTGCGCCGGGTGTATGATAGGGCCCCTAGTGTTAAGTGAAACATAAGTGAACTTTGGTTATGAAAAAACATAAAAAAGGAAATAAGAAATAAAAGTAAAAAAGAAAAAAAAGAAAAGAAAATTAGTTGGCCCCTATAAAGCTTTATTAAATGCATTCAGATTAACTATAAAACAAACATTATTTTCTTTATATTAAAGATCTAAAGTGACCAGTTTAATAGCTTAAGCTCAAGCTTTTCTACCTCTTTTAAATGTAACATTTATTTTATCTCTAAAGCTTTAATGTGAAAAAAAAGGAATTAAATACACTGTTGTAAAATTAAACTAACGATTAAAGATTTTTCTTTTTATGCTCCCTTTTTTCCATTGTGATCAATAAACTGATAACTGTTATAACATCCCCTTTTACCTACAACAGTGTAAACAAGAAAGATGTTTTGGTTAGCGGAGAATCTAAAATTAACCTTAATATTAATATTAAGTCTTTGAGGTATAAATCTCAAACCTGTGAGAGTGAGAAGTAAATGACATGCTATCTTAAAGGTTCCTAATTTTGTTTTGGATGTCTCCAACAGATTTACATGCATCAAAGTTCAAAAAATACTTTTACCTACAACAGGTAGGTTTTCTCTTTGTAATTGTAATTGCAGTGCATAAATACCGTGCTACTGTGCAGTGCTAAGATTAATTTAGTTTACACTGATTTCATTTGATTGGTAGCCTAACAATAGCTAGTCATTCATTCTCATTAATGAAGTATTCGGAGAAAAATCAGATCTCTTACTCATTTACATCTACGCATTTATGAAAGTTTGGTTAATTTTGTAGATTTGAATTATAAATTAACACAATACTGCATGGTATTGCGATACTACTTGGTACTGTGATGCTTCAGCTGGTATAGTAGGCTATTGTAAACCATAATAAACCGAGTATTATTAAAGTATCAAAGCTGCTTTACAGCTGAAATTGTATTCGTTCATAATTCAACTTTGCAGCATTAATACTGTTATTTTCCTAGTTTAGTATTGTGAAGCTGCTTTGAAACATTCTGTATTATATAAAGCACCATATAAATAAATGTGACTAGACAAAAAACACCAAAACCTTACTGTAGCATCCTAGCAGTGATTTTTGCAAACACCACTCACGCCACTTTTAATTGCATCATTGCTTGTGAGGAAGAAGAGAAAAAAGTTGAAAATGAAATTGAAAATGATGTTAAATGAACAGGGCTTATCAGAAGGCAGATGTGCCACGCTGACATACTGTAATTGCCGAAGGAAATGTTAAATATTTCATAATCTGTTTAAAGCTTAACATGCAGTTATGGAGATGGAGATGCAGAGGAGAAATGTGCAGATGATCTGCAGAGACAGAGACAGGTGGGACTGAAGACAGCAAACGAAGCATTGAAGTTTGTCATTAAGTTAAAACTGTCCATATGTTTCTAAATCATTAAATTAGATCTACTTCTATAGGGAAGAACAGCATGATCCTGCTTTATCTCTCGGAGAAATAATGAAAAAGAGCAGGACACAGAAAAGCAGAGAGACACACATAAAAGACAAGCGAGTTGCTGAATATTTCAGTTGTCTCTTTTAGAATGCAATTACATTTTTTGCTGAAGTCTCCTGCTTCTCAAATGTTTCTCCCCTAGAGTTTCAGAATAATCTCAATGTCTGAAATTTTAGATTTGCCAAAGTCCGCAATCAAAAGTCAGAGATCTCTTTTGGAACTCAAACATTTTAGGAGAAACATCTTGAGACCAAACTGACCATCACGATCCGGTGTGGTTCAGTTCCCTTGTGGACTTTCCTGCCTTGTTTATTGCAATAGCTACACTTGTTTGTCGCCATAGTTACCCTTATTAGTTCCCATGACTACAAATCATCAGCACCTGTCCCTCCCTAGTCAGCCCTCTTGTTATCTTGTGTATAAATACCCCAGTGTTTCCCATGTTCTTTGTCTAGTGTTGCCAATTCATGGTTGTATTGTGTGCATGTTTGCTGCAGCTTTCTGTTCTCTCATGTATGGATTTACTTCTGTTGTCTTGTTTCAATCAATGTCCACTGCACTTGGATCCAATGCCTCTTTTTTCTGCAGCAGTCATGCTACACTGATACTCAAATGAGTAAGAGAGATACTGAAATAGAGACAGATATTCCTCTAGACCAGCCACAAATCAGATGGACATTGAACCTAAATTCTCCAAAGAACAGGGGCCTCATGTATAAAACTTTCTGTAGATTTCATCCTTAAAGTGTGTGTACGCACAAAAGGTTTCCGATTTATAAAACCATTCAGCAGAACAGCAGAACCTATGCATAATTCCCTTTATAAAACCCAGTCAGTGGAAGATTGTGCGTACATGCATCTCTACCCTGAATTAACCAAATATGGAGCTTACAACTCTTAGTTTTACTATGCATATGGTCATCTGCATTTCCATGAATAAGCCCATCCATGTGATCCCATATTTAACAGTACAAGACATTATGAAAATATGAGATAAGGTCATGAGATGTGCTTGAGATATCACATTATACATTGCTAAAAATCATTCAGTATCCTTGCCTTGTTTTGGAATAATAAATCAAAATTGTATAAAATACATTTCAGAGAACGTTTTCAGAGAAGAGTTATTCTCAATCTTTTCCACTGGCCGAATAGTCTAGTATTTTAAATTGCTTTAAGCAAATTAAATGTATGCACTTTTGCCTTTGAGGTAAACATATATTTTAGGATCTTTATATATTTTTATAATGGAAACAGATAGGCCTTTTTTTTTGCATTGTACATTTTTGTCTGACTCAGCGCATTACTGACGAAACATAAAAAAAAATAAAACGTGCATATCTTACTCTATCCATCAAATACAATGATATTTTTGATAATAATGGGAAGACCATGGAAGTGGTTATCATTAGGCTACTGTCTGTCTGTGCACGACACCAACAGCAGAGCTTGTACAGTACTGTGTCATCTGACTTGTTCAAACTAGTCAGTGGACCATTCGATCACCGAGCGAGTCTTTTGGTGTCGGTCATTATGCTATGTTGATAAGCCATCTGCTTAGACATAGTAACAAATTGCGCAAATTTAAATTGCGAATTGAAAATACGCCAAATGGAATTACGTCAATTTTGCAAAAACTCCCATATATCGCAAAAAGTAGAGGGTGAGAAAAGGGAAGACAACAACCAATAAAAAACAGACCTGCAACTCACTCATTATACAGACACATGAATATTAAAATATGACCACGGAGAATGACAACAAACTCCCAAGAATGAGGGAGAAACGCAGAAGAACATTTAAAAGGTCTAATAATATTTTCATTACATTTAAAGACTACAGTCTCTGAACAAACAGCACGTGTCAGTTTAACACAGAAAGAATGAACTAAAAGCATAGTTACTTTTTTGCCCATTGTGTCAGATCAGGACACAGACTCAGTCTGCAGGCACCAAAAAACTGTTTACTGAAAACGCAAAATGCAACAAAAAAACATAGGAGGTTGAAATTCAGTGGAACATTGGAATGGGGACATACCTGTGGCGGCCACCGGCAAGGAGTTGTGGGCGTACTCAATCCAGGATAGTTGTTGACTCCAAGAGCTCGGATTCTGGGATGTCAGGCAGCGGAGAGCTTGTTCCAGATCCTGGTTTGCCCGCTCGGACTGCCCATTGGTCTGTGGATGAAAATCTGACGACAGACTCGTAGAGGCCCCGATCTGCTGACAGAACTCCTTCCAGAACCGGGACAAACTCTTCCAGACAAACTGTGGCCCCCTATCAGAAACCACGTCTACCGGAAGACCATGAATCCAGAAGACGTGATCAACCACCACTTGAGCAGTCTCCATGGCTGAGGGCAATTTGGGAAGGGGAATGAAATGGGCTGCCTTGAAAATAGCGGTCCACCACTGTCAAGACTACAGTGTTACCCCGTGATGAAGTCAAGGGCTATGTGTGACCAGGGGCGGGAGGGGATGGGCAGAAAGTGAAGCAGACCAACGGGTGGCTGGTTAGAAATCTTGTTCAACAAGAGCATCGAAGCCGCATGGGAGCTCGTGGGTGGCAATCTCATCTTAGATCTCCTCATTAAGTCCAGCATGGAACATAGCTCTGCACAACCCTTTGTTCCAATCACATGAGGCCGCTAATGTCTTGAACTTGATAGCAAACTCCTTGACGCAGCCGTGCCAGCTGAGCCGCCGCCTCCTCACCCCGAGCAGAACGGTCGAAAAGCTTGACCATCCCCTCTAAGGAAACGCAAAAAGGGGCTTGAGCCTCCCACACTGATGTACCCCAGTCACGAACCCTTCCTGTCAGCAGGGTTAAGACATACGCAACCTTGGTCTGTTCCATGGCATACCGATGGGGCTGCAGGGCAAAAACCAGAGAGCATTGAGACAAAAACTCTTTACAAGAGTTAGGGTTACCATCAGAGGGCGTTGGGTTGTTAGCATGAGTTTCTGGCTCTTGGTGGAGAGAAGAGAGGTCAGCAGTGGCATCTGCTCTGCTAGCTGTCTCTCTGCGAAGCTCCCGGAACTGGACATTCAGATCAGCCAACTGAGAACCTAGGAACTCAACCCCCTGAGATGTGGTCGTTAGCTGGGAGGCATGCTGGCCCAAGAGGATACCTTGCTGAGTGACTGCTGATCGGAGGGGATCTGTGCCCGCTGAATCCATAATTGGCCAGTTCCTTCTGTCAGATCAGGACACGGACTCTGGCACCAAAAAACTGTTTACTGAAAACGCAAAATGCAACCCAAAAAGGCTGTCAATAGTCCAGACAGAACAGAGAAGAATCCAAAAAGGCAACAAAAACGTCAATGATAGAGCTTTCTGATGATGAACACAGCGACTGACGAGCCCGAACCAGGCGGAGAAGAGCAACGGGAGGCGCTGTTGAGGCGGGGGCTGGCGACGCGCAGGCGGCACGTGAAGCAGGGCAGAGAAGGCGATCAGTGATCGAGAGCGAGACCAGGGCTGAATGCAGTGGGAAACTGCCTGGAGAAAACAGGAGGGGATGAAGAGAAAACAAAAACTAAAAGATATAAACAAAAAGGCAAATAGTCCAACACGACATGGCCAACCCGAAGACAGAGGCAGAAATCCAACACGACAGGCCGCAACACAACAAAGCAAGAGTGATGGCTTGCAAAGTGAACAAACAATGAACTGGCACAAGACAGCACACGAGGGGATTAAATAGGAGGGTAAGGATCTAAATTGATAAAAAAACAGGTGGAAGGAGTGAAACAATAACAAGTTAATGAATGGAATAACAAGGGGGCAGGACAAGACACCACAAAGACAGCGAAGCACATGCTGAACTGTCAAATTGAACCCATGTGCTCCCAAAACACAAACACATGACAGAGACAGGAAAAGAACAGACAGATCAGTCCAGGATCATGACACATTGTTCTTTGAATTTTCGGTCTACATCATTGTCTTCTGTGTATCAGAATAATCCATCACGTTCATGATCAAATGTACGGCTGTATCAAAGTCCTTAATGTTTAGAGCACTAGATTATGCAAAAAACATCCATAAAAACTTAAAGAGCCCCTATTATGGATTTTTGAAAATTACCTTTGATGTAGTGTGTAACATAGTTCTAAGTGAATGAAAGTTTTAAATCTGAAAGTGCAGCATATATAAAGTTATTGTCTCTCAAAAGTAAGACTCAAAAACTAAAAAATTGTCTGTCATTCTTACTACTTTGAGTAAAGATAAAGAATGGAGCAAGATTTGTTTTGCAAACGTTAATGTTACATCAGCTGGGCTAACATATGCACTGTTATTGATACAGTTCCTGCATGTGCACCACAATACATTAGACACACACACACAGGTTTGTTGATGGACGCACACTTGCTAATGCTGATGGTGAGGAATTACAGTTGAAACATCTCATAATGTACCTCAAACTGGGTAGCATCACTGAGAAACAGTGCAGTTCAGAACCGGCTGACGTGGAATCGTGCCTCTCCAGCCCCAGCAGCCAATCACACACTCTAGATGCAAAAATAACCAATTTCCACTTGTTGATTACACTTATGAGTGCTTTTAGTGTTTTCACTTATGTGCAGCCTGTTCACATCTCAAAAAATGTGTTTTGGGTTTTCATGAGCCTTTAAAACACAGCATGCCACAGGAAAAGTGTTCCAAAGCAGTGCAGCCACTACAAATATTTCTATTAAAAAAAATGTTTTTATTTTTTTTTTATGAATGAATGAATGTCTATGTGTGTGACTGTATAAATGTGATGTGTGGCATCTGTGCAAACTACATTTCCTAATGGATGAATAAACTGAACTGAAACTGTCAAGGACTTTGCAAGTGTCCTGCAAATAGGGCTTATGCATGAGGATATACAGACTCAGTTGTGTGCCATTCACTAATGATCCACTGGCTAAGATCTTGGAGAAAACTGTTCTTATTCAACTTGAGTCATTTCTTGTTCGAAAATTATATAGGTGAAGTGTTTCAATCTGGTTTTAAAAAGCACCATACAGAATCAGCTTTACTAAAGGTTTTTAATTATATTTTTCTGGCAACCGATTCTGGTTATGTGACTATACCTTACAGCAGCATTGGATACAATTGATTACCGTATTCTCATCTCTGGTTTAGAAACGTGTGGGTATTCGTGGAAATGCCCTTGGATTTAGTTGGATTGGATTAAGTCTCATCTTCAAAATAGAGGTTTCTCTGTCCGTATGGGAGAGTGTATGTCGGCCGCAGCACTTCTATCATGTGGTGTTTTTGATCTGTTTTAGCACCCATCTTAAATATGGTGTGTCACACAGACAATACTCAATTGTATCTACCTTTTAAGCCAAACGCCTCTTTTGCCTTGGAAACATTGCTTAAATGAATCGAAAACAGAACTGATTCTCTTTGGTCTGTCTGAACTTGGTGACATGACCAAAATTAAGATGGGTACACTGACCCCCTTTCAAAAACATCAGATAAAAGATTTGGGTGTGGTTTGTGACAGTGCGCTGAAATTTGACAAACAGATCAATGAAGATGATTTTTTTCCAACTGAGAATGCTTTTTAAGATTAAGCCTTTTTTTATCCCGGAAAGATCTGGAAAAAGTGGTAACACTTTATAATGGGGAACACATATTCACTATTAGAGGTAGAATATGGTCATGCATAATAAGGCATTAATACGTGCTTTATAAGTACTAATAAACAGCCAATATCCTAGTAATATGCATTCTAATAGGCAACTAGTTAATAGCGAGAATTGAACTCTAAATAAAAAGTGTTACCTGAAAAGTTATTCTTGCGTTTATTTTCTCGAGATTAGACTATTGCAACTCAAAATAAAATATTACAGATGGTCCAAAATGCGGTCGCAAGAATGTTGACAGGCACTCGAAAATATGATCATGTTACTCAGGTATTAACTGGTGTATATTAGGTATCACTGGCATTGGTTACCAGTTTCGTTTAGGATTTATTATTTTTTTTTAATTATTATTTGTTTTTAAAGCCTTATGGTACAGCCCCTCCGTATATTGTGGACCTGATTCAAGGAACACAAGTCAAAGAGACTTTTACGATCTCTGTGACAGAAGTTTACCACAATATATCAGACAATCGTCAACTCTTAGTGAGTTTAAAAGGCATTTAAAAACATATTTGACACGTGCTGGCAAAATGAGTGGGAATGTGTACAGGCTAATTACAAGTTCCAACCAAAACAAGTGAAAATTGTCAATTTTGGTCGAGTTTAAGATTTAAACAAAAATTAGTTAACTAAGCCCTCGTCTAGCAATCCTAATGCTCCAAATAGCAATTAAACATCTAAAAGTATCTTTATTTGTTTTCTGAGAGGAGCACCTTTCCTTGTCCATTAAAAATGCAGTATTTCTCTGCTCGCTTCCCGACTGGCGCTTCCCCTCAGCACAAGTTTGGTATCAAAACAGCTATCAGTTTTAAAGCGCAGCATTCCAACTTTATGAATATTCATAGTGAATTCTCGATGACATGAATCTGAACCAATGAAATGTGATTTCCAAACTCATGCTGATGTAAACAAAACGATCTCACTCGCACTGACTGACAGATCCGATGCATATACACAGAATTACAGTATTTCAAAATATCTGTTTTGGCGAGTATTCACATTATCTGTTATGTCTTATGTGAATGTTCGGAACTGTTGAGGAAAAACAGCTGATGTATCATGGTGTGTGCCAAATTTGCTGTTATTACCAGGGATTTTAATGTATGGTTGCAGGTGATTTTGTTTTGGAACCATTTTTGGTGGTCAAAATTGACTTTTATGATTCTATCGACTTCAAACAGTCAGTCATTTTGTGTCAGATTCGAACAAATCATACATCATACATTTTGAAGGTTTTTATTAGAGAAAATTACAGTAACTCAAAACTTGACAATTGGCTCATTGAGACTTATTTTGCCAGCACGGGTCACATTTTTTTACGTTAGCTTTTGACCATACATGGGTGGTGAGGTACTGTTGTCACAGCCCCACAGATATTAGTTTTAAGAGTCTGAGAGTGTCTTTGAGGGTTTAAGAGTTTGAGACTAGATATTTTGCATATATTTTATTTAAAGTTATTTGTGTTTGTTGTATAATGTCTTATTTTTTTAACAGCACCGCGGTCAACATTGTTGTATTAGTATGTGCTTTATAAATTAATTGGAATTGGAATAATACAAAAATATACAGTGATCAACAGAGATGAAATCTCAATGCTGCACATCCAGTTAAGAGTTGTTTACACTTGAGCTTTTGAATCAGATCTACAAGATGCCGCTCCAGAGTATTTTCAGTGAAGTGTGTATTGCTGTGCATATATTTTGCAGTTTGCCTGTGAGCATTGCAAATGGAGAGAGAGCTAAATCAAGTAAATAACTACCTCAGATCAACAATGTCTCAGGAAAGACGAAATGGTCTGGCCATGCTGTCTATTAAACACTATTTAGAAAAAAAGATTTTGCTGTAAGAAAAACACGGTGCTTGGCACTTGGGGAATAAGTAATTGCAAGTTGACAGCTTATTTTATAAGACATCCAGACAGAGTTTAAATAGTGTCTGTGTCTATTCATCAGAGTTAGTGATATTCTTACAATTTATGTGCATGTTAAGTAAAGTGGGACAGCAAGGTAGGACATCCTATCATTGCAATCGGACTGAATGCAATGATTGGATGAAAATTTTTTGGTCCCGAGACTTCCACGAAAGATATATGTAAATTTTTTCATCATGGGTCATGGGTGTTTTTGCGTATGAGTGTTATAGTTACTTTGTGTGTTGTTGGGGAGGATATATTCTGTGTGTAGTTTTCCCTTGTGTATTCCTGTCTCTTTTGTCTCTACTCTCCAGCTGTAATTACTCACAGGTGGAGCTGTTAACGAGTGACCTGATTGGTGACGGGAGTGATTGCCACTCCTGAACCATGGATGCACAGCTCCTCGCTCTCATGGCTTCGTTGACCGTACAGGGTAAACAAAGATCAACTCTGTCAGTGTACATAGTGATTGTTAAAGAACCGGTACACGAGACATTTGATGTAAACCACCATTTTGCTAAGTGCAGTGATTCATTTCTATTAAAGGGCACCTATTATGCCCCTTTTTACAAGATGTAATATAAGTCTCAGGTGTCCCCAGAGTGTGTCTGTGAAGTTTCAGATCAAAATTCCTAAGAGATCATTTAATATCCCATTTTGAAAATGCCAATTTTGGGGTTTTAGAAAAATTGGCTGTTTTGTGTGTGTCTCCTTTAAATGCAAATGAGCTGCTGCTCAGAGAGCGGAGCCTTCACAGCTCATGAACCATGATACATCTGTTTGGTTGTGATCATCTCTATCACGGACACGCTCACGTGACATTGCAGTCTATTATATATTATCATCTATTATTAAATATTATCATCTGCCTGCGTTTTAAAGCCATATCACTCTCAACTTGAGGACACACACCTGACGCATGCCCTCAGAGAGCTGGATGTCGGTGCGTCCGTGAGTATTAAACTAGACTAGTTCTCTTTCATGCGTTATTGCGATTAAACTGTCAAATGCACACAAAGTTCACATGAAAACAGTTGGTTATGTCTGTGCACATATGCAGCAAGTACAGAAATCCTGTGTGTATATTAGATCTGTGTACTAAAGTAAAAGCAGTGTAATATACAGTACCTACTGTTATATCTGCTGTTAATATGAATCAAACAACAAAAGATGAACAGAAAATGACTCACTGCTCTTGACTGAATTAACTTTAGTAGCTTTATTAAGAACACATTTCTTACTTGAATGCTGCCGTTAAATGCTCTGGCGAGGAGATAAACATGGTGGACATTGTACAGCTCTCTGAGGTCGGGGTCTATGCTAATATGGCAGTGTCCATCAACACTCGTTGACCCACCCCCTTTATCTTGGCAACCATACACTTTTATTGTCATGTGACCATATATTTTGGAACCATCATTTCTGCCAGACTGTGAAAAGGAGAAGCACATGAGAGGAATGGAAGGCACCCATTTGTCAAATATTAGCCTGAATTGGTAAGCTAGCTAGTTTTGTCCAAAATGGTAGCTATGGGGCAAAGTGAGCCAAATGATGTGAGGTCAATTGAGCCAGCGTTTTAACCAAGTAGCAACCTCCCCCAGTTTCTCTTGAAGCCAAAACGGAAGTGACTTTGGCCACATGTCCACCAAAGCGTTTTTTTTTTGTTGAGACTTTTTGCTTGTTATGATATGGAATATCCGCGAAAGTGTTACTAGTATCTCATTTCACAGATAGTTTGTTTCTGTATTGATTCTATATAAAAATGCCAATACAATGTGAAGTATTTGCTCCGGCTCTTGTTTTAAATTATTTTGTTCCGTTATTATGCTGCTTGTTTTTATCTGTTGACGTTGTACAAGCAGCATATATGTGGCGGTTGGTCAGTGTTGTATTTGTCTCGCCCCTCCTCCACTGTGATTGGACGGCTGGGTGAAAAGTGACAGTGATGAGTGCTGCGTTTTACTCAAAGTTGAACATTCTTCAACTCTCGGCAACCAGTTAAAAATGCTGAACGCTCAGCGCTTGAGCGTGAAATACTCGCTCAGCGCCTCGTTACGCTCATGCCGAAAAACCTATTTGGTGGACACACGGCCTAAAACTAGAGACAGGCCGCTAGAGACAGGCTCCAGAAGGGAGCAGAATCTCATTGAGCCCCATGTTAAATTGGCCAACTTTACAGCAGAAAAAAATATGTTTACAGTCTGGGACAAATTGTGGTTTTGGTCTATACAGCTAATTTTGCCCTTCATGACAACTGTGAGGGGGTGATTTTTTTTATAACTCATTCGTTTACATTATATAAATCCTTAAAGTTCTGCATAATTAAGGGAGTGGCCACTTTGAGTGACAGGTGGATTGCCGTTTGTCTGCTGTCTGTTAGTCATCACGTCAGCTCAGCTCCAGCCACGTCCTGCCTCTTTGCCCATTTTCAGTTATCCAGGATTGACTCACTGCCAAGATGGCAACGACCGACTTTGAGGCTTCAAAAATGCTCTTCAGAACCCTATGGGTGACGTCACAGACACTACGTCCATATTTTTTTTACATTCTATGTTTTTAACTTACCCCACCATAAGACACTGTAGTTAAGTTAAATCTCTTAAGTATAAACTGGTATAATTTCAATGTAATGTTACGCAACTGGTTTATTTTATTATTTAAAAGAATTAATTTGAGTTATTTGTTTATAACAATGTATAAGTACATCAAATCCTGATAAGGACCAGAAGATACTTAATCATATAAGTCTTTCCACCTGTAGTCCCTAATGGCCTAACATGTTCAACATTGCAGAAAACCGACCATGCCAAAAACACTTTTGACTAAAATGTTACTAAAATTATTTTTGACTAAAAATGCAGCAACCAAAGACATGACGGAAATTAATATCCTCTCTAAGAGTACAATGATTTCAAATTCACTTTATTATAGTATTGTGATAAAAGAAAATTAACTAATATGATAGCCATCTGCAGAAATTGTGAGTTTAATATTTTATGCAATATAGTAAGACACATGCTGTAGACATGAAAACATGCGGAACAGTAGAAATGACCCAGTTGATATAGCTCTTCAAAAAGACTGGATATTAATTTCTGCATTTGTATCTCTCTCTCTCACACACAGACAATGGAAAAGCTCTAGACGGTGGATGCGAGGACAAGGTCTATGAGGATTTTAAAAAAAGTAAAAATGGCAGGAATCTGTATCTATTCATACAGAATATCAGAATCCGTCCAAGAACGTGCCACTAACGAGTGCTTATAAAGTCTCTAAAAGGAAGAAGAAAAGAGTGTATGTTTACTTTGAAAACTGAACAAAGCTAATGTGTACAGATATGACATTATCTCCACTCTGTAGCTTTGATCATAATGTGCCATTTGTGTTGTGCTACAACATGAGGGTTAGAGCATTGTGTTCCCTCTCAACTTATGGTCCTACACACACGCGAGCACACACAATCACAATGAGAAAGCACTCTATACTTCGCTACACCATAAAAATATTCTATATATTTCAAAATGTTATTCTAAAAGTGTTTTCTAAAATATTCTGCTATAAAGAGCAGGGGTCGGCAACCTTTTAAACATGAAGTAAACCTATGATGTTCAAGGTGATGGATATAGGACTATTTCCCAGTATGCACTGCTTTATGAATAATTCATGCACAATTCTGCTCATTGTTGACTGTTTTTACTGTTTTCTGCATTATTCAAACTGATACCATGTTTGTTGTTCTCTGAGTTATGTGGAAGAATGTGTATCTTTCCTTAATGATGTAATTTTGAATGTCAAAATGCATGTTTCTAGTGAAATATATTGTAATATGTAATTTATTCCTGAATTTTCAGCATCATTACTCCAGTCTTCAGTGTCACATGATCCTTCAGAAATCATTCTAATAGGATGATTTGCTGTCAAGAAACATTTCTTATTATTATCGATTTTGAAAACCATTGCCTCTTTTGTGGAAACCGTACTTCATTTTTTCAGGATTTTTTCCCCTACTGTCACTTTTGATCAATTGAATGCATCCTTATTAAAAAGTATTTTCTTTCTTCCAAAAATAACTTCAAAAAAAAAACTTACTGACCCTAAACTTTTAAACAGTAGTGTGTCTGGAAAAATATCTATCATTATCACTATTGCAAGATATCTTAATCTACAGAGATCCTTGCTTTACAACATTGCTTGTTTCTCTTAATACATATAAAATATTATTCTAAGAGCAAATCGCAATAAAAAAGCAGACCAAACTGCATCACTGGCGTTTGCTTGAGTAACACTGGTCGGTTTGGTTGTGTGGTTCAGTTGCAGCGTTTGACTTCCCTTACAGGTTAAGTACCTGGATTTTGGCGTGTTCACACAGCAAGAACTAGGAACGATTTTAGTTCTAGGAACTCCTTTTGGGGGAATTAATTTAGCTCCTACTACAGAGTAGGGTTTAACCCAGCACAATTGGAACTACCAGTGATGTAAGTGTACGCTGATTGGCCAAACGCACGTATAACACCAGCACCCACCATTTTTTAAAAAGCCATCCACACGCATAGATTATAGCCTATATATTTACTCCAGAAACTAAGTCTACGAACATGGAAAACAGTGACAGATGAACCTCTCAACCTTTACGCTAAAGAGAAAAAAACTTTGGGGGGACCAAGTGAAACATGATTATGCATTTCTGCTTAGCTAGCGACATTGGACATCAACCACACAGCAAACGCTAATACTTTTTCATATACTGTTTATTTTTTTTGTATAACAGTTCTATCTAATAACGTATTAGAAAGGACTGTTAAACAGATTGTAAGCTTATGAAGTAGGAGAATGTGAGAGCTGTGTGCTCAGGCGTTCTCAGTGCCATCAAAGTAAAGGTCTGCCAAGCTTTCACAACAAAGTCACAACAAGCGCGGCTTACGCCACTTCAGAGTTCCTACTGGCGGTGCAAATGCAACCAGGAAAAATGTTCCTAGGGGAACTGGTGGTTAGTTCTTAGAACTACTCGGTGTGAAAGCAGCGAAGCATTATGCGAAAGCATAATGAAACCAGTTAATTGCCAAACAGTAAACTGCAAAAGTCTAAAATACTAGTTTAGTATAATGCAGTTATGTCTGTTAATGTTATTAATGGAATATATCATGCAATGTTACTGAATAAAAGGGGACCCTTCCCAGCAAGCAATAGACGTCATTTCACCATCTTGGCTATGAGTAACCCTCCCAAAATAAACTTAAAATTGGTTACGTCGTTTTTGCCAAAATAACTTGCAAGATGTATGATATTCCATCATGTAAGCAAAGTCAACAGTGATTACAAGGTGATTGGTTTCCTTTCTTTGGTTAGACGTCTATTAAATTTTCACTGACAGCCCAAATTTTGCCTTGTTTTAGCCTAGACGTCAAGACTGTGTTTGTACGGCTATAAGACGTCTTTTAAACGCAAAATTGCTTGCTGGGTTAGCTTGGGAAAGGTTGACAACCTTTGATCTAAATGCATCTCTGTTCTCTTTTAAACAGGAGAGAAAAAATGTTTAAAAAAAGTTTACCTCACTACGACACACTTCAGTCTAATGGAGGTCTGGAACAATAATATAAATGGATGGAAGGTGGATGGATGAACAGATGGATGAATGGAGGAGGTGGACGTACCCCTGGAGACCGTTGGGAAAGTACACCGGAGACCTTTTTAAACATCTTGACCTACAAGAATTGCATTGCATTTTGCATTGATGCATTTTACAGATGCAAATAAGACATAAAAGAAAAATAACATTCTCTGAAGGAAATCACACTTTTTGACCTAAAAATTGTCTTGCATTTTGAACATCTTGCAAATATGTGCATTCCCTGAAATTCAACGCACCAACCTAGAGTCTACCTAGTGTTTCTCTTCCGATAAAACAGTTAAGAAACAACGCAACTAAACAAAGAATGACATCTCAGGTAGCATTAGCTGTAACGCTCTCCATTCTTATCCTTCTCACTGTCAGTGGGAATATTTTGGTTTGTCTGGCTGTGTACTCTACAAGACGCCTGCGTAACGTCACCAACTGCTTCATCGTCTCGCTAGCAATTACAGACTTTCTACTGGGCGTCCTAGTGCTGCCATTTTCCACCCTTTACCAAGTTACGGGTGATTGGCCACTGGGGGCGCACTTCTGCAACATCTACATTTCGTTGGATGTCATGCTATGCACTGCCTCCATACTCAATCTCTTTGCTATCAGCTTGGATCGTTACTTTTCGGTCACCGCCCCACTGCACTACCCAATGCTTTTGCTTCCGTGGCACGTCGGTGCCATTTTAGCAACAATCTGGCTGGTTTCGGTGGGAGTTTCGTTTGTCCCCATCCACCTGGGCTGGAATACACGAGACTTGAGCGTGCAAAATATTCGCAAAGGTGACCCTGCACGAGACTGCCGATTCGAGTTAAATCCAACATACGTATTGGTCGATGCCTTTGCAACGTTTTATCTCCCCCTGGTTGCCATGTGTTGGAGCTACCACAAAGTTTTTCGCATTGCAAGGATGCAGGCGAAACGGATAATTTCTACTCGGCGGGGTTCATCGTCGTCACCGGGGGTGACGATTCTTGCACTGCGCGAACACAAAGCCACAGTGACGCTTGCGGTTGTGCTTGGTGCGTTCGTGGTGTGCTGGTTCCCGTATTTCACGTTTTTCATGATAATGGGGATACGCAACGAAGATAATCCGCCACGCACGGTGCAGTCGGTGGTTCTTTGGCTAGGATATGCAAACTCTGCGCTAAATCCTGTACTTTACGCCACTCTCAACAGAGACTTCAGGTCCGCTTACGCCAAGCTGCTCTGTGGAGGACGAGGATGTAAAACACGGACAAGAATACAGATATCGGCAATGGAGGAGGGGCTAATGAGTAGACACGCCCCTCCTCCACAAAGGGCAGGGCTTCGGCCTAGAACTTGTGTGCTGCTGCAAGAGATTGAAAACGGGAAGAAGGTCGATAGCAACACAACGACTGGTGCTACAGTTACCATTGTATCTAATGGGAATAAAAGGTAGTATAAAGTACTGTAAATAGTACTGTAATAGTATTGTAATTATAACTAGTTTTTTGGCTATCTGTCAACAGCCCACAGGGAACTTAATATTAAGATTGTATAACTTAAAAGTACACATGGGAAGGAAAGTACAAATGCAATTAATCGGTTACTTTTTCTACAACAAAAGCCGCGTTTCCACCGCAGGAACTTCCCCAGGAACTAGGGACTTTGGGGTGGTACTTTGGGGTGTGTTTTGACCGCAGGGATCAGGGTCTAAATGAAGTTCCAGGTAAAAATTCCCCCTCAGAAAGTCCCTGCTCGCAAGGTAGTACTTTTTCAAAGTTTAGGAACTTTCGGGGGTGGGACTTGGGCATTGAATATGCTGATTGGTTGAGTTCACAAAGCATTTTGTTTGGCTGACTCCACGCAGCATTTTATTTCAACCACTATTTTTAAAAGTCTGTTGCGGTGTGTGCAGTAAGAGTTGTTTGCTATTAAAATCAACAATGGAGTTTAAAAAATACGACCGATGGACTGACGACGAGGTTCAGGCTTTATTAAGCTTATATGTGAAGGACGAAATCCAGTGTGAACTGGAAAGTCACGCACAGTCTTACGTCACAGGACTAATTTGCCTAATATTCACGGTACTTTAGACCGTGATGGAAACGAAGACAGCAACAGGTCCGGGAAAAATAGTTCCAGGTAATTTCGGTGGAAACACGGCTAAAATGCTGGTGGCCATGAGAGGTAACATGAGAATGTAGTAGCACTTAGAAATCTGTTCAGTTGCTGGGTGAACCTCATAAAACTTGCCTAGGTCACATTTCACTAACAAACAAACAATAAAATAATTAGACTTATTTAAGGGTGAAATTTGACACACAGGAATATACACTCACCTAAAGGATTATTAGGAACACCATACTAATACTGTGTTTGACCCCCTTTCGCCTTCAGAACTGCCTTAATTCTACGTGGCATTGATTCAACAAGGTGCTGAAAGCATTCTTTAGAAATGTTGGCCCATATTGATAGGATAGCATCTTGCAGTTGATGGAGATTTGTGGGATGCACATCCAGGGCACGAAGCTCCCGTTCCACCACATCCCAAAGATGCTCTATTGGGTTGAGATCTGGTGACTGTGGGGGCCATTTTAGTACAGTGAACTCATTGTCATGTTCAAGAAACCAATTTGAAATGATTCGAGCTTTGTGACATGGTGCATTATCCTGCTGGAAGTAGCCATCAGAGGATGGGTACATGGTGGTCATAAAGGGATGGACATGGTCAGAAACAATGCTCAGGTAGGCCGTGGCATTTAAACGATGCCCAATTGGCACTAAGGGGCCTAAAGTTTACCAAGAAAACATCCCCCACACCATTACACCACCACCACCAGCCTGCACAGTGGTAACAAGGCATGATGGATCCATGTTCTCATTCTGTTTACGCCAAATTCTGACTCTACCATCTGAATCTCTCAACAGAAATCGAGACTCATCAGACCAGGCAACATTTTTCCAGTCTTCAGCTGTCCAATTTTGGTGAGCTCGTGCAAATTGTAGCTTCTTTTTCCTATTTGTAGTGGAGATGAGTGGTACCCGGTGGGGTCTTCTGCTGTTGTAGCCCATCCGCCTCAAGGTTGTGCGTGTTGTGGCTTCACAAATGCTTTGCTGCATACCTCGGTTGTAACGAGTGGTTATTTCAGTCAAAGTTGCTCTTCTATCAGCTTGAATCAGTCGGCCCATTCTCCTCTGACCTCTAGCATCAACAAGGCATTTTTGCCCACAGGACTGCCGCATACTGGATGTTTTTCCCTTTTCACACCATTCTTTGTAAACTCTAGAAATGGTTGTGCGTGAAAATCCCAGTAACTGAGCAGATTGTGAAATACTCAGACCGGCCCGTCTGGCACCAACAACCATGCCACGCTTAAAATTGCTTGAATCACCTTTCTTTCCCATTCTGACATTCAGTTTGGAGTTCAGGAGATTGTCTTGACCAGGACCACACCCCTAAATGCATTGAAGCAACTGCCATGTGATTGGTTGATTAGATAATTGCATTAATGAGAAATTGAACAGGTGTTCCTAATAATCCTTTAGGTGAGTGTATATTAAAATAAATAAATAAAACATCTGGATTAGGGGTGTAACATACAAAAAACGGACAGTTCGGTATGTACCTCAGTTTTGAAGTCACGGTTCGGTACAGCAGTTTTACAAAATTGCTTTTTATTTATTTTTATTAAACAGTGGTTTACTGAAAAAATGTGTCTGTCCTTAAATGAATTCAATTATAACTAAAAGTTTCTTAAAGATAATGCTGTAAACTATATAGAAAGCCCTTACTTTGACATTACTATAATATTAAAGGTTAACAACTGAGCCCAAACAGTTGCTATTTATTTTTAGATATAATAATCAACAGTCAAAACCTTCACATAAGGCAGTTTTTGCATTAACTTATAAATCGAATTATAATTATTTTTTTTCTCCAATTCGTTGTTGAAATATAATCATTTAACAGTGGCTGTCATTTTCATGACAGATTTATTTAAACATAGGCCTACATTAAATAAACAAGACATCACTAACAGGTTAAGTAGAATATAATGAATATATAGGCTAATATAGTGCATATATTTAGTGAAAGAGTTCATTTCTCTAGTGAGCTAACAGCTGTGGACACTGAATGTGATGCTACGTGACATTGTTTGAAGGTTTAAATGGAGATTCACCTAATAGGGTGGTACATTAATTTCTAAGTACTACTTTTAAAAAACTGTTATCACTTCCGTTCCCAAATGGTGTTTTTATGTCATAAACATTTCATAAAAGCATAACAGTTGTCCATATAACTCATGCTCTACACTCCAAGTCTAAAGAAGCCGTATGACAGCTTTGTGTGAAAAGACTGAAATTTAAGTTATTTGCTAAACATCTTGCCATGTAGCTCTTGAACGCAACTCTCACATCTCATTCTCCATTAGATTTGAGAGTGTTCATGAGGGTCTGTAAATAATGACCGCATTTTCATGTTTGGATGAACTATTATTCCTTTAAAATTGTAAGAAAAAGGTCAGTTGTTTTTTAATCTCTTTCTCTTTCGTTCTCCGAGCAGGCCATAACTTTTTATCTACCTTCAAAAAAAATAAAGTGACCAGCCATCCAAAAGTGACTGACAATCGACATGCATACAGGTGACAATCAGAATCTAATATAAAGTACTTGAGATCTAAAAACAGAGCAATTACAGGACAGATAGTCTCTATAGCAGGTCAAGGACATTCATGCGGCCTTCTTTTATGTCAGGTATTTTTTACATTACACAAAACCTAGACTCATATTCCCTGCCCTGACGTGTGATGATCTCGATATCTGTCCAATTTGGATGAAGGGGAGGAGATTCTGGGTTTATCAGCAAACAAAACCTGATGATGCAACTGTAAACAAACCTGAGGAAGCCAGACTCAAGCCATATTGTCTTTATATCTGCTCATTTATTGACTGCCGGCGGCCCACAGAGACCTCAAGTATTAAGACTCTGTAACTTAAACATACACATAGAAAAGAAAGTGCAAATGCAATTTGTAATTTGCAAACTGTAACATTTTCTATAAGCAAAATGCTTTCTTTTGATGCCCTCTGGTGGCCAGGAGAGGTAACAAGATAATGTAGAAGCACTAAGAACAAGCACTAACAAAATTTGTCTAGATTTCAATCCAATATATGAATGTTAAACTGTTACTACAAATATAAAATGTCATTTTTACTCACCTTATTTTTGTTCATACTCAAACGCTGTATTTTTTGTTATTATCATGGAACATGGAGCTCTTTTTGATACAACAAAAAAAGTCTAAAAAAAACAAAGATGTATTATCATTTAGTGTATACACACTAAATAAAGTACACAGTAAAAATCTCATCAAAAAAGTCACATAATTACTAAATAAATAAATGAACAACATATACATGAATACATACATGAAGAAAACAAAGGGTATTTTTTGACCCCTGTACTGTACAGTAATGACAAAAGAAAAAAAATCTTATTGTCACAAACTCAGAGCAATGGCAAATAATGTACTTTTCCTTCTGTGGAAAAATGTGACCTGGACATGTTTTCATGAGATTCACTCTAGGGAGATTCACCTGGACTAGTGAACTAATGTCTTTGTATTATTATTTTTTTCTCTATGTAGAAGTTTAAGTATTCTGTCCTGTTTTCTCGCAGAAAAATAATGTTGCATGGTCATATTTAAACAATTATCTAATCTAATTACAGTATCACTGTAAAGACGATAAACAGTCGTGAGATAAGCATGTGCATGAGTCTAGTGTACATCTAGTGTAAAGAATGCAAATCGGAAGTGAATTCAAAAATACACAATGAAATGGAGATGAAATTAAATGTGCTCTTCAGGATTTTCAAAAATCTTATTTATATCATGTATGTCATGTTGATTTCTACCTCAACATTCCTTCATATCTTTCTTTTGGATGATTCAGTCTGACCAACTACTCATTAAAGACGTTTATCATTGACCAATTAACACATAGCAAACAGCAGAACTTGTGTGCATGCAGACACACACACACACACACACACACACACAATCAGCACAGACACTTTCAGTAGGTCATCCATCATACTGATTTGTCATCAAATAATAAGGGCAAAAACACACACAGAGTAATTCAGAAACTCAGATTCCTGACCTCTGGAAATTAGTGATGTAAAGTCTGATTCATTTCCGCGAACCGGTTCTTTCGGACAATTCGTTTCAATGAACCGGTTCAAAAAACAGATTCATCTGTTCCTTACGTCATCACCCAATGATGTCACTCGGCATTTCTTTTCTAACAACTCAGTGCCATGTTATGTCAATGAAACATTCAAATAAAAAAAGTCATTTACAGTTGCAAGAAAAAGTATGTGAACCGCTTGCAGAATCTGTGAAAATGTGAATCATTTTAACAAAATTAAAGAGATCACACAAAATGCGTTATTTTTTATTTAATGCTGTCCTGAATAAGATGTTTTACATATTTTTTTTTTACATATAGTCCACAAGACCAAAAAATAGCTGAATTTATTAAAATGACCTGTTCAAAAGTTTATGATCCATTGATTCTCAATACTGTGTGACGTTATCTGGATGATCCACGGCTGTTTTTTTTGTTTTGTGATGGTTGTTCATGAGTCCCTTGTTTGTCCTGAGCTGTTAAACTGCCCAATGTTCTTCAGTAAAATCCTCCAGGTCCTACAAACTCTTCAGTTTTCCAGCATCTTTTGAATATTTGAACCCTCTCCAGCAGTGACTGTATGATTTTGATATCCATCTTTTCACACTGGGGACAATTGAGGGACTCAAACACAACTATTAAAAAAGGTTCAAACATTCACTGATGCTCCAGAAGGAAACACGATGCATTAAGAGCCGGACAGGATGAGGATGTCCAAATGTTTCTTATTTTTATATAAATATCAATTTTATTCATTTAGTACTGCCCTTCAGAAGCAACAGAAGATACTTATATGCTTCCCGGAAGACAAATTAAGTACAATTTACCTTGATTTTCAAATTCAATAAGTTTTCACCCCCCGGCTCTTAATGCATCGTGTTTCCTTCAAATTTCCAAGAATTCAGCTTATCGATTCTTGACTTTTTCAGTCATGTCACGCGGTGCTGTGCACATGCGCTGTGCGTTACATTCACCATGGCTGAGCGTGGCAAACATTTAAAAGTTTGGTTAAGCTTTTTTCGAAAAAAGATGATAATACAGCAAAATGCAACACATTCAACAAGGAAATTTTGTGCAAGGGAGGAAGCACCTCAAATATGATGAAGCATTTGCTTCAACACAGTTTTAATTTGAAGGAATGCACCGTGTTTGATTCGGTGCAATCTCCCAGCCACAACAACGCACCAGATACAGATAATATTAGCAATAGCAGCCTCTCACATTCAGGTACAAAACACAAATGAGTAGACATTCACCTTTGAATTACAGCTACATAATTCTGGATAAATTGAGAATCAGTTTTGTTTAAAATTAGGTTTTTGTTGAATTGTTTTGTTTAAAATAGCGATTACGAATCACAATTAAATACATCAGACAACTGTTCGAGTCTATTTAAAAAATATTCATTTGAATCATTTATTCAAACTGTTTTTAAAAATTAATTAATTCAGAGTCTCATTCATAAATACTTATTCAGTTAATGGATGATTCTCAGTTTTAGAACAAATCTCTTGAATAAATGATTCAATTAAAAAATGCATTATTTAACAGTCGCTTGCTGCCACCTGGAGTAATAATGTAATCAACACAATCTTTATTTGAAGAGACTCCTTTCACTTTAGCCCTGAAGGGGAAAATGAGCAAGGAGAAAGTGGATGAATGTCACAGGGCGGTGACAAGATTTGTGGTGAAGGTGTTACATCCTTTTGCTACGATTGAATCGCCTTCGTTTAGGTACGCAAAATGCATTCATGATTAGTTTCTCACAGCAATATCAATGGACTTAAGCCTTCTTCGATATTCTTCTGTGTCTCAAATCACATCAGGAACAGAGCTAACAGGACATTATATTGTACAGTAAACTATGATTAGGTAGGCGAAGCATTATAAGTGTACATTTTTTCTGCAGGGAGATGACCAAGGCCCTAAATCCCAAATACAACCCACCCTCCAGGGATAGTCTGTCCAATCACTTGATACCAGCCTGGTACAACATAGAAAAAGAAAAAACAAAAGCTGAGCTGGAAAAGGTCAGCAGAATCACAGTTACCAGTGACTGCTGGACAAGCATTTGCCAGGACCATTACATTACTGTTACAGCACATTATGTCACAGAGGGAAAGATGAATCAGAAAATCCTTAAAAACAAAGGCTGTGTATAAAGCACAAACAGGGGCAGTGGTAGCAAAACAAATGGGGACATTGTAGATGAGTTTGGGATAAGCTATCCCAGCTATCACAGTGGATAATGCATCCAACATGAATGTGGCAGTACAAAAGCTTCATCTCATTAAAATAGGCTGCTTTGCACACACACTTAGGCCTAATCCCAATTCTATTTTATACCCCTTCGCCTACCCCTACCCCTTGAAACAGAGTGGCAAGGTGTAGGGGTGAAAATATTCCCCTAAGAAATGGGACACCACTACTACACCATTACACGTCATCATACGTCATCATTTATTAGTGTTCTGTAACATTTAACCAGTATGAACAGCAATGAAGTGCATAGGCTATATCTAACAGAAATCAGGCGCGAGAACACATAACAAATTACTCACTTCCAACATTGTTTTGCGCTGTATTTGGACTTAAGAAAACAGCGCTCATTTTCAGTTCAAAAACGTATGAGCTATCGACGTATGTTTCCTAAGACGATACAGAATGATACAGAACATACAAGACCGGTGAAGCCACTTTTACAACGGGCCAAACTGTTCTCCTTGTTTGTTAACCGTTCCATTTCGTGCCGAACGACCTGGCTCTTTGCAATGTAATTTAATGAGTCAGTCATTGCCTTGGAGACGCAAGAGTTTACAGACATACAGATATAAATATCGACTGCGTTATTAAGGATGACCAGATAATTTTTTTAACTGTATTATTAATTTATTAATTACTAGTTCACATCACTCAAATGGTTGTCTATGGAGAAACAGACAACACATAAGTGATCGATCCCGAGTGGCAACATCACTACATGTATTCTAGCAGCACGGTAGTCGGTGTATGCAGGGAAATTCATCATACCCCTTCATTCGAAGTGTGGTCCTGAATAATCTTCGTTTGAAGGGCTATCTGGCCCTTCCCCTTGAAAATCGTGCAGAGTGTATCCAGGGCTTAAGGAGAACCTAATTCAGAGCACCTTGTCCATCCAGGAAAAAACGTAAAAAGAACTGGAGACATATAGGGACATTCTGCCTCTAATGACCTCTGAAGACCCTGCACTGTGGTGGTGGAACAGGAGAGACACGTCTGACATTTGTGTACAGGCCTCCTCTACCCCCAGTGAAAGGATTTTCTCTACTGCTGGGGATACCATTAGCCCAGAGAGATCATGCATCCTTCCGGAGAAGGCAGACATGCTGATTTTCCTTCAAAAGAATAGCTGACTTTGCAATGGAATCTCTCTTTTTCAATCTGTCCGTTTATGCCAACAACAACTGTCTGTTTTCACGTTGCAAAACTTTTTTTAAACGGAAATGGTGGTGTGTTGAACACCCTGTTCTGATGACGCAAGAGTTGCATGGCAGCTGAGAAGGCCATTCTTTTCTTTTTGAAGAATTTTCGGAGCCTGATGAAATCGGTATAAATACGTGTTTAATACTGCAAAATGTGCTCAATGTTACAGTCACTGTCCTTGCCGTCTAGAATAAAAGAGAACATCCCAATCGATTGAAGGGATTTGTGGAAACTGTGGTTCCTAATTATTGTGATCCAACATTTGCCTCGCATTTCTGGATGAAAAGACATAATATCTAATTCTAATATCTTCAATTGTTGCGTATACAAAGCTGCTGTGTAAAAGGTTCCAATGGCTAGAGTACAGTACTTCGAGAGACGCTGTGTTTTTTAAGCCATGTCGCATTTTTCCTGAAGCAGCCACTGAGTGCCGATTTATAAAAACTGGCTTTAGAGACTGGAAGCATCTCTCTCAGTGTTGTGTTAAACACGAGGCTAGCAGGGCATATGCTACAGCACAGGGCAGGTCTGAAGGATACAGACAAAGCCATAAACCAGGACAGAGAAATTAACCAGCTTTAAACCTATTCACAAAGCTGCTGAGACCAACTTTTACTAAGGAATAGAGAAAAGTCTTAAGCTAAGAGTAAGGGTGGGGTTGACCTCGTTGCTATGGATGATGTCAACACGCTTACTAACTATGCCCACAGTGATTGGCTGATAGGGGAGGGGTCTCTGTCAGTGATTTAATCATTGAAATATAGCAAGGTATAATGTTGCCATATTCAAATAAAGATTTTTAAAAAAAGTAGGCTAAGTGTCATTAATTAAACAAGTATATGTTCAGCTAATTGTCAGCCTCTTACATGTCTGCTTCTCGAGAGATTGCAGAATTCAAGCGTCAAATGATGTTTTATAAACACAGTTCAGGAGGAGCACCATCTAATCAGTACAAGAGGAGGCATATACAGTATATCATTGTATATATCACCTAGTTACCGCAACAGTTTTCTGCATCCCTCCGCCACCCCGACTCCTCACTCTTGGCCCAGCCAAGGGGAATACTCTGGGTTTGGGCTAAACTTCAAGCTCAGAGACTTTGATCCCCTCGGACAGCACGCCGAATAGGTTTATTTTACTCTATCCGATGATTTGTAAGTGTGAATTTGTGAAACAACTGCCACAGGTAATCAGACATTATTTATTTATTTATTAAAGATTTATTTTTTGCCTTTTTATTATGATAGGACATTGAGTAGACAGGTAGTGAAGTGGGAGAGAGAAAAGGGAGAAAGGTCCACAAGCCGAAACTCAAACTCAACTCACCCGAGCTGCTCACAAGGCTATCAGCGCAGACGATGGGACATTATTTTCAACTTGACTGCAATGTTTTATTCTCCATCATTCAATGCATATTGCCTATACATAAATTAACCTTTATGTTATGTCATCACAAATTCAAATCTATAAATCAAAATATTTATTACATTTATAAAGAAAAATTTTAACAGATTTTAACTCTAAAATGCTTTGTGCAATACTCTCTGAGGAAAAATTAGGACTGATACACCAATTATTTTCAAGAGGTTTTTCCTAAACTGGCAAGTTAGGAGCTACTTTTAGCCTTAAGATGTTTTGTGAATACGGTCCCTGATCTCCAGCTATCACCCAGAAATAAAAAGGCGACTAGCCCTGATATCCAAAATTAAATACTGGAAATCGCAGCATCATAAATTATCCACAAAATAAAGGGGGATTTGCACGATGAGAGAGACACATACTATGCAATTTTGGCAAATGCAGGTAAAAACTTATAAAAAAAAAAAAGAGCTTGTGGCAGTCTGTATCTGATACATACATAAAGGCCTGTTGAAGGAAAGGGTTGTGGGGTTTGTAGAGACAGGGGACATGAGCACAAGTGCTATATCAGCAAAGATCCTGAAAGTATTGGAGCTGTTGCAGGACTTGATTTTCTCTGGACCCACCTACATTGTGATTTCTGGTTACGCTAGTGGCTGTTTAATGTCTGTATTAGTTCACTTATGTACTAGCATAGCATACAGATACCCGAATCAGCCTGATAGCTTAGTTTATACCCTCATTTGCACTTGCCCTAGCCCTACATGTATTCACAATCATCTTTAATGTAGGCTAATTACGTTTTAAAGAGCCCCTATTATGGATTTTTGAAAATTACCTTTCATGTAGTGTGTAACATAGTTCTAAGTGAATGAAAACATACTGCAAAGTTTTAAATCTGAAAGTGCAGCGTATATAAAGTTATTGTCTCTCAAAATTAAGAGTCGACTCTGAGTCAATTAGACGACTTGTTTTTCAAACAAATCGCAAACCGCTTCGCTGTGACGTCAAGACGAAACATTAGCATATTGCCCATCCACTTATTGCGCACACAGACACCAGGGAGAATTTGAACTACCTCAAACACTGCAGCGGATACTGGAGAGCATCATGTCGAGAAGACGCTGTGCTCTACAATGTGTTTATTGTGTTTCATATTGTGTTAAGTATCTGGCTAACTCACGTTATTACTGTCTTACTGAAATACTGCTGTAAATCAGCTGTGGGCTGCAGTATTACCTAAAACTGTGTCTATTAATGCAGATTGTCTATTGTTACTACTTTGAGTAAAGATAAAGGATGGAGCAGGATTTGTTTTGCAAACTTTAATGTTACATCAGTCATTCACTTTAGTGCTGGGCTAACGTATGTGCTGTTATTGATACAGTTCCTGCATGTGCATCGCAATAAATTAGAAACACACACACACAGGTTTGTTGATGGACGCACACTTGTTAATGCTAATGGTGAGGAATTAAGCTTGGTACATACTCGGCAAGAACAGAGAAATTTGTTTGTTTTCTCGAGGTAGCAAGAACAAGAACAAAGTTCGTTCTGGCCAGGACATTCCATATATCACGAGAAAAGTAGGTGCCGAACAGGTGCCGTTTCTCCGCATCAACCAAAATTAGTACAATAATAACAACATCATGACAATATAGAAAAATCCTAATACTGAACATGTTATTGCATTATCATGAGTCACAAAAATTAACCACGGTTTTAGTAAAAGTATAGTATTGATTACCATTTGTATAACCATAGTTTTACTATAAATTCCATGGTTAAACTATGGTTAGTGTAGCAAAACCATGGTTAATTTGTGGTTACCATGGTTTAACAATAGCAACCATGTTTTTTTGTTTTATATGTAGTTTTTCTTAAGGGTTTTGTTGTTGTCTGCCATAGCTCCCTCCTATTATAAAACCATATGAATATTTGTCTGCTAAATTACTACTGTAACTTTACAATAGATAATAATGATGTCTTTTAGCATACAGTATTTTGAGTGATGATAGCAATGGGGTGCTAAGTAAAAAGACAAAACTACAATAACTTATTTTAGCATTACAGATGAAACTGACCTGCACTTGAAGTCCTGAGGTCAGTAGTTTTGTCTCTCTGCTCCACCAGGACGCTTGCACTCCATTCTCGAGTCTCTCGCATTGATCTGATCGAAACCGAAACCGCGCACAAACCGAGTTTAGCGTTTGCCAGTCAAGACTAACCAATTCATGATTTATTAGAGATGCCTCTATATACAAATTAAAAACTAAAATAACGTAAGAAAGTAGAAAGTACAGATATTTGTGTAAAAATTTAAGGAGTGAAGGTAAAAAGTTAAATATAAATAGTTAAGTACTGATACCAGAAAAATCTAATTAAGTGCAGTAACTTCCCATCTCTGATCGTTCGCGTGTTTAGTATAGGCCTACTTGATGGATTTCACTGGCTCATTCGGTTCTGTCGAAGTTTTCCGAGGTTATCCTCAGTCGGTTCTTTTTGATGCATTCATTTTAAGGGCCAGATTTACTAACAGCTTGCGCCAGCGCAAACTTTTGATGTTAAAAAACTACTGTCATGATTACTAAAGACACGCAGTGAGAAATTAGCGCTGAAAAGGCATGGACATGGTTATTTTTGCAGGAGTTTCCCTTTCAGATGCAACATTTATGGGAGGAGAGTATTTAAATGAATCATGCAAGGCGATTTACTAAAGTTTGCGCTTGTCAGTTTACTGGTGTTTGCGCCATTATTTACCACCCAAAAAAACAGACTTAAACCAGACGCTAATTTGCGCTGCTCTTGGTAGATTGCGTTGGTCATTATGGAAATGATCCGTCTGCATCTGTGTTCTTTAATTTAAAGACTTTATATATAGGAAGACGGTGCATTTCGATTACTTATGAATGGGAGAAAGTGCCCAATGTGGCGAATAAGCCCCGCCTTCTAAATGAAAAAGCCAATCGTTGATTAGTAAAGTCATCGCATCACTACAGCTGTTAGAAGCTCCGGTTGCTATAGAAACAGGCAGAGTTGTACACTCACATTTGTACAGTGTTGTACACTCACGAGTTTTTGTTCATGATTCGAGCATTTAGAAACAAAATTTATGAGACAGTTGTTGTCAGATTTCACTGGTGATTTCAAATATGAAATGTAATCGTAAGCATGGCGAACAGTTTTGTAGAATTTGATGTTTCCCCATTCAAAGAGATAGGAGCATGCCTGTTGCCCGAGAGGCGTTTCAAAGATGGCCGCCGAGTGAAATGACTTGTGTTAAAGGGACTTTGTTTAATGTGCGCGTCATCAGTAGATCACCGGGCAGAACTTTCCACTCCCTTCGGCGCTTTTATGGGATTGCACTCTCACGCTAATTTGCCCTGTAAATCTTCGGTTCTGGCTCAATAACCCGTCTGGACATGCTTATTGAGCGTGTGGGCTACATGTGCATCTTGCATCATCAACCCTGAACAAAAGTTCGATACAGTTTGATTCCACGAATCTGCTCGACCATCTTAAAAGAACAATTCATTCAAGTATCGAACATCGCTAATAAGCCCATACATGTCTCATATAGTTATCGTAAGAACAGACTGAAAACTCTAGAAATTATAACTAATTATAATTAATTTGACTGTACAATGATCAGATGAGTTACTTATAAAAGGTGAATTTATTCTCTGGAATGAGTAAACACAGTTAGGCCTAGCTTACTGCATTCCTGACATGGGTCAGACCCTCAGTCAATTCTCAGACACAAAATACAGACATTGCCTGTAACATGATAGGCTACCAGAATGGATTCATCAGATTTAAGAAAACTATGATTCTCAAGTTATATAAAAGAAAGGATTGTAAATCCACCCCTTCAGAATATTTTGTGAATTAACTTCATTCAATTAAAAGCATGACATTCTTCAACTGCTTTTTCTTTTGATTATGAATTCAAAATAGATATGTTTCAATGCCTAAAAAGGTAGTAGGGAATGTCATGGTAGGAATTGGTGAACAGGTATGATTGTCAGTGCTAAAATAAAAAACAAACATGTTCAAAAATAATATTGTGGCAAGAAAGCAAAACACCAACGTGATTGAAAATGCAATTCAAATCATTATGGTAAGATTGCTACCTTGGCTTAACAAAGTCCAAAAAGAGAATCAAATATGAAGAGGTGTTCAAGAGTGGGGCTAGTATCAACATCAAATTTAACATCCAACAAAATAATTTACTTACACATTTTCTTTTTACTTTTAAATTTGAGTATGTTTGCCTTTCAATAAAAAGTATTTAAAAGCAAATCCCTGTCAAATTAAACACATTCACATTAAATCCGACCATAACCTGATAACCCTGATGTCCAAATATTCACCGGTGATACGGAAACACACTACGTCAAAGGTAACATTTTGCCTTGTCCCTATTCCCAAAACAGCCAAGGTGTCCAACAGCCTTGCTAACCTGAGGCCTATAGCTCTGACTTCACACATTATGAAGTGTTTTGAGAGGGTTGTACTGGATCACCTGACTAGGCAGGTGTCTGCTTTTCAGGACCGCTTGCAATTTGCATATAGGAAGGGTGTGGGGGTAGATGATGCACTACTTTTTATGGTTCATAATATTTACAGTCATCTTAAAACTACTGCCAGCTCTGTCAGGATCATGTTTTTTTTATTTTTCGAGTGCTTTTAATACTATACAGCCACATATTTTAGCTAATAAATTAATTGATTTTAAATTGCACAATATAACTATTGCCTGGATTTTAGATTACCTTTTATCACGACCACAGTTTGTAAGGCTTGGTAACAAACATTCTGATACCATTTTCACTAATACTGGAGCACCTCAGGGCACAGTTTTAGCTCCCTTTTTATTCACACTTTATACTGCTGACTATAGGCATAGTCAGCCATCCTGCAGGGTACAAAAATGCCTTAGTGGGTCTACTTAATCAGGGCGACGATCTTGCTTACAGAAGGGAGGTTCAGTCTTTTTCCAGCTGGTGTGAGTCAAACTTTTTAAAACTGAACATAGAGAAGACTAAAGAACTTGTGATCGATTTCAGAAAGAAAAAAGAGAAGGTCCTTCCAGTCACAATTAATGGTCAGTTGATCTAAATTGTGCAGTAAATTCATATCAATTCTTAGGCATCCACTTGATGAAAAATTAAATTGGAAAGAGAATACACAATTTTTTTAAAGGACTTAGAAGCTTTTTCAGTGAGCGATTGGTAATGCCTCGGTGCTCTATAGTGTGCGAATGAGAAGATCTTTTGTCCCTGCAGCGGTCAGATATTTCAACGAACACTGTACATTTTTTTTTTTTTTGCACTTTGTATTTTTGAATTGTGAAACTGTATCATGTCTCACTGGTTCTTAATCAGGTTTTAATAGTCTCTCAATGCAGAATTATTTATCTGTATGTTAGTTGTGTATTGAGTTTGTTGGCTGTATGGTCTAAGTTGGTGGCAAACCAGTTTCCCTACCGGGATTAATAAAGTTTTTCAATTAATCAATCAATCAATTTAATCAATCAATCTAATTGTGTTCCTCTGTCATTTGCATATCTGTCTGTAGAATATAGTGGAATAAAGTAGTTTAAATTGAAATGTCAATATCAAAATGTACACTATAATGCTAAAAGTATTGAGACACCCCTCCAAATCATTGAATTCAGGTGTTCCAATCACTTCCATTGCCACAGGTGTATAAATCAAGCACCTAGGCATGCAGACGCTTCTACAAACATTTGTGAAAGAATGGGTCACTCTCAGAAGCTCAGTGAATTCAAGCGTGGTAACGTGATAGGTTGCCACCTGTGCAATAAGTCCATTCGTGAAATTTCCTTATTACTAAATATTCCACGGTCAACTGTTAGTGGTATTATAACAAAGTGGAAGCAATTGGGAACAACAGCAACTGCAACTGCAACTGCGTACAATCACAGAGCGGGGTCAGCGCATGCTGAGGCACACAGTCTGCTGAAGTCGCCAACTTTCTGCAGAGTCAATAGCTACACACCTCCAAACTTCATGTGGCCTTCAGATTAGCTCAAGAACAGTGCGTAGCAGCAGCATCCAAGCCTTACATCACCAAGTGCAAAGCGTTGGATGCAGTGGTGTAAAGCTCGCTGCCAGTGGAGACGTGTTCTCTGGAGTGACCAATCACGCTTCTCTGTCTGGCAATCTGATGGACGAGTCTGGGTTTGGCTGTTGCCAGGAGAACGGTACTTGCCTGACTGCATTGTGCCAAGTGTAAAGTTTGGTGGAGGGGGGATTATGGTGTGGGGTTGTTTTTCAGGGGTTGGGCTTGGCCCCTTAGTCCCAGTGAAATTAACTCTTAATGCTTCAGCATACCAAGACATTTTGGACAATTTCATGCTCCCAACTTTGTGGGAACAGTTTGGCAATGGCCCCTTCCTGTTCCAACATGACTGCGCACCAGTGCACAAAGCAAGGTCCATAAAGACATGGATGAGTGAGTTTGGTGTGGAGGAACTTGACTGGCCTGCACAGAGTCCTGACCTCAACCTGATAGAACACCTTTGGGATGAATTAGAGTGGAGACTGCGAGCCAGGCCTTCTCCTCCAACATCAGTGCCTGACCTCACAAATGCGCTTCTAGAAGAATGGTCAAAAATTCCCATAAACACACTCCTAAACCTTGTGGAAAGCCTTCCCAGAAGAGTTGAAGCTGTTATAGCTGCAAAGGGTGGGCCAACTCTATATTAAACCCTACGGATAAAGAATGGGATGTGCATGTAAAGGAAGGCGTCCCAACACTTTTGGCAATATATTTCCTAAGGTATTTCAGTTAAAATTATAAGATGAGAGATACATCCAGGCAATCAGATTCAGTCATCCGTTTACAGTTTAAAACATTTATTTTTGTATATTATGTATTGTACCATATACATGTTTTACCATATTTGTATTCAGTATTCTGTGTATACATTAGTCTGCAATTATAAAGACAACTAAATGAAAATAGCAAAACCATTCTCATTTGTTTTCACTGACATTGATGTTTTACATTTCTGTAATCGCTTTGGTACTATTTTCACAATTATGTTAGTACAAAGTCACAAAGTATCCTTTACACTGCAGATAATAATTGGTTCATCTATATTACTTTTCATTCACAGTAACTGCCTTTCATAATACTACAGTAATTCTATCAAACACTTTATCTATTCTCATTCAGTTTCATAAATTTGTCCATCATTTAATCCCACTGATCTTAAAGGTTAATCAATCAATCAATCAATCAATCAATCATTTGGCACATTTATATATTTCTATAGATGCAGCTTTGATAGATGTATATGTACCAACAGATTACAGTTATCAATTTTGCTTTTTACAGTAAGCCGTGTGATGAACACTGCAGTTGAAGTTTTATTATACTTCAGTACAAAACAGTAATAATAATTAAGTAATTACTTTTTTCTTTGATTCAAGGAAAAGGAACATACACTGTAAAAAAAAAAAAAGGTTGCACAACCAGTACAATCAACTTGGATGTTTAAGTAATTTCAGTTTAAATTACATAAAACTGACTTTAAAAATAGTTGGATCTTGAATAACTTACTTAAAGTTACTTATTTTGATGAGACAAAAACATGTGTTGCCATAACTTATTTATCATGTAATTTTTTTTACAGTGTATGTTGTGATTTGATTGTATTTCATCAATACTGTAATATTCTCTCTAGTTATTTTACAGTGTTGTATTTGTAGTACCAGTATGAAATATCTATCACATATATTGTACAACAATATAATGATTGTACAAACAACTACACAGTGAAACTATCAGTATCTTGTGTGTGGGTGATCTGAATTATAGTTTTTCTCCATTGCTAACACACAATAACTGATTCAGTTGGCACAATTTCCCAAATCATTCATTCCTCAAAACAAAGACACATTTCTCAAAAGGTTTAACACATTTTTTACATGTCCTGTATTTTTTTGCATAACTGAGAGACGACAAGGTTTAAACAATGCAATGTTGTGAACATTGTATAGCCTGTTACAGCTGAAGACTGCTTTGAGAATTGTGTCTAGAGTTTTGAAAAATGACATCAAAATTCTGAAATTAGTGCCAAAGTGATGGTATAAACTGAAATCAGACATGCATCAAATGGAGAGAGACAGATGGCAGGTAACTGTTATAAAATACAGGCATTGTACAATACAGTATGCCATGTAATAATGTAAACAAAGGCCTTACTGTGGTAGAGACTGCCAAATTACTGAAGCTCTAAGAAGATTTACTACAGTATACATTCATATCAAATCTTCTTATTACATGTTACAATGATCTTGGAAAAGGAAAAATGTACAACTGTAATGAAAGCATGAGATCAGAATTTGAAAGAATGACTAGCGGTGTTACAAATGGGAGGCCTGTTGTATTTCTCTCTTGTTTTAAACCTTAAAAATAGAAAAAGTACTCTATTAAGACATGAAGTATACTTGAGGAAAAAAACCTGCGGTATGAAATATACACATAAATCAATTATTTTAAAAAAATGTAAAAGATATATTTTGCTAAAAATACTAGATACTAAAAATAATATTTAAACATACAAAAAAAGCAAACTATCATTGCAATATATGGGCATTGATTGAATGTAACTCGAACCACATAAATAATCAAGAACATTCAAGTATAAACTTAAACATTAGAGGAATAATTAATTGTCAAATCTTTGCTCGTATCTATTTGGACAGCGAGAGAAATTCATTTCAACTTAAACAGCCAGATAACAGTGAATTAATAAAAATGGGCTTTTGAGTGGACAAATAATTCCATCTCATCACATACGTTCGGGGGCAAGAAATGAACCAATAAGAAAAGGAAAAGAAATTCATCCGAAATCAGAAAGTGCAGGAGTTCAGCAGCTGTGCTGGAGCGTTTTTTCTAGATTACATCTGCATTTTCTTGGCTAGAGCTTCTGCTTCCTGTGAAGAAACACATAGAAAACCTTCAGATTAGTTCAAATCAGCAGTGAGAACCTGTTCTGTACAGTGGAAGAAAGAGCAGAGCATGTCTATGAAGCAAAGGCCATCAGACGGGACACTGTGTCCCTGAGGCTAAACATTTGCACTCAAATACATTCCTAAGAGTGGACACATACAGAGGTGGGAATAAAGGACCCTTTATGTCTGTCAGAACACCTACCTTTGAACCAGGGGGCGCAGTCAAGCCAAGAAACGCATACACAGCATTGTCTTCACGGGCATCGAAAAAGGCCTCATAGTTCTGGAACACAGAAGAATTATTTAGGGAGCAGATGGCAAAAAGAAAGCATTACTCAATATCGTAGAGTCTGTGCTGCACAGTGTTAAATCAACACTGCTCAGAGTACATATGGTCCCACTCTACAGAGACATCAACATCTAAAGCTCTGTTAAATCCCAATAAGAACTTCTGTAGACGTGTGACAGAAATAAAGTCAGTCTGGTTAATAATAAGTGAAACTGGTAATGCTGTTTGTGGAGTTGTTTAATCCTCCTCTGCTGAGATCTTCAGAGATTTAGGGCCAGTTGTTCAAAAGTAATCTGATCGGATTGGATCAAATCTTGAAAATTGGTTGTTCAAAGGAAAAAAGGATTCTGAAATCAGATTAGATCACAAAATCCAATCTTGTTTTGTTTTGATCTGGATCAAATCATCAGTTTGTGTTGTTCAAAACTTTTAATAAGATTGGGATATCTTTGATCCCAAAAAAAAATCAGGATTATACTGATCCCAGTATAGCTGTAGAGCACTAGTACTCCAGGTTTGGTCATCTGAAAAAGTGTGTATCTGGATCAGGGTGATCCAAACCAATTTTGCTTTGAAAAGCTGGCACAAAAGTACATTTTACCTGATCCTGGATAGCAAAACATGGGATTTCTAAATCCGTATCATTCTGATCCAGATTAAATTTTTTGAACAACTGGCCCCTGATGTCTTCTTTTATCTTTAGTAGATTTCATCTAACGCTGGGTACACACTACAAGATAATCAGGGCGATTTTGGGCCGATTTCTCCTCTTCCAACAATCCTAGATAAAGTCCCGATTATCTTGATTTTTCTACAGATTATGTTATCAGATTTAGCTGTGGTGTGAGGTGTGTTAAGAGTGATTGAATATGCTCGGAAGAATGTCAGAGCCGCCCCGATCTCAAATCGTACCAACATGTTGAATGTTTTTACGATCAGAAGTCCTGTTGTGTGGGGGGAACCCCGAGGACAAATGTGTGCACGCTCTGGAGATTATCACGTGAAACGAAACAATACCCAATCAGAAAGCGAGCTGACGGTAGGCTCACCTCCAGCTCGCGGTCATCCAAACATTTTCCTTTTTCCCCCCGCAAATTTTCTGTAAAATGCAGTCCATACACTATAACACCTTGTCTACACCAGACACGAGCAGCATTATGTGATGCGACTAAAAACAATAAAACTTATTCTAATCAGTGATGTTGTCTACACTGGATGCGGTGCAACGCGAGCGACAAATCTCCGACAGCAAACTGATGCCTCGTTCTATTTATGACGTACTGACATAAAGGACAGATGCTTTGCAATGGGCGCTTTGTCGCCTCCAGCGTAGACAGCCTTTAGCTGTTGCGGGCATGACACGACAATAGTCGCATTCGATGTAGACGCGTTCTAAGTGCCATTTCTTCTTGCAAGTCGTCTGCCATGTTTGTTTACTTTAAAGTCACATTCGATGCAAGAGATTTTCATGTTCACAAGCAGGACTCTGGTTGTTTGTGAATGTTGTGTGCTTTCCTGGTCACATCGTGAGGAACAAAAAAACGGTTAAATCTATGATTTCTTATTGTCATGTTTGTGGTCTCTCACATTTTGAAAATCTTATTCGATTTTAAAAATCTTTTAGTATGGCCCCAGCTTAAGACTGTGGCTGGAAGTCAGATGTAGTTCTTGTGTTTCTCTTTTCTTTAGTGATTCTGCGTGTGAATAGCAGGTGCTCATCACTAATGCTCAATCATCGTTTAATTTATCACTTAATTATCTCATTAACTTTAACACTGGCTATGTTTACATGCACACGTTGGTGAATCCGAACGTAATGTTTACATGAACAATGAATAAAGTGATCAGGTTGATGTGTGCGTTTATATGACACAAGCTTCTCATCGGAATAGATTTTTTGACGTGCACACTGTACGAATATACAGAGTGTCCTGCTGATTGTGCATACTATTCCCCTAAATTGTATCTTTTGTTTGTTTTAAAGAGCAGACTAATATGTATCTATTTTGGGTCCTGATTAGGAGACGACGAGCACATGAACCAATGCCGTGCTGCTTATATTTATCAAACAGTAAAAACGTCCCTTCCAGAACCCAAAATAAAGAGTCTGTGGATGAGAGTATGAAGTGAGGACTGATAGGATGTTATTCTGCTCCACTTCACAGACGATGAGTGGTAGGAGAATTTTAGAATATCACAAGTCATTTATGACATTTTATTTAACAACAACTGCAGCTCATTCCGTGTGTCATACGTCATTTCTGTCATTGCACATGCACAGTCCTTTCGGTTTTCAATCCGATCAAGTGTTTACATGTCCTCTCGATCAGATTAGAAAAGGAATAAACCACCCCTTTTAATCTAATCAAAATTTAATTTGGATCGAGTTCAATTGGATCGATTAAGGTGTTTATATGAAGGCTTTTCAGTCCGATTGAGCCGTCAATCCATTTACTAATGGATTATTTGGTTGCATGTAAACATAGCCACTGGTTCAGTGTTACTTTACCACCCTGTAGAGTGGGACCATATGTACTCTGAGCAGTGTTGATTTATTACTGGGGATTTTGCTGTGTGGAGTCACTTTAAACCAGTCAAAACACAAAACTAAAATTCATCTGATGCAGAAATGTGTCCTGTTCAACACTGAAACATACTCATTTTCAAAGCTTATACTCTGTGTGAAAGGCGTCTGTACAGTTCAGGTAAACTATTTTCTCTTAAAGGAATATTCTGGGTAAAATCTGTGATATGTTGTAAAAGGAATAGTTTAACCAAAAAATAAAATATGTCAATTTATTCAGCCTCATGTTGATCGAAATACGTATGGCTTTCTTTCTACTGGGAAATACAAAAGAAGATATTATGAAAAATGTTTCAATTGTTTGTTGTTGTTATAGTATTAAAGACCAAAACTTTCATGGTTCAAATTAGGGGTAAGAGATTTGATCCAAATCTTAAAATTCTGATATTGATAATGATATACAGTATATCATGATATAGTTATCTTATTTTTGTTATTGAAAATAAGAACAAAGAAGCAAGTTATAAACAATGGGCTAAATAAGTAAAGATAAATGTAATAAACAGTGCTTTTCAGGTAGGTCTATCTAACAGTAGTATTCAGGTATTTTGTACTACAGGAATTGAATAATCAAATGTAAAACTAAAACTGCATAAGGGCACCTATTATGTTTTTTTTCTCTTTAGTGTCTAATATAACTGTTTATGCATGTAAATGATACTCAAAGTCACAAAGCACAAAGTTAATCTCTATAACAGAAAACACTTGCCTGAAACGCCTCGTTTCTAGTCCTGCCATTATTTCCATGATTTAGCTACGTCACCATGTTACATTTCCAACACACACTCTAAGCAGCTGACCAATCACAACATACTGATCTAGTAGACCAATCAGAGCAGACTGGACTTTTCGGAGACTAAAGCAGACTAAAACAGAGCATTTCAGGCAGAGGGTGAAAAGAGGTGCTGCAGCAATGTACAGTATGAGAAAATAACAACCTTTAAATGATGTAGAAGCAGACCCTCCCAAAAACTAGAACATACTATATGCACTTTAACATTAAAGACATATAGTGCAATAGGTATGTATATGTATAGTAAAGGATAAAAGACAGTAGGATGGGTTCAGAAAGGACCACGAGCCAGGATTCAAACTCGGGTCTCAATCGCTTATTGTCTGATGTCTTCTCATTGGCCATTTTGGAGAATTTAAAAGTGCACTATTTAGGATGATAAAGGTGAAAAAATAGCATAGACTCATACAAAAATAATGCCTCGCAATCATAACTTATGGTCCACTAGAAGTAAAACAAAACTTTCACTGATGTTGCTATTGCCTTGTTGACTACTACGGTGCTACATGCAACTCTACAGATAGGCATTGTAACTACGTTTTCATGTATGTTTTCATCACAATTATGTTTATTAGCGAGCTAGACTGAAGATGGCTAAACTTGCTTGCAAGTTACAGCCAGTGATCTAACTATTAGTGTAACTGTTTGTTCATATACACGAAAAATACTATTTATTCATGATAAAGACCGTATTTGAAACAATATTTGCAAAATAGCTTAATTACTAATCTTCACACTGGTATTTTCTAGAGTTGGTTGGGCAGTGTGCAGGGTTGCCAGGCCTGCGTAATAAAACTAGCCCAATGATCAGATATCCAAAATATCAAAAATATGCCATTCCCATACCTAAAATATTTTACACTCACTGTTATGCAAATTGAAACTCACTATATAGTGATCATAAACACAGATCAATAATGGGCACTTTAACATTAAGGACATATACAGCAATAATGGGCAACTCCTCACATCCACTACACGCTCTTGGGATGATTAACAACAGCACCTTCAGTCATAGACTGATTGCATCACAGTGCAAATCTGAGCGTAACAGGAAGTCCTTTCTATCGACGGCTATCAGATTGTTTAATGTGCTATGAATATAACATGACTCATTACTGGTAGTGCATATATAGATGAGACCTTGCACAGTCTATTTTTTGTACTCATATCATCATTCGCACATTTGTTATCCTAGTATGTTAGCGCTTATTTCTTATTCATGTCAATTTGTATGTATTATTTTCATATTGTAGATCGTACAGAGTCAGAAAAAAACTTAAGAGTGGTGTTTTTTGTGTGTTGAAGCTGCCGTGACAATGTAATTTCCTGTAAAGGATCAATAAGGTATCCACAACAACAACAGGACTCCCTACCAGTGACCATCCTTCACTAAACTTAACATCTAGAAAAGTATTGGAATTGGTAGAATAAATAATATTTCAATACAAGCATTTCAGTCAAATATAATTTATGCAATATGTCAGAACCTTTAACTCGCGATGGAAAAATCAAGCCACGGTTGAAAAGTAGCCTAATTCCGTGGGAAAACCGCAGACTTGGCAACCCTGGCTGCATGTGAAACTGATATAGCGTATCTGGGGAGAGGGCGTGGCTTCTGGCGATGTTACGCCCGTGAGGAGAGGCCAAGTTTGAATCTGGTGTTTGAAAACCGTAACTAAAAAAAATAGCCTACATAGTGCACATTTAAAGGGCTTTTGCTTGTTTTTACAAAGAAATGAGCTGAAAATATTTTCTGTGGTTACTGACAGTGTCTCACAGATATTGTCCAAAGAGTTTAGGTTATCTTTAACCCAGAATATTCCATAATGTTTGACTAGTGTTGAGAGCTACTGTACCCCAACATGTGATATTTCTTATGTGTACACACCCCACAATATATCTCTTCGTTGAAGATCTGAGGAGGTAAAGGGTTCCCTGTGGCTGGTCGGAAGTCATCTGGAACATTTTCCCGCATCCATTTTCTGTTGTCTTCATCAGCTGCAATGTCACATTCCTCAAACTCAATCTTATTGGCTGCCAAGAAGCCCATGACATCCTGTTGCTGCTTCTTGATCTGAGGGAAACAGAAGATTAAATCAAACATTACAACTGATTGACACTAATTCTGATGCCCTCGAAAACAGAGGGCATTTCATGTGTGAAATGTATTGATAATAATAACTGACCTATGGACTCTTAAGAATTGTCCTGCACTAGTCTTATTTGGAAAACATCCAAGTCCAAAAGTCATTTTTCATGTTTTTGCTTGTTGTGGCCAAGCCCTATCAAAATGATGTGTACTCAGACTAAGCCCTTACATGCGTATACCAAATTTTGTGAAAATACCTCTTTGTGTTCAAAAGCTTTAGCCATTTAAAGGCATGAAAAGAACATTTACTCTGATAATTTTCTAAATGCATGTTATAGATCATATATATTCATAGATTATACTGCCACTCGTTACAGATTAAAGCGCACAATGTCGTTTTTATTAGCACTTTACTAATAAAAAACATGCAGGAGTAATCACAGTAAAACACAACCATAAATGAGACTTAACACTGTACAAAGAAAACTAAGGGCTAAAATACATACAGAGTAATTAAAGGGGGGGTCTAATGCCATTTCATGCATTCTGACTTATTTACACTGTTAAAGAGTTGGATTCTCATGCTAAACAAAATTTCAAAAAACGAGTTGGACGTATGACGGAGTATTTCTGTGCCAAATACACTCCTTCAGGATTCAAATACGTTTCGGAAAGATTTTTTTTTTCCGAGTATGGCCCTGTATGACGTCATAAAGGGCAGAATTTCTTGTATGGGCACTTCTCCCGGATGAGTGCGCACACATCAACCAGAGCGAGAGCAAGAGCGTCATCAACGAGCTTTGCTCGGGTTACAGAAGCCATTTTGTTTTTAGACCACAAAATCAACAATGTCACTAAAGAAGTGTGTTTCTGGTTGTGAGGGAAAGATAACCTTGTTCAGCTTCCCAAATAACCCAGTGTTAAGGAAACATTGGATGCAGTTTGTGTCTCCGGGGCAGAAACGGAGTTCTGCAAGTGTGTTTGTTTGTTCCCGGCCACGAGTCATAGCCGCAGGCGTTGAGTGAAACTGCATCAAATTGTTTTGTTGGCAAACGGCGTGCAAGTGCATATAATGTAAACAACACGAATGTACTGTATAGTGAATCAAAAGTTATCCAGGGATAATGCCATGATGTAGTGTGTGTGTGTGTGTGTTTGTGTGTGCTCGTGACTCCGTCCACTGCACGCCTCCAGGAGTTTGGTTGTTTTCGGAAAAAATCTGTACAGCGTAACTTTCTTTTATAAATATGATAAAACTAAAGACTCTTCGGAGATATGAAGGATGCAATACTACTCTATAGGTACTCAAGACTAACATGAGACTGGCAGAAACTGTGCGTGTTATGCAGCCTTTAACAGAACTAAGAACAGGTGTGGAACTAATGACAGACAAACACAGGCAAAATGAGAACAGAGAAAACGAAACCAAAATACAATTAAACTAAACAGAACTAAACATAATCGTTCAGACCGCGTTTCATTGTTTTTTTGTTTTGTTTTTTTACCTTATAATTATTCATCAAAATGTCCTTACTGGATCTTACGGTTAAAACAACAGACTTCTCTCTGGAGACATATGCAGGACTTAATTAGTGAAGCTTGCATTCATATACCTCCAAAAATTAATATGTGTGATCAAAATGTGATCACTGTGTGTAATCATATTTATTTGGATTAATCTGTATTCAATATGTGGGGCCAAAAAATTATGGGGTGAAAACATAATTTCACCAAGGATAATTTATAGAATATTATTAATATCCATTTCAAAAGTTTACACCCCTGGCTCTTAATGCATTGTGTTGCCATCTGGAGCATCAGTGAACGTTTGCAACTTTTTTAATAATTGTCCTCAGTGTGAAAAGACACATACAGACGCTGCTGGAAAGCATTCAAATATGCAGAGGATGCTGGAAAAGCAAAGAATGTGCAGGAGCTGGAGGATTTTTCTCAAGAACAGTGGACAGTTTAACTGTTCAGGACAAACAAGGGACTCATAAACAACTATCACAAAACGCAAAAACATCAGCCAGAATTAGGCTAAGCCACATGTTAGTTTCCATTGCAATATGATTTGCTTATCACACTTATTACGCTTCACAAATCAGCCTGAATGTCAACCATTGTTTCCCAACCCTGTTCCAGGAAACACACCAAGAGTACACATTTTGGATGTCTCCCTTATCTGACCCATCAATGTCAGGTCTTGGAATCTCACCTGACAAGCTGATGTGTGGATTCAAATACAGTATCAATCGCTGTCTTTCTGGTCTTAATTAAAATAAGCTTGGAATGATGATCTGAAAGTAAGGCACTCAGAGTCCCTTGGTGATGTTTAAGATGCATATCATGCTGCATTTTTATGGCTATTTGTGACCAAAAAAATAACTATTAGAAAAAGGCTAAACAACAGTTCAGAAAAAATATGAAATGCCTATTATTGTAGTTATTTTTGAAGAAATGTAAAAACTGTTTAAACATATTTGCAGTGTTGGGAAGGTTACTTTGGAAATGTAATAGGTTACAGAATACAAGTTACCCTATTTAAAATGTAATATGTAATGTAACTATTTCAATTACTTTATTTAAGTAAAGTAACTTGTTACATTTGATTACTTTTTGATTACTTTTCCAATTTCCAGCACTAAAATGCCTTTTTATCACCTGCCATGGTGGCAACTCTCAGACAGGTTGCAGCCTAATATGGATTGATGTAATTGGCAGACGTGGTGCTCTGCAAATTCAAACGAGAACCAATCAAAAGCATCAGAATAGCAACGCTTTACTAAACAGCCTTTAAAGGTGCAGTGTGTAAATTTTAGCTGCATCTAGTGGTGAGGTTGTGAATTGCAACCGCCCACCGCTCACCCCTCCTTTTCGAAGCACAGAGAGAAGCTACGGTGGCCGACACAGGACAAAAATGTCTGAGACAGCAGAGAGTCGCTATAGCACTCTATAGAGCAGTTTGTCCGTTTAGGGCTACTGTAGAAACACGGCGGCGCAAACTGACACCACTGAAAACACAGTTATGTATATTATATTGCATTTCTGTCAATAGATCCTCATAAATATCACACACTGCACCTTTAAATGGCAGGAGGCATCATGCACATCAAAAAGGCAAAGCAACAAATTAATATTATTCAACATATCCTAGCTTTTTACAGAAAATATTCGGGTGTAACCCCCTTAGTAATCATTAACATTTTCATAACTGTAATTTAATTACACATTTTTTTCTCAGTAACTGCAACCGATTACAGTTACATTTATTTTGTAATTAAATTACGTAATCTAGTTACTATCTACTCCCCAACGCTGCATATTTGATGAGATTTATACTTGGTTTTAATAAACATAAGAAATAAATTATTGGTTGCTTGCTGATAGTTAAGATAAATAACACTTAAACTGTGTCAACATCAAAAGAAATTGGAATAGCCTATTAATTTGCAATTGACTAAAGAATAAACACAAAAAGAGTGAGGCATTTGCCTCATTTCAGAAGGACACCACATGCCACTGGTGTCTGGGGCATGGGCTAGTCAAGACCATGAGATGTGCCACTGTCATTCCAATGTTACATAACTCAGAGTGTCTAGAGCACAAGTTTTCACTAACTCACCAAATTAGGAAGTGCTACAGCCAAATCACCTGCTGGAGGAGCAGCTCCCTCTAGCGCGGTCATTTTACACACTGTGCACTGTTATTTAACTTTTCAACAGTTAAGATGCAAATAAAACATACTCAAAGAAACTGGTAGGAAACATTCTGATGCAGTCTCTAGATATGCACCTTGTTTTGTTGTTGTTGATGAATCGAGCCGATATTACCAGCACACTAATGAGGAAGTGGTTAACTGTCAACTTCAACACCATATTTAGACTTTGTGGTGTGTTTTCTCTGTTAAATTAGCTTGAGAACAAAAGACTAGTCTCTAGCAGTATTTTTATGTTAATGTTTCAGTAGTCAATAAACATGTTTTCAGTCTGACTGATAATAATAATGTTACAATACAAGGTTTACAATAAGGTTTAACAATAGTTAACTAACTAATACATAACTGCATTTATTAATCCAAGTTAATGTTAATTTCAACATTATTAAAATCAAATGTTGTATTTATTAACATTAGTTAATGCACTGTGACATGAACAAACAATGAACAACTGGATTTTTATTAACTAACATCAACAAAGATGAATAAATACTGTAACAAATGTATTGCTCATAGTTAGTTCATACGTTAATGTTAACAAATGAGACCTTATTGTAAAGTGTTACCATAATAACAACAATAATACTTAATAAAAACAATTTCAGTGGTAAATAGCTATTCGTGTCACAATTATTGTTACTACAGAATAACTATGGTAATTTGATGCGTCATCAACATCATAAAAAATAAAATAAATAATTATGACAAAGATTGTTAAACTGTTTGATCCCACATTGATGTATTATGACTTCACTGTGGCAATTGCATTTTGTCTTATAATCTGTTGTGGTAACATAATGTCGCATATCTCATGTTCTCAAACATTCTTACGGTGTCTGAAGTTCTTACCGATGTTGATCCGGAGGAGGATGCGATGTAAACTTTAATCACCATAATCACAAATTCCTTAAATCTAATAGGCATGCAAAGAAACAATCATCAATGTGTTACGGCACAACAGCGTTGTTAAGATCCACATTCACTCCGTCTGTCTCGGTGAGAATCTGTTCATTCCGGTCAAGATCTGTGCTCATTATTGCCCTTCTCTCTTTCTTTTACCCCTCCTCGTTCTCCGCCTCTACAGCAAAACATGGCTTGCAAAACTCTTTTTGCTTTATCAGAAACAGTCGATCTAAGAACTAGGGGATGTGAAGACAAGACTGGTGTAAAATGTACGTGCATCTTTCTTAAAACGACTTGTAGCACTTAATGTGAGAAAGTTATAGCAGCCATGGATGACTATACACAAAGGCTTCGCCGTGCTGCCCGTTTCAGCTATTTCAGAGCCAATGTTATAAATCGTGTTATCATGTACACGTTTAAGTGTAGGGATCACATTGGTGGTTGGTGCAAAATGCACGTTCTTCTGATTTCATGAAGAACATGCTGCAATTTCTGTAGCGCTGACACGTATGATGATGGGCGACTGCTTTTCGAACCTTTTCGAATCTTTTGTTTCGAATCAGTGATTCGGAGCGTGAATCAAACTGCCCAAGTCACGTGATTTCAGCGCCTTTGTTGCGTCATAACCGTTTCGAAGTGGTTCACCGAGGGGCGATGATCTCTGCGAACCCATGAATCATGCGGATTCATTAGACAAGCGTAGGTTTTAACTGATCTTTGGAAGGAATAATAGCAGTTAAAAGTCTCTTATTGTCCTGTTTAGTTGAGCCATCCATGGTATAAACAAAACGGGATAAAATAACACATATTATACACACACTTTATATTTAATCTTATTAGATGATTAGTTAATTGCATTTTATAGATTTTACTTTCAATAATACATTTACAATAGGTTGTAAAAGGTGTTTTTATGCATGTTTGGCCTGAGTTGTTGTTGCATGTACACTGCTCTGACCAGCAGGGGTCACCAGCGCGTGGCGTTTCGAACGCTTCGAAGCAGCGAATCATTTTGCGAATCATTTGGTTCAACTGATTCGAAGCTTTGAAAAGCTTCGGTTCTCCCAACGCTACACGTATGTGTATAAATTGTGCAGTTTCCACCGAATAAAAGTTCTGCTGCTTGCTTCGCAGTTTGTCACCGTGCGACAGAGCAAACTAAACGCCCAGTTACCCAAATAAACTGTGTACACACTAATCGCGAACAATTAGATCGCAGATTTTTTTTTTTACAGGCTTGAGGAACAAACCCCAACCCGACACAATTCCAAGGCGCCATTTTGAACTACCTAAATGACAAAGCCGCTATAGAATTGCAAAAGCGCAAAGGGTCGCCTATTGTTTTTCCTTGTTTAAAAGTAAACCGATGAAGAGGCATATTTAAGTCCTAGAGGAATTAATATTCTCAGTCGACCTTTCTGTACTGTCGACATTTATTAGAGATACCGGCTCGGATCTTTGTCATGTTTGACTCAGTTCTCAGCGCTGATTGGTGTAACCACACATCAATCACGCCTAAGCCCCTCCCCTTATCCCATTCAGTCTCTTGCTGTATGTTCCTCTCTGTGTTTACTATTGTGTTTAGTGTTAGTGCGCTGAGCGGAGCACGTATATGCCGAGTTATCCTCCAAAGCAGCAGTTTTCCTTGTGTTTTGCTGAATCTCTTTAGGAATCCAACATGCCTAAAAGAAAGGTACGTATCCTTTTGCGCGCGCGCGCGCGCGCACACACGCATCTACATCAGGGAGGCGTTGTTCGGTATTAATATAGCCATATTCATATGGTTTATTTGCTCTTTGTTTAGCTAAATATATATCTGCATACTTTTTAAACGCTGAAATCCGCGCTGCAGATATCTTTCATTGTGCACAGTAAGTGCGATTTCGTGCTTAAGTGTGTGTTTTGCTGGTTTCCTGTGGCGTCAGCCATGCTGTGCAAGAAGAAACTATGATAAAACCCATCACGAAACATCTACTTCCTCTAAAATAACTTGTGCAATACTACAGATTGAGAACGCATTGATATGGACAATAACACAGTGTGATTATTTTATAGTCTTTGTTCTTGTGAGCAGATGGCTGTAATGGCGCTCAAGTACCGAAAGATGGCGCTGTCGTCAGCTCCTCCTCTCACATATAGGGGTTGGTTGTGCTATTAATAAGGGATGGTTGAGCTGAACTATTGAGTTTACTTATACAGGCCACTGGATATTGGTCTTACATTTGGATGTGTGCAAATGTAAAATTATAATAAAAGTATTGCAAGTTTTTTTTTTTTTTATATTATTAATGGTTTTATATTCATGTAATTCTAAATAAAGGTTTTGTTGAGCTCATGTTTTATTTATTTTTTTCATCCACAGAGAGCAGATGGGGATGCAAAGGATGAGGTGAAATATTTTATGCCACTTGGATTATGTGATTGTTTATTGAAATATTTATTAATAGTGTGTGCATATTTTACTTACCTTTGTACCCTTTTTTTAGCCTCAGAGGAGATCTGCACGGTTATCGACAGTAAGTATGTCGCCATTATCAGATTTTTTTTTTGTGATATGTTTATCGTAATGTTACGAAACTTAGCAAAGGTTTTGGCACTTGCTATGTGAACACACAAAAAAAAAAAAAATCATGGACATGATTCGAAAAGATTAAATGGTCCTGAAAAAAATAGTCACACTTCTGTTCCTCAACAATGACCACATTGGAAATGAATGGGAGATTAATTTCATCTAGTGGAAATGTTTGGTACTGCGCCCAAACAAAGTCTTCCAAACTTTGGAACACAACTTGTTTAGATTTATGGCTTCTTGCAGTTTTAGAGTAAAATGTGTTTTTGAAAATAATATTTTTGTGCAAGTATTTTTAAACTTTAGTAAATATGAGTAAATTAAGAGTAACTTGCGCATTAAATGGACCTTCCCGTAAACTCGCTTGCAGATTCACAAACGCTTCGTAAACATCTGTTTTGATAGTTAAACGTATGTTAGTGAATTCCAATTATCCATAATTATCATAATCCCCGCCCATGAATTATAACTACGTAAATTACGTGTCCAAGAACGCTGTGGAAACTTCTGGACTCCCTTCTCACGTTTGGCTCTAGTATATTGGAAACATGCTAAAGAGACTAATTGGCCATATGCCTAACAAATATTCAATCAAAATTGTCCACCAAAACATTTTTAGCCCGCTAAAAAAAAATGTCAGGCGCTCTTCTTTAAGCTTTGGAGGCGCAGCGGTTTTCCCGCTAAGATGCTTTGGTTGCTATGATGATACGGAATATGCCAGGCAGTATGTGCCATCTCTTTTTGAAGAATATTACTGAATATAAAAATGCATTAATAAGCAATATTAACTTTCTTCATTGTTGTATGAGTGGGATGGTTGGTCGGTGTTGTATTTGTCCCGCCCCTCCTCCACAGTGATTGGACGGCTGAGTTAAAAGTGACAGTGAGCGCATAGTTTTTTCCAAAGTTGAATAGTTTTTAATTCTTTGCTACAAAATAAATAAGTACAAATAAAAATATCAAAATTCAGTGTCATCAGTTTGCCTAAAAGAACACAGAACGTTCAAATGTTTTACGCACCATTTACACGTGATAGGGAGCAGGTGTACATTTCTTTCGTACCAACTAACATTTTGAAAATATGAACATTTTCATGAATCCAAAAACTTACATCAGAACGGCTTTACGAACAATTCACACAAATTCATTCAGCTCGTGTTTCATGACTGAGGCCCATATTCATATGGTTAAACGTAAAATTGTTAAAGTTCACTTTTTTAAAACTTTTTTCACTTTAGCAATACTTTTCCAAGTGTCGTCTTTAAAAAGAGAGCAAACTTTTTCTGTGCTCTGATTTACGACAGTTTAAGTTGGACAATTGTCACGTCTATGGTCAAAAAGCGAATAAATGGATTATAAATACAGCGTAAATATAATTTAGTACCATAAAAACCCTTAAAAATACAAATATTAAATAAAAAATGTTATTGAAATAAAATATAGTACATTCATTTCATTGGGGGGAAAAAAAGGTCATTTTTGATCGACACATGCAAAGAGCACCAGAGGGTTAAAAAATGCCTACTAAATACACTGGTTAAAGGTGAACTACTGAGTTTTGACCTCTCTGTGGTCATTGGCTGATATAACAGTGGTTGTCTATGATCAGAGCAGATTTGTCATTCATTCTCCACTAATGGCAATAAACTAAAAGATGTACAAGGCATCTTATGTAATCTGAGAAAATAAGTAGCATAACTGCCACCTTAGAAGCCAGACCTTCTTTTCTCTGTTTTGTGAGTGATGTAAACGTAACATTTCCTGCCAAATCCAATATAAATATATACATCATTAATCAAAATATTACTCTAAATTTAAATACAAAATCGTGTTAAGGCAAGGACACATTATTAACACAAATTTTTACAAATTAAACAAACTTTTTTTTACTTTGTCACATTTATACATTTTACTTTTTAAATTAAACTTATGATTCAAGTTAAACAATGCCTCAAATATTGTGAATGTGCCCGTTTTTCTATTTTATACACGAGCACTTTCTCAGCTGTATTTTTCATTCATAGAAACCAGGTCCTGCGAAGGCTGAACCCAAATCAAAGAGGACAGCTAAGGTAAATATAACAGATACCTGACAAACCAACAACAAAACGGTTCTGTTTATGGATTCAGATAACAAAATGTGCTGCCAATTGTTCACTTCCTCTGCAGAAAGACAAAGCTGTCAATGCCAAGAAGGAGGACAAAAAGACCAAGATGAAGGCCAAGGAGTCCTCAGAGTCTGCAGCCAACGAGGAGAACCACTCAGAAAATGGTGATACGAAGGTCAGTGTGTTATAAGCATTTTTTAATAAACCTATTTTACTTTGATTTTGTGTAATGAAATGGAATGCTGTTACTCTGGGATATTTTATGGCTATCCTGTGACATGCAAAATTCATTGTTCTTCATTTATTTTTCTCAACCTATCCTCAGGTGGCAAAGACTCACAAAGAAACAAAGGAAGCAAAGTCTGAGTAGCACTATTGCCTCCCATCAACACTGTCGTTGCAACTCCTCATCATCACTCCGTGTTGTGTCATTGTCCAACCTCCAAGGCATATTGTTAACAAAGAAATATTTTTATCAATGGTTTTATAAGTATCAGTACAAATTTTTAGCACAAACTGAAGCTAAATACTGAGCACCTTGTAGATTTGCAGTGATTGTTTCTGCGAGAATGCCACACTAAAATATTTTTAAATGCCATTTATTGTTGTTGATAGATTATTTGGTCTAGAAAAATCTTACCCGACTCTAGAGTTTTTAATGTTTTCTTAAATTGTTTCCACATGCTCTTCATTATTGTTTTTAAGGTTTTCCAAGCGATTATACATGGCTGGGGGAAATTGACTTTTTAACCTCATGTATTTTTTCCTTGCTGTTTATCCATTTGCCCCAGATTGTGATGTATTATTCATAAGAGGAATAATAATTAAACAAAAAAAACAGAGAGCTGATGTATTTCACTCTACCCTGCAAAATCAACAACAACAAAGTGATAATTAAAAATGGCAGCTTATTAAAGATCATAATGTTTTCATGCAAATTGTAATTTTTTTACTATGTGATTCCAACATTTATTGAAGTCCGCAGGTTGTTATTTACTCTCTGATGTTGCAGTGTCTGCTAATAAAAAATGGTGGAATTTTCCTCACTTTTGCCTCTTACTTTTTTCTTCAAAAATGATTAACTGCATCTGACACTAAACTGAAGTGCATGAATACTCAAAGGAGCTGGAAGCTTTATTGATCAAGCTATACAGAGAGAAGAATGGTGTCAAAAGTGTACCTTTAGGGGTACAACAGCTTGTCACTGGGGCAGTACCCTTAAAAGGACATATTTGTACCATAAGGTATGTATTTGTATTCTAAGGTACTAATATGCACCTTTTAGGAGTAAAAAAAGGTACAAATATGTCATTTTAAGGGTACTGCCCAAGCGACAAGCTGTTGTACCCCTAAAGGTACACTTTTGACACCATTTTTCTCTCTGTGTAGTGTCACTACTAAGTTTACTCAAGTGCTATTAGTATGTGTCTTTTAAGCTAAAATAAGAAAGTATACTTTCAGTCTACTTTTTAGAAATATACTTAAAATTGCACTTAAGTATACTTGACTCGACTGACAGAAAAGTCTAAGTATACTTGGCCTTATTCTGTCTTTTGATCGAGATATACTTTAAAGTATAATCAAGTATTCAAAGTATAAAAAAGTATTCAAAGTGGCTAGTTGTTTACTCTCTTGATTGAGTCTATTAAATACTTTTTCACATAGTTTAGCATGCTGTCTTATAAATGTACATTGTTTGAAAACATTGATTAAAAAAGAAAACCGATATGTTCCTAATTCTGAGTGTCTGAATTTTTGTGTAGGCTTGTGTGAAGCTACAATAAAATGTTTTTGAAATGGAAAGAGTTAAAGTACAGTTAAAGGTATTTCAAGTATAAAAAAAACAATACTTAGTAGTGCACTTTTTCCCTCAGAATTCCGATTCTATATCTCGCTATTCAGACTTTTCCCCTTTAGAATTCCGATTCTATATCTCGCTATTCAAACTTTTCCCCTTTAGAATTCCGATTCTATATCTCGCTATTCAGACTTTTCCCCTTTAGAATTCCGATTCTATATCTCACTATTCAGACTTCTCCCCTTTAGAATTCCGATTCTATATCTCGCTATTCAGACTTTTCCCCTTTAGAATTCCGATTCTATATCTCACTATTCAGACTTTACCCCTCAGAATTCCGATTCTATATCTCACTATTCAGACTTTTCCCCTTTAGAATTCCGATTCTATATCTCCCTATTCAGACTTTTCCCCTCAGAATTCCGATTCTATATCTCACTATTCAGAATTTACCCTTTAGAATTCCGATTCTATATCTCCCTATTCAGACTTTTCCCCTCAGAATTCCGATTCTATATCTCCCTATTCAGACTTTTTCCCTCAGAATTCCGATTCTATATCTCACTATTCAGAATTTACCCTTTAGAATTCCGATTCTATATCTCCCTATTCAGACTTTTCCCCTCAGAATTCCAATTCTATATCTCACTATTCAGACTTTACCCCTCAGAATTCTGATTCTATACCTCGCTATTTAGACTTTTCCCCTCAGAATTCCGATTCTATATCTCACTATTCAGACTTTTCCCTTCAGAATTCCGATTCTATATCTCCCTATTCAGACTTTTCCCCTTTAGAATTCCGATTCTATTTCTCCCTATTCAGACTTTTCCCCTCAGAATTCTGATTCTATATCTCACTATTCAGACTTTTCCCTTCAGAATTCCGATTCTATATCTCACTATTCAGACTTCTCCCCTTTAGAATTCCGATTCTATATCTCGCTATTCAGACTTTTCCCCTTTAGAATTCCGATTCTATATCTCACTATTCAGACTTTACCCCTCAGAATTCCGATTCTATATCTCACTATTCAGACTTTTCCCTTCAGAATTCCGATTCTATATCTCCCTATTCAGACTTTTCCCCTTTAGAATTCCGATTCTATTTCTCCCTATTCAGACTTTTCCCCTCAGAATTCTGATTCTATATCTCACTATTCAGACTTTTCCCTTCAGAATTCCGATTCTATATCTCCCTATTTAGACTTTTCCCCTTTAGAATTCCGATTCTATATCTCACTATTCAGACTTTTCCCTTCAGAATTCCGATTCTATATCTCACTATTCAGACTTTTCCCCTCAGAATTCCGATTCTATATCTCCCTATTCAGACTTTTCCCCTCAGAATTTCGATTCTATATCTCACTATTCAGACTTTTCCCTTCAGAATTCCGATTCTATATCTCCCTATTTAGACTTTTCCCCTTTAGAATTCCGATTCTATATCTCACTATTCAGACTTTTCCCTTCAGAATTCCGATTCTATATCTCCCTATTCAGACTTTTTCCCTCAGAATTCCGATTCTATATCTCACTATTCAGACTTTTCCCCTTTAGAATTCCGATTCTATATCTCCCTATTCAGACTTTTTCCTTCAGAATTCCGATTCTATATCTCGCTATTCAGATTTTCCCCTTTAGAATTCCGATTCTATATCTCGCTATTCAGAATTTACCCCTTAGAATTCTGATTCTATATCTCCCTATTCAGACTTTTCCCCTTTAGAATTCCGATTCTATATCTCGCTATTCAGACTTTTCCCCTCAGAATTCCGATTCTATATCTCGCTATTCAGATTTTCCCCTTTAGAATTCCGATTCTATATCTCGCTATTCAGACTGTTCCCCTTTAGAAATTTCGATTCTATATCTCGCTATTCAGAATTTACCCCTTAGAATTCCGATTCTATATCTCGCTATTCAGACTTTTCCCCTTTAGAATTCCGATTCTATTTCTCCCTATTCAGACTTTTCCCCTCAGAATTCTGATTCTATATCTCGCTATTTAGACTTTTCCCCTCAGAATTCCGATTCTATATCTCACTATTCAGACTTTTCCCTTCAGAATTCCGATTCTATATCTCCCTATTCAGACTTTTCCCCTTTAGAATTCCGATTCTATTTCTCCCTATTTAGACTTTTCCCCTTTAGAATTCCGATTCTATATCTCACTATTCAGACTTTTCCCTTCAGAATTCCGATTCTATATCTCCCTATTCAGACTTTTTCCCTCAGAATTCCGATTCTATATCTCACTATTCAGACTTTTCCCCTTTAGAATTCCGATTCTATATCTCCCTATTCAGACTTTTTCCTTCAGAATTCCGATTCTATATCTCGCTATTCAGATTTTCCCCTTTAGAATTCCGATTCTATATCTCGCTATTCAGAATTTACCCCTTAGAATTCCGATTCTATATCTCCCTATTCAGACTTTTCCCCTTTAGAATTCCGATTCTATATCTCGCTATTCAGACTTTTCCCCTCAGAATTCCGATTCTATATCTCGCTATTCAGATTTTCCCCTTTAGAATTCCGATTCTATATCTCGCTATTCAGACTGTTCCCCTTTAGAAATTTCGATTCTATATCTCGCTATTCAGAATTTACCCCTTAGAATTCCGATTCTATATCTCCCTATTCAGACTTTACCCCTTAGAATTCCGATTCTATATCTCCCTATTCAGACTTTTCCCCTTTAGAATTCCGATTCTATATCTCACTATTCAGACTTTTCCCCTTTAGAATTCTGATTCTATATCTCGCTATTCAGACTTTTCCCCTTTAGAATTCCGATTCTATATCTCGCTATTCAGACTTTACCCCTTAGAATTCCGATTCTATATCTCCCTATTCAGACTTTTCCCTCAGAATTCCGATTCTATATCTCGCTATTCAGACTTTTCCCCTTTAGAATTCCGATTCTATATCTCGCTATTCAGACTTTTCCCCTTTAGAATTTCGATTCTATATCTCCCTATTCAGACTTTTCCCCTCAGAATTCCGATTCTATATCTCCCTATTCAGACTCTTCTCCTTTAGAATTCCGATTCTATATCTCACTATTCAGAATTTACCCCCTCAGAATTCCGATTCTATATCTCACTATTCAGAATTTACCCCCTCAGAATTCCGATTCTATATCTCGCTATTCAGACTTTATCTCTCAGAATTCCGATTCTATATCTCGCTATTCAGAATTTACCCCTTAGAATTCCGATTCTATATCTCCCTATTCAGACTTTACCCCTTAGAATTCCGATTCTATATCTCCCTATTCAGACTTTTCCCCTTTAGAATTCCGATTCTATATCTCACTATTCAGACTTTTCCCCTTTAGAATTCTGATTCTATATCTCGCTATTCAGACTTTTCCCCTTTAGAATTCCGATTCTATATCTCGCTATTCAGACTTTACCCCTTAGAATTCCGATTCTATATCTCCCTATTCAGACTTTTCCCTCAGAATTCCGATTCTATATCTCGCTATTCAGACTTTTCCCCTTTAGAATTCCGATTCTATATCTCGCTATTCAGACTTTTCCCCTTTAGAATTTCGATTCTATATCTCCCTATTCAGACTTTTCCCCTCAGAATTCCGATTCTATATCTCCCTATTCAGACTTTTCTCCTTTAGAATTCCGATTCTATATCTCACTATTCAGAATTTACCCCCTCAGAATTCCGATTCTATATCTCACTATTCAGAATTTACCCCCTCAGAATTCCGATTCTATATCTCGCTATTCAGACTTTATCTCTCAGAATTCCGATTCTATATCTCACTATTCAGACTTCTCCCCTTTAGAATTCCGATTCTATATCTCGCTATTCAGACTTTTCCCTTCAGAATTCCGATTCTATATCTCGCTATTCAGACTTTTCCCTTCAGAATTCCGATTCTATATCTCGCTATTCAGACTTTTCCCTTTTAGAATTCCGATTCTATATCTCGCTATTCAGACTTTTCCCCTTTAGAATTCCGATTCTATATCTCGCTATTCAGACTTTTCCCTTTTAGAATTCCGATTCTATATCTCGCTATTCAGACTTTTCCCCTTTAGAATTCCGATTCTATATCTCGCTATTCAGACTTTATCTCTCAGAATTCCGATTCTATATCTCGCTATTCAGACTTTATCTCTCAGAATTCTGATTCAATCTCACGATTCAGACTTTCCCCCTCAGAATTCTGATTCAATCTCACGATTCAGACTTTCCCCCTCAGAATTCCGATTCTGTGTAAGCTGTGTAAAAATAGGGGTTTTTCTTTTGCATTCGTCTGAATTCGGCGGCAGACTCCCTGAATGAAAAAGCAGAAATATATTGGTTTCTCTTCTTTAACTACTCTTAAATTTAGTTTAATTTAAGCACTTTCTAAGACCAATGTTTGTTTTCACATAATTGCCAGTCCTTGAATACTGTGTCTGAAATTCAAGAACCGTGAAGCCTGTTATTAACTAACAAATGGTATGTGTTTTTGTGTAGATCTAAACATTATAATAGCTTAACTAACATAATACATGAAGAACGCATTAGCTAACACGACATTAAAAAGTAACCATAGTTGAAAACCTGTAATATTTACCCAGCTCCTGATCTGCATCTGATACTGATTATGCCTCATTTTTAGTTATTTTTGTAATGCATTCATCTGTTTTATTGCTTGAAAAAATTGTACTGTTTAAGCACTTTATTTGTTGCACTTTATTTGTTTCTGATGGACCATGTGGTGGGAGGCTTTGAATGAAGAATAATGTCCCTCCCTAACTAATCTTGTGTCATTTTTGGCTAAACATAAAACTACGGTTACTCTTAAGAATACAATTATTCACAACATAGGCTAGGTTTCAGTTAAGAATTAGTTTAATACCATTCTAATCAAAATATCAATCAGCCTACCTACCTTAATCAACCTCAAACACTGGTTTATGAATAAGTCTTTATTGTGGTACATAGGCAGTCATTTAGGCACAACAGTAGTTTCCTGGTTCAATGTTTAGGTTAAGTCTAGAAGGCTCTACAAGTCATGATGCCGAACATGAATCAGAATAAGTTCAGGTATTGCACATCTTTAGCAGACCACCCCAAAATCCACTAAACTGCAGGAAATCACATCTACTTAATCCAAAATTTCCTGGGGGTGGACCTTCAGCTATGTCTGCTTCACAGAATGTAACCAATATTGTCCATATCCAGTAGGCTGCCCATATCAACAGCTTTGGGCCTCCCCACAAACCACCAGAATGCAAGGTACAACATGGGTACAACATCAAATTAATTCCAATTCTCTGATATCTGAGCCACCAACTTGTGTGGCTGCGTGCGCGGCATAATTTTGATCTCCCCTGACAAAATCTCACTCCAAGGTTTTTTGATAAGTTGGCAGGTATGTGGATAACTGATCGCGTTTATGTTTCCCGCAAAATATTTAAATTGGGTATGTAATAGGCCTTTATCATGGAGTGTAAAACAACTTTTGCTTTATCCTCTATTAATGGCAGTGCCCATAGAGCATGTGATTTTTGTGATGCATTCATATACAATAAATCTCAAATAGGGTACTTTATCTACAAGTTTAAGTTTCTCAACATTAAACTTATATTGTGAAACAAAGAAACGTTATTCCGACGCATTGCATGATTGAAAGCCGGGCGCGCAAGAATTTATAAAGGCTACTGTACAGAAAACGGCATTGCACGGTCCTTAAAGGGGTTAGTTCACCCAAAAATGTTAATACTGTCATTATTACTCACCCTCATGTCGTTCCAAACCTGTAAGACCTTCATTCTTCTTCGAAAACACAAATTAAGATATTTTTCTGCTTCTCTAAGGTCTTACGGGTTGGGATCAACATGAGGGCGAGTAATTAATGACAGAATTTTCAGTTTTGGGTGAACTAACCCTTTAAGGTCTACACTCTATATTGCAGACAGAAATGGGAGATTATTTATAATAAACATGCTGAAACAATAAAAACATATAAATTAAGATAATGTTGCACAATTAAAATGAAAGATGATAACGCACAAGAAAGATAATGCAGCCTCTGTTGTTATTGATTCTTTGCGGACGTCTACCGGAAGTTAAGTTTGGGCCACAAAAGTGCGCATGCGCAGTAATGTTTGTTTATGTTGTTGCCGTTGAAACCGTCTATAACTATAAGTTCACTCATAAAACTTAGTTGTAAAAACTAGTTGTGTACTCAAAATTTACTAATGTTACACTTAAAGTATACTTAATAGCATACTTTTTTACACTAAAAAGTGGGCCAATTTAGTCCCAAATAGTATTGAAACAGAACACTTACAAGTATTTCTAGTACATTGATATTAGTATACTTACTACATAAAGTATACTTAAAATATACTTGAACTTTACTTTAAAATTAACTTGAAGGGTAACTTTTCAACAGTACTTCGTCCTTCAAAGAGACAGAATTGCTGCATGCCTTAACCATGTAAAGAGGCATTTATTGGTGATTGATTCAGAGTGTAAATCTTTGTGTTCAGTCAAGTACATTGCAGATTGGGAAATGCCCACTAGAGGGAGTTGTTGTAGTATGTGGGGGAATAAACGTGTGCAAGGAGAGAGAAAGGTTTGTATACCATGCATGAGTAAAAAGAGCACTGCATCACCTGTGTGTGATATCCTGACTTATGTTGAATACACAAAAAACTGGTATTTTAGCTCTGCAGTTCATCTTCCTCCTACATGGCGAATGTCATTTCCCGCTCCCGTGAGTGGAAGACTATTGACCAGGTAGGTTCTGCCAAGTTTGAAACCAAACTTGATTTGTTAAGAGGCTATTGGCAGGTGCCTTTGAGTCAGAGAGCTCAAGAAGTTTCCTAATTTGTTACTTCATCAGGCTGCCTCTAACAACGTTATGAGTTTCAGGCTGAGAAACACGGCCGCCACTTTTCAACGCCTGATGAACTGGGTGGCTTCAGGCCTTGAAGGCTGTGTGGTGTATTTTGACGATCTTGTAGTGTCCAGCGATAGCTGGGACTTGCATTTAAAACGTTTGAGTGCAGTTCTGATGCGTTTGTCAGAGGCAGAACTGACGGTGAACCTGGCAAAGTGTGACTTTTCTCACACTACAATAACTTACCTTGGTAAAGTGGTGGGCAATGGTGAGGTTCGCCCAGTAAATGTCAAAATTCAGGCCATACATGATTATCCTGCACCTACTACGTACTTTTTTTAGCATTAGTGGGTTACTATCGTTCTTTTTGCCGAAACATAATTTCTTGTGTGTATTTGTTATTTTTTGCACCCTGCGGCTGCTGTAGTACTATGCCATTGGCCTTTTTTTTTATTATTACGCTACAATACGTGCAAACGCTGCATCACCGCGCCAAATTAAAAAAGAAAACACTGTGTGAGAGAGGTTAGTGGCTAGCTAGTCGAACATTAAAGGGTGGACAAATAAGAGGAAGGAGGGAGAGGAGAAGTTAGTCACAAAACTCGCGACACAAAAACTACCCAAAATAGACTTTAGAGTCATTTAGAGCAATATAGTTTTTTTTTGCCGACCTAGTGCGAAAGACAATGATGTTGAAGGTGAGAGGGAAGTTTTGTCCCTCTTTGGATGAGAACAACCATATAGCCTTTCTTGCCATCCCTGGTACTGTTGCTTCAGCAGAGCCCTCATTTTCAAAACTGAAGGTAATAAAAATTATTTGCGGAGCATTTCGCAGAACAGAATATCGGGACTGGCAATTCTTTCCATTGAGAATGCACAAAGCCATGAATTAAACACCAAAGACATCGTGGATGAATTGGATGCATATGGGCCCAGGACTGACTTGCTACACCACTGGTTCACTGTGATCAAAAATTTCTCTAATATTGGTCAGTTATATCACAAACATCAAAGAAAGATGTATTTTGTATTCTTTTCAGCCTGGTGTTTGCATTTGACACAAATATTTCTATTTGACGGATGCATTCAGATTCTGGTGTTGTTTTGGTGACTCCTTGGGGGTATTCCAGAAAGCAAGGCTAACCTACCGCCATATATACCTTGAACTCTCGGTTGATTAACCCAAACCTTGCTTACTCGAGGTATGCTGGTTCCAAAAACACGCCCGTGAGTAAGTTTAGACAACTCAGAGTATGTTAATCGTGAACAGATAAGACATCCTCAACAGAGCAACGAATCGATGATTCACAGTGAAAACAGACGCTAAGAAAAAGCGTGCCATTCTACTTCCTTCTTCTTTTGTTTAATGGTGATTTGAATAACCTACTTAGTGCACATCGCCACCTATTTGGTGGCTGTGCAATAATTTTTTCAATCTCTTCGTTTAATAAGTAATCTTTATTCACTGAGAATAAGGATTATATTGTTTGTTTGATGATAATTTAATGCAGATCCATGTGTGATATGACAATAAAATAAATAACAAATATATTTAAATTGAATTAATATTTAAACATTACCTTGTTATAATAGTGCTTTAGAATTAATATATAATATTGTATATTATAACTGTAACTATATAACACATTTAGTTATATTAATTTAACTATATTAATTATATGAATCCCTCTTAAGCAAACTAACCCTTGAATATGAGCTGCTCCGGAGCAGGTTATGTTCAGAGAGTAAGTTGCTATGGCTACTTACATACCCTGAAAGTTACCTCCGTTTTTGGAACCGGAAGTTGAGGTTATCCACTTCCTTACTCTTAAACATACCCGGGTATATCACATAACATGGTTTCTGGAATACCCCCCTTTTCACTTATGAACCTTTATTTGTTTTTCCCCATGAAATAACTTGACATCCTGAAACAGAGCAATATGTCAATGCAATTAGTTGTAACACTAGCCAGCTGTGATTACTGAAGTCATGTGACAGCTAACGCAGGGCCAGGCCACAGTGCATATTGGCATTGTATTATCATATGAGCGCATGTGCATAGCAATTAAACAATTCCATGCTGAGTCCAGAAGACAACTGTACAGCACATACGGTTTTCTATCAAATCCTGCAGTATCCACGTCTTTCCAATGTTGAGAAACAGGAAGTATAATGCCCCCCCGTTGACCGACATTTGAACTCTCCTCTCAACCTGCTCCACATTTTTAATTCACAGTGAGCTCACATATTATGAGTATCACAGTATGAGAATGGTGTGATGTCACTGTGATCATCACATGATCTCACATGTTGGCTGGGATACAACAATGCAGAGTGTTGCCGTGACTGCAAAGCACGCAAATATCAGGCTTTTCACACTTGAAATAGTTAACCCTGGGTCATTCTAAACCCCGGGTAAACAGAATCCTGGGTTATCTTCCTTCACATTTCACACTGCTCATAATTTACCCGGAGTTAACAATTAATCCTGGGTATTCATAAGGTGATGTTTCACACTGTACATTCGTAAACCCTGGGTTAACTTCCTTATTTGCATATTCGCAGTGCCAGTGTCACTGACTGGACAAACGTAGCACATGACCTGTTTACAAAAAGGCTCTAGCATTGCGCGCCCTCATATTACACATTGCAACTGGAAAATTTTACTGAATGACTATATTATGACTACATTTTCTGAAGTAAGAGTGAACAGTCGTGTTTTCCATTGCCGTTTGACATTTTTCCTATCAAATGCAGAAACGTGTTTATATACACGGTTTTTGCGTGACTGCCCAAAGCATATGAATATAAGGCACGCCGTACGCGATTGGTTGTTGGTAGGGTTGTCACGATACCATAAACAAATGTTACGATACTATACCAGCTGAAGTATCACGATACCAAGTAGTATCGCGACAGCATGCCATATTGTATTAATTCAAAATTCAGATCTACAAAATGAAGCAAAATGTCAGAAATACAAACTTTTGAACGGTAGTGTATAATATTACAATAGATTTCTATTTCAGATAAATGCTGTTGTTTTGAACTTTCTATTTATCAAAGAATCCTGAAATAAATTGTACACAACTGTTTTCAACATTCATAATAATCATAAATGTTTCTTGAGCAGCAAATCAGCATATTACAATGATTTCTGAAGGATCATGTGAAACTGAAGACCGGAAAAAATGCATTATAAAAATATACAGTACTGTGCAAAAGTCTTAGGCACGTTGGTATTTTCACACGAAAAATGTTTTTAAGCCAGTTATTTATATCTTTTACTGTAGTGTGTCAGTAGGAAATATCAGTTTACATTTCCAAACATTCATTTTGCAATTAATTGTAATAATCCAGTAATATTTTTTTTTTTTATGCACAAGAAGTCTGATAGCAGCCGGTCTGATCTGATCTCACCATCATCGAGTCTGTCTGTGATTACATGAAGAAACAGAAAAAACTGAGACAGACTAAATCCAGAAAAACTGAGGCAACGTCTCCCAGACACTTGAGGAAACCTTCCTGCAGAACTACAGTACTGTGAAAAGTTTAGGCACTTGTCAGAATGCTTTAAAGTGAGAATGCTGTCAAAAATAATAACATAAATAGTTTTTATTTATGAATTAACTTCTGTTAACTAAATCAAATCGATATTTGGGGTGACCACCCTTTGCGTTTAAAACGGCTTTTGCCACCTGCATCTATTCCTACACCTCTTCATGTAGTTTTGCAGGAAGGTTTCCTCAAGTGTCTTGGAGACGTTGCCTCAGTTCTTCTGGATTTAGTCCATCTCAGTTTTTTCTGTTTCTTCATGTAATCACAGACAGACTCGATGATGGTGAGATCAGATCATACCGGCTGCTATCAGACTTCTTGTGCATAAAAAAAAAAAAAAAAATATTACTGGATTATTACAATTAATTGCAAAATGAATGTTTGGAAATGTAAACTGATATTTCCTACTGACACACTACAGTAAAAGATATAAATAACATTTTTCGTGTGAAAATACCAACATGCCTAAGACTTCTGCACAGTACTGTATGTCCAAATAGAAAACAATTATTTTAAATTATAAAAATACATTCAGGGCAAAAGTGCAAACAGGGACAGTGCAAGATGAACGAAAACTAATTAGTCTCTATTTGAGAGTGCTTGACGCGCGTCTACATTTAAAATAACAAACTTGAGCGCGCAAAAGACGCAACATATGTGAACGGCCCCTCAGTCAGTGCATGGAATACATTTTTACCTTAATTCTCATGTTAAAATCGCGTTCTTCTTCTTCTTGCGTGTCTTCCGAACTCGATGAAAATCAGAAGAATGATGAAGCTGATTCTTTGTTTTGAGGTACCCATGCGCATTGCGCGCGCATGGGTGTGGTCACATTAAAGATAATGAGGCTCCGCTGGAGGAACTGTACCTCTCGCTGTTTTCATACAGATTACATAAACAGAGAATATTTGTTTTTTTATATAAATGACTTACTTTAAAAGTAGACATTCCAAGCTTTATAAAGAGATATCTGTCGTGTCTGTGTGGCAAGTTTTCTCTGAGTTCTGAGTTCATTTTCAGACGCATTTCAGAATGGAGTACAACATTTATTTTGAGTGTACATAAATAAAAGTAGACATTTTAAGCTTTGTAAAGACATATCGTTCATGTCTGTGAGACGGAGTATTTTAAGTTGTTTTACACGGTCATGAGGAAAAATCCAGCAAAACGCGCGGGCGCGTTCTTCGGGTTAAAGGGTACCGCAGAAAGACGACAGGAAGACAAAAAGACGCTATATTGTTTATTTGCAACACAAGTGTTCGAACGTTCGAACTGCCCCACAAGCCACATACAACAGTACTTACGGTAGAACCGTAATGACGATACTACCGTTTAAAAAATACAGTGGCACCGCCGGTATTTTGGACTCTTAGTATGGCGATACTACCGTAGTAGCCTACCGGTAAACCGTGCAACCCTAGTTGTTGGTTGCTAAGTATCTAGTTGTAACATACTAACACCACATCATTTCACACTGTACAAGTTTGGCACTGCAATGCGGAGTTAACACCGCAAAAGCTCCAGAGCAGGGTTTCATTACCCCGGGTAAAAAGCGGTGCTAACCCTGCATCTAAATTACAAGTGTGAAACGTTCCTTTACCAGGGGTTAAAAGCGGTGTTTAGAACAACAATAACCCGGGGTTAAGCACAGTGTGATAGAAGGTGTTAGGGGGAAAAGGTTTTTTTCCCTCATGTTTGCTTCCAAAATGAGGAAAAAATAAAAAGAATATTAGGGGAGACCGGGTATAGTTGTAACACAGGGAGAGTTGTAACACTACCAATTCCACGAATCACGGATAAGATAGGAGTCATATGACAGCTTTAGTTTCCTCTGGCTAGTTTTTTTGCATTTTGTCTACCTGTTACAACTTACCCCAGTATGTGTTACAACCTACCCCAGTAATCATACTTATCTGACCGTTATCAGTTTGTAGCAGTAAATGAAGAGATGTTACACCGATCACAAGTTCAGTATGGAGTACCGCAGGGCTCAGTGCTAGGACCGTTGCTTTTCACCCTGTACATGCTACCACTGGGAGATATCATTAGGAAGCAAGCGTTAGTTTTCATTGTTATGCTGACGATACTCAGCTCTATATTTCTTCACGCCCTGACGAAACTTACCAATTCACAAGATTAACGGAATGCATAGCTGATATAAAAAATTGGATGACTAGTAATTTCCTGCAACTTAATTTAGAATTTTTTTTATTTTTTTTATTATTGGACAAAAAAACTCCACATGTAGTAACCTAGAATACTGTCTAAGACTTGATGGCTGCTCTGTCAAGTCCTCATCGTCAGTTAGGAACCTGAGTGTGCTCTTTGATACCAATCTCTCATTTGAAAGCCACGTTTCTAGCATCTGTAAAACTGCATTCTACCATCTTAAAAATATATCTAAATTACGGCATATGCTTTTAATGCAAAATGCTGAACAGTTAGTTCATGCGTCCATGACCTCAAGGCTAGATTATTGTAATGCTCTACTGGGTGGTTGCCCTGCTCGCTTAATAAATAAACTGCAGCTGGTCCAAAACGCAGCAGCTCGAGTTCTTACTAGAACCAGGAAGTATGACCATATTAGCCCGGTTCTGTCAACACTGCACTGGCTCCCTATTAAACATTGCATACATTTTAAAATCTTGCTAATTACTTACAAAGCATTAAATGGTTTAGCTCCCCACTACTTGAGCGAGCTCTTAACGCATTATACTCCATCACGTCTATTGCGGTCTCAAAACTCTGGCCAGTTGATAATACCTAGAATATCAAAATCAACTGCAGGCGGTCGATCCTTTTCCTATTTAGCACCTAAACTCTGGAACAGCCTTCCTAGCATTGTTCGGGAAGCAGACACACTCTGTCAGTATAATCTAGACTAAAAACACATCTCTTTACTATGGCATACACATTTTTAATTTATATTTTATTCAAATTGTTAGGCTGCATTAACTAGGTCAGCCGGAACCGGGAACACTTACCATAACACCTGATGTACTCGTTACATCATAAGAAGAATGGCATCTACGCTAATGTTAGTCTCTCTGTTTATCCCGAGGTTTACCGCAGTCAGCCGGATCCGGGCCGTATCCAGATCAGATGGTGGGCCAGTGCCCAGACATTACCAACGCATCCCTGAAGTGTCTGCAGAGAGCGTGTCAATTAGTCTACCCTCTGACATTGCTCATTGACATGGCATCCTCAATGGATCCACCTCCGGCGTGATGACTCCGATAATTCGAATATTCCTATTAAATAATTGTTTAATCGACACGCCATCCTCAATAAACCCGTCTCCGGCGTGATGCCTCCGATCTTTCGAATATTCCGATCTAATATGACCTATAAGGCTACCAAAATAATAATCATACACTGTTTGTTAATTGGCCAGAAGAGAACTGGCACCCCGACTGAGCCTGGTTTCTCCCAAGGTTTATTTTTCTCCATTAGGACACCTGATGGAGTTTTGGTTCCTTGCCACTGTTGCCTTTGGCTTGCTCAGTTGGGGACACAACATTTTCAAATAAATATCCAAATAAATTTAATTACTAAACTAAATTAACTATATCAACTACATTACTTGAATATATATGATAATTGAAATGAGCTGATGACATCACCGTTTTCTCCAGAGCGGCTGTACAGCCAAATCAAATTCGGTTTCATTATTTTCCTGTCTAACACTGTAAAGCTGCTTTGAAACAATCTGCATTGTAAAAAGCGCTATATAAATAAAGTTGACTTGACTTGACTAGTGGGGTAGGTTGTAACAAAGGACCAATTTGTATTTGTCATCATCTCACAAAGTCTGTGATATAGTTGAAGAAATTAAAATTGTTGCCATTTGTAGTAGACAAATGTGGGTACTTTACCTAAAAGTTTCAGACGTGTAGCTAAAAAAAAGGGTAGTTTTAGGTGCTGAAGAAAAACGTGTTACAACCATACCCAGTCTCCCCTACATTGCCACATTCAGATCACCTGGATAAAATAAAAAAAACATTAAGTTAAGCTGATGAAAATAATGTTAAAATTTCAAAAAGGTATGACCCTGAGTTCCACAGAGGGCTTAAAGTGGCAGCAGTTTCCTGAAAAGAAAATACTTAAGCCCAACCCTTTCAAAAGAATATTATCTTTACCGATGTCCAAAGTCCACTGTGATAAGAACACCTCCCCTGACGTAAAAGCCATCTTATATTACCACCTAGAAGGCATCTGATTTCTACGGATGGCCTCAAAGTAATGCCAAGACACTGGAGTGTTTACCTGACACAATGAAAGCGATGCTTGGAGCAATGCATGGACATGGCCATTCATGTATCTGGTTGACAGTATTGGTTTTCCAGTACTGTTTCCAACAAAGTGCTTCCTTGATCTACTGGACTGCCTATGTGGATGTTAGATATTTTGACAGAGGATCTAATGAAACTGTACGCAGTGTATGTGAGTGTGGTGTGTTTGGTGTGCACTCACCCTTGGAATCGGCTTCTGGACTAATAGTGCTTCCAAATCAGGATCCTCTGGGATGCTCAGGGAATACTACTTTCACAGCAAGTCACCAGCCATGGATTGCACTGATAAAAAAAGGAAACTGTACCTATTCACAGAAGATACAGGCTGCCCAGCAAGAAGGAGCCTCTGCTGTGGTTATTTACAATATAGATGGGACAGGCAATGACACAAATCTTATGACCCATTCAGGTATGATAGTTTCTCTAATTGGCAAACCAAGACAAGTAAATTTGTTTTAAAGCAGCTTAAAAGAAAATACACAGTGAGCAAGGCAAAGGTAATTGTGACAAGGAAACAACTCCACAAAGGGAAAAACCTTGAGTTTGTATTGCCTAAAAAATCTACTTTGTAGAATGTTTTAGGAGATATAAAATTAAATGATATATATATATATATATTTTTTTTTTTTTCTCCATCTATATATATATATATATATATATATATATATATATATATATATATATTTTTTTTTTTTTTTTTTTTTTTTTTTTAATGACCATTAAAAAAATCTTGACAATCTACGACAGTCAAGATTTTGACAAACAAAATACAAAATGACTAAGTTATAAACTGTGATCTAAGAAAAAGAAAGGTTTGTTAATTATACTATTAATCTACTTTATTAATAGAATTAAAAACTGTATAATAGTGGAAATTATTATACATTTTGTAGAGTTTGCATGTTCTCCCCGTGAACATTAATCTGGATACATGAAAATGGTGTTTCAAAACGCTCCCCATCCACACTAGCATTTTCCATCCAAAAAAGTTTATTCCATCTGAAAATACTTAAATCGTCTTACTGCACGTGTAAATTTTTTTATAAAAGCTCACTGAGATGATATAGAGAGACCAGAGATAGTATAGTTCTCACGCTATTTTGGCATGATCATTTTATTCGCAAAATATCTCACCACTTACTGGAGTGTCCAGGTCGCACTCAAAGGCCCCGCTTACACTTGTGCAGTTTCGTTTTGAAATGCCGTTTTAAAATGAAAACTATCCTTGTCTATACTGGCGTTTCCACTGCGTTTCAAAAACGATCTTCATCCACACTACATGACCAAATATGCATGTCTCATGACCGTTTATGCCCACTGGGCATGTGTGTACAAGTGTAAACAGTTGCCTCTTTTACATGTAGGTAGCTGCAATATTATAAAATACAGCGTTTAACTGCACAACGGCTGCTAAAAAGGAAGTCAGCAAAGCATGCAGTTCTGTCTCTGTGTTATTGTTTACACGGTCGTCGAGGCTAGTCTGTTATAAAAGCTTTTGGGAAACACAGCCCTGGTCTGTTATTGTCATGTAGCATAATGTGGGCAGCCATGCCATCATTTTCAAAAGTCTCCGTTTTGGTCCGTTTACACTGAAATGCCACACCGGATTGTTTGAACTAAAACGGGGCGTAACCGTAGCAAAAGTTATACGTTTTAAAACGAAAACGCACTAGTGTAAATGAAACAAAAGTCGCTATTCCTTGTCTGGAATATCTAAAAGGCACGTTTACACGACAACTAAAAATGTACTAAAAATGGAAAAGTTTTTCCTTTGGATTTTTCTAACTAAAACGGGGCGTAACCGTAGCAAAAGTTATACGTTTTAAAACGAAAACACACTAGTGTAAATGAAACAAAAGTCGCTATTCCTTGTCTGGAATATCTAAAAGGCACGTTTACACGACAACTAAAAATGTACTAAAAATGGAAAGGTTTTTCCTTTGCGTTTTCCGCATACAGGCGATAACGCTGTCAAAATGATCCGTTGAAAAGGCTGTACTCTGCTGCCAGACCAGTAGATGGCGATGTTGCTTTGTAAAGAAAAACTATGCGCATATAGATTGAACACTTCACAGTTTTCACAAACATATCTTTTTGTACCCATACCCATTTTCAGAAGTTTGCGTTTGCAGGCCCACAAAACACCGTTGTCGTGTAAATGAACAGCCAAAACGGCCCTGTCAGGACAACGAGATAGACGCAGCTGCATCTCCGCAGAGGATAAGCGGTTTTGGAAAATGGATATCAAGTCATTTATATAATTTGTAAAAGCTTACCCAGGGTAAATTGGCCACTTTGAATCATTTTACATTTTGTGCTGTGACAGCTCTAAAGTGTCTATTTATTTCCCTTCATAGCGCATCATAATCATCATCATCATCCCGCACATGCTAAACTTCCATGTTACAATTTAAAAGTAAATTCACATTGTTCTTAAGGGGGCATCTTCCCCATCTTCTTCATAATGACAAAATTATACCCCATACAATTTCATGACGGTAAAATTCTGATATAGTTGATATAGCGATGCTTACGGATACCTTCATCACTCTTAAAAGAGCACTCTTTGATGCTAATTTAAAAGGTTTTACATTTTAAGAAACATGTTGTGTTTTTTTGTTAAGAGTCATCTAAATTATGTACAGGTAAGTTAATATTGTGTAGACTGCTCTCTAAAACTCAATAGTATCAGTGTAATTTGCATAAAAATCAGATACGATCATACTGATCCACATTGATAGATGACATTTTTAGATGCAGCGTCTAACACCAATGTGGTATCTACTTAAAGTCACCATGAAATCAATGATTTTTGATCAAAAAGGTTTTTTGGTTGTTCTTTGTTAATGGAATATTGCTGTATTTATTATAAATGATTCATCTGTGCACATGTTTTTAAAAAAATGTTTTATTCATGTTCCTCGTAATCTTTAATCAAAATAACTTCCCCTCCCTCTTGCAAGTCCCGCCCTTCCTGTTTCACTCGTAAATACGTCACAATAGGGAAGAAAAGACTATTGCAACCTCAGTTTCATGCCGACTTTACAGTACATAAAGAACAACAATGCTAACGCTAGCTACAAAACAATTGAATGCCCCTTTAATAATAACAAAGAAAGCAAGGTGTTTTAAAATGCTTTATTACACGGCTCTGTGGAATACTTGTGGAATTCGCAGGATAATGTACATCCAGCCGGATCACCGAATAAACCCCTTCTGGCTGATGCAAGACCTCTGCTTCACGTCAGGTCCTGATCATCCTGTCGGGGTTTATTCTGCGATAACAAACGGCTGGATGAAGATTATCCCTTACTTAGTTGTTGATGCCTTCGGAGAGATTTTTATAATCATTGCATGACTAAAACTTGTTATGGTGATCATAACCTGACCATATACAGTCATGTGAACCCTTTGTAAGCATTTACTTTAAATATTGTGTAATATACTTTGTCATTGTATTATAGGTCATATACTTGTAAGTATTTGGCAAAAAAACAAAAAACAGACTGAGCTCAGACTTTGATAATTTTGATATGCTGTTACATGACCTGAATCAGATCACTCCCACACAACTTGTCAAAAATGAATTAACTAAAAAGGTTGTGTATGTATATATATTTCAAAATATAACCCATATTTAGTCATAATGTATTTATGACTCACTCTTTCTGAAGTTCATGGGTTCATAAATTTCAGTTCCTTCCCTGAACTGTAAAATCCCATCGTTATATGATGTGTTGTACAACACCTGATTTTCCAGACTTTACGTCCGACTTGACAGTTATCTGATAGCAAGATATTTGAATAACAAGTGGTTTTGTAATAGCTGACATATCTCAATGGCCTTGCTTACATATTACGTATTAAGACGTGTTTACTCGTCTTGAATGCGTCCCGGGCAGCAGTGTGATTCCATCTTAACTTGTGAATTTAAAAGGTACACTATGTAACTTTTGGCCCTCTAGCAGTTAAAAACACAACAAAATGATGGTTTTATGAATAGTGGAAGACTGGTAGAGACAGTCAAACATAGTGGAAAAGGGTCATGTGCTCACGTGTGATACGAGAATCTTGTAATGATTCAGTCACACGTGACCTTGACAAATGATGTATCAGAGCCCATATACAGTAAGCTTCCATTTACGTCATGGTGTGTCTCTGCAGTCATTCTTGTCCGTCTGAGTGACTGAAGATTCTGGTAGTCTTCCGCTATTCATGGAACCACGTTTACATCAGTAACCAGCGTTCTAACTGGAACTGGAATACCTACCAAGTGGTAAGCATTGGAAATACCCACCCAGTGAGATAGCAGCTGCTTAGACATGGACGCATCCCTCTGTCAGGGGCCAAAACAGACGAACAGCTGGTCAATGGTGCACCACAATGCCATTGTTGACAAATATTGCTGACACAGTGCTGGATTAGGAGTGTCGTCCGAAACACCAAAAGTCAAATAGGATGGTTAGCAAACTGTTTCGATAACACCTTAGGCCAGGGTTCCTCAAACTCGGTCCTGGAAGGCCACTCTCCTGCAGAGTTTAGCTCAAACCCTGATCAAACTCACCTACCTGCAATTGTCTTGTAACTCTGAAGACCCTGATTAGCTTGTTCAGGTGTGTTTGATTAGGGTTGTAACAAAACTCTGCAGGGCAGTGGCCTCCTAGGACCGGATTTGAGGAACCCTGCCTTAGTCTGAAAAGCTGGGTTTGGCCAAAGCATAACGTGATTATCCTCAGGTCCCCGGCTAAGGCATTGAGAACTCACTGAGAGGGCCTGCAACTCAATGACCCTCTGTGCTGATGTTATGGCCAAAAGGATAGCAGTCTTCAAAAAGAGATATTTAATATGAGCTTGTTCAAGGGGCTCATGAGGCACTGAACACAAAATATCAAGTACCACCTAAAGATCCCACTGAGTGTGTTTTACCCATGCTGAGAAAGGCCTGTCACAGACCCTGGGCCGTCAATGGACGGTTCCCTTATTATGGTGGTGGGGGGGCAGCAATGATATGTATTAGAAGGACGTCCCGGAAATGAGAATGAGCCCCTCCAGCACTTCATTTGTGATCTATAAGATTGCCCTTGTATGTGCTGCAGTGAAGCTGTCTGATAGGCAGCCAACCGGTGAGCCGGGCGATCAGAATAACCTCCCCTGTGCTCAAGGTGTTGGGAGTAATACTCTACTGCACATGCTCTATATTCCAGAGCCTCCTGAGCAGCTGGACCAAAGACCTTACCAGGCACTAGTGGCAGTTGACGAATGCCATTGCGACATTCCTCCGGTAATCTGGATTGCGCCAACCATACCTGACCTCTAGCCTGTGTCATTAGTCATAGATGAATGAAATGCAAACATCAAGTGGACTAAAGAGTTCTCAACCCTGAAACTATATTATAAACCCTGACCAACAGGTCATCGGTACATCTGCATTCTGGGTTAAGACATCAAAAATTCTGTTTGAGGGCCTCATCAGGAGACACTACCAAGGAAGACATACATCTTTCCACTGAAGACATGTTACCAAGACCCATCCCTTGTGCATCAGCCATTGCCCCCAATGTACATGCCACCCGGTCCGGTTTAGCTGCTGGGGCTGAACGAAAAGCAAAAGCAGCTACATCTATAAAGTCACTATGGGACAGCTGAGACTGGGACAATGGAGATGATGTATCCTCTAATAAGGAATAGTGACCTTGTTCACTATTTACAGACATATGTATGCAATTTCCTGCATAAACAGCCATGTCAAGTCTAAAATATAAACACTTATAATAGACTTATCATAGTGAATCAGGGTAAGACAAATCACGTTTTGGAAGAAGGATTGATGATGTATTGACTTTGTTAATTTTGAAAAAAAAAAAAATGAATATAGTGTACCTTTAACAAATGTGCACAATTAGAATTTCGCACAAATCATTTGCGAATAAAGCAGCGTTTCCATCCCATGTGTTCAAGAGAACATTGGTTGCAACAAAATTGGTGCAAAATACCTGTAATAAAAATGAAAGTTGCTGCAATCGGGGAAGTCACTGTGCCCATTTTTTTTTCTTACATCATAAATGACTTGCTTCTCAGAGTGCACAGACGAAACACTATAAACGCTTTCATGTTATGTTGCATTCGGGTGCCTGGTGATCGCAATCATGTGAGACACTTCTGGGTGGAAAAATCGTTTAAAAAAGAAAACAACATTTGAGATGATGTGCAATGAAATTGGTCTGCTGGTTAATCCAATTATCCAATCACATCTACTGTTGAGGCAAAGTCACGTGAGTTTCCCCCTGCACATCTAGGGATTTATTCTGTGAATGTAATTCCATCATAGTTTATGCGTTTATGTCTTTTTATCGGATAAAAAAGTTATTGAAAGTTTTTTATGCACATTTTTAAAATTTATGCACATCTTGCCGTTTCCATCCAGCATTTTTTGTGCAATATCCCAAAATGTGCATAAAAATTGGTGGATGGAAACGCTGCCATATACATACACTATATTGCCAAAAGTATCGAGACACCCCTCTAAATCATTGAATTCAGGTGTTCCAATCACTTCCATGGCCACAGGTGTATAAAATCAAGCACTAGGCATGCAGACGCTTCTACAAACATTTGTGAAAGAATGGGTCGCTCTCAGGAGCTCAGTGAATTCAAGCGTGGTACCATGATAGGTTGCCATCTATAACTAAATCCATTCGTGAAATTTCCTCACTACTAAATATTACACTCTCAACTGTTAGTGGTATTATTATAATAAAGTGGAAGCAATTGGGAACAGCAGAAACTCAGCCACGTAAAATCACAGAGCGGGGTCAGCACATGCTGAGGCACACAGTGCGCAGAAGTCGCCAACTTTCTGCAGAGTCAATAGCTACAGACCTCCAAACTTCATGTGGCCTTCAGATTAGCTCAAGAACAGTGCGTAGAGAGCTTCATTGAGTGGGTTTCCATGGCCGAGCAGCTGCATCCAAGCCTTACATCACCAAGTGCAATACAAAGTGTCGGATGCAGTGGTGTAAAGCACACCGCCACTGGACTCTAGAGCAGTGGAGACGTATTCTCTGGAGTGACAAGTCTGGGTTTGGCGGTTGCCAGGAGAATGGTACTTGCCTGACTGCATTGTGCCAAGTGTAAAGTTTGGTGGAGGGGGGATTATGGTGTGGGGTTGTTTTTCAGGGGTTGGGCTTGGCCCCTTAGTTCCAGTGAAAGGAATTCTAAATGCTTCAGCACACCAAGACATTTTGGAAAATGTTATGCTCCCAACTTTGTGGGAACAGTTTGGGGATGGCCCCTTCCTATTCCAACATGACTGCACACCAGTGCACAAAGCAAGGTCCATAAAGACATGGATGAGCGAGTTTGGTGTGGAGGTATTTGACTGGCCTGCACAGAGTCCTGACCTCAACCCGATAGAAAAGCTTTGGGATGAATTAGAGTGGAGACTGCGAGCCAGGCCTTCTCGTCCAAAATCAGTGCCTGACCTCACAAATGCGCTTCTAGAAGAATGGTCAAAAATTCCCATAAACGCACTCCTAAACCTTGTGGAATGCCTTCCCAGAAGAGTTGAAGCTGTTATAGCTGCAAAGGGTGGGCCAACTCCATATTAAACCCTACGGATAAAGAATGGGATGTCATTAAAGTTCATGTACATCTAAAGGCAGGCGTCCCAAAACATTTGGCAATATAGTGTATCTACAGTACTGTGAATATATTGTTGGAACAGTACTTTTTCACAAAAAAATTGTTTTAAAGGGTTAGTTCACCCAAAAATGAAAATTCTGTCATTAATTACTTACCCTCATGTCGTTTGACACCAGTAAGAGCTTATTTTTGTTATACCGTAAGATATTTTTGTTGAAAACCGATGGCTCAGAAAGGCCTCCATTGACAGCAATGACATTTCCTCTCTCAAGACCCATAAAAGGTACTAAAGACGTCGTTAAAAAGTCCACCTCACTACAGTGGTTCTACTATAATTTCATGAAGCGACGAGAATAGTTTTTGTGCGCAAAAAAAATCTAAATAACGACTTTATTCAACTTTATTCTTGTCTTCCGTTTGGACCTCTGAAGTGAACTCACAAAGCACCACGATGCATGCGCGAGAATATGACGTAGAGCCGGCGGAAGCGAGGAACTTTGTTTACAAGCAGAGGAAGACGCGCCGTATCTAAGCTGTTGAATTCTACATTGATTGTGCTTTAGGTCTTGGCGTAGTGCTCAAAATGGTGCTAAAGTTCACGTCAGAGGCCTAGACGGAAGACAATAACTTGTTGAAGTCGTTATTTAGATTTTTATTTTTTCACACAAAAACTATTCTCGTCGCTTCATAAAATTACAGTAGAACCACTGTAGTGAGGTGGACTTTTTAACAACGTCTTTAGTCCCTTTTATGGGTCTTGAGAGAGGAAACGTCATTGCTGCCCAAGGAGGCCTTTCTGAGCCATCGGATTTCAACAAAAATATCTTCATTTGTGTTACAAAGATGAGCAACGGTCTTACGGGTGTCGAACGACATGAGGGTAAGTAATTAATGACAGAATTTTCATTTTTGGGTGAACTAACCCTTTAAGACGATATTTATATCTTTCGTTTAATGCCATTCATTGTAATGATCCCAGGAATTAAAAAAAATCTTCTGACTGACATTTTTTAAGGCTATTCGCATTCCTTTAACTGACACTTTATTGAAATACTCTAGACTAATAGCATTTTAAGGGAAGATGTTTTATAACAGCCTACACTTGATTTTAAAGATGATTTTAAACTATGATACTTTTTGCTATGCTTGACACGGTTTTTAGTCATGCAAGTGATCAACATGGCATATATTCCCTGCAATAATGTTTTTGTATGCTATGCTGTTGATCTCAAAAATAGCTAACCAGTCATGGTTAATGTTAGTATTTTATTTTTACAGATGCTGATGACATAGTTGCCATCATGCTTGGCAATATTCTAGGCACAGAAATCACTAAACTGACCAAGAATGGCTCAGATGTCTATATGGCGATTGCTGTAGCCAATGCACATGGCCTGTGGTTCAGTGCTACATGGGCATATGCACTGTCTTTCACCTTCATTGGAATAACAGCCATCACTTTGTTCTACTTCGCTTTCCTGCTTATCAAACGAATGTACATAAACCGACAACTTCGTATGCAACAGGTAAAGTATTCAGCCACTCAAAGGTTATTCTAGTTGTCTAGTCAAATCTACTGAAATATGTAGTATATTCAATATAAAATAATCTGTTATATTCCAGGCATCCCGAAATAAGGGATGCTAATTATGTTCTGTCATTAATTTCTGTGCAGAGGGAGATGAAAAAAGTGACTGGAAATGCAATAGCAAAGTTACAAGTGCGGACTTTGCGGACAGGTGACCCGGTATTGTACCACTGCTACATTATAAAATAAATAACTGTAAATAACAGTATAATAAATTCAGCAAGCATTTAAAGGGGTAAAAGCATCATGCCTGTGTGTCTGTAGGAGGTTGGATCAGAGGACGTGAGCTGTGTGGTGTGCACCGACTCATTCACACATGGTGAAAAGGTCACGGTTCTACCCTGCAGGTGCAGTATGAGGAAATCCATATATGATTTTAGTGCAACATTACAGACGTTTCCTAACTTCAGAAAAATGTCAGTATAGCATGTTAATTCCGATGCATTGGCTCAGACTATTTTGAATGGTTTTATTCATCCTCATTTATTTTCTCTATTGTAACTTGCTTATGTTAGTGCATTTTATATTATATCAGGCAGAGATTCTGCTGAATGAAAGGTCTGAGTTTTGTGCCATGCACACACAAAGCATATTATTTAGAGAAGACATAAAATGTAAATACACCCTAAAAAGTAATTCAGTTACCACAACTTAAATAAATGCATGGTTGAAAGTTAAAAATTCTAATGTATTTTTTAATTAAACCTTTTAAGTTGCAAACATTATTTTGTAGAGTTCTGTTGACATAATAATGTTGATTATTACATCAACTTAATATCGTCTGTAATTTAAACTCAAATGTCTGTGTTAATTGGCTTTTTTTTTTTAATTAGGTTGTAGTAACTTAATGAAATTAAATTAGGCAGTTCTCGTTCCCAGCATGCTTTGCATAGGACTGGATAAGGAGAATGAATGTTGAAATTAAGTGTTAATTTATTTGTTTTTAGTGAAGGGAAAGTTATGTTAGCATGTGCTATGATAGCTGTTGATTTGAACTGAAATAGATGAGATTAATTGGTTCCAGGGTTATATAATCATTTTTTTGAGAAATCAACTTAAAAATGTGTGTTTATGCTACAAATTATTAAGTTCCTCTAACTCAATGTAGCTTGTTGGTTGAACATAAATTCACTCATAACTCATAATAAAAGTTGTCATGACTCAAAAAAATGTATGCAAACTTTTTTGAGCTAACACATTATTTTTTTAGAGTGTACATGTTGTAATATTATATATACAGTATTTTTTAATTTTTTGAGGTACAGAAATTCATCCTACCAGAGGATGAAAACATAACATTGAGAAAGTAGAACATAACATTAAGAAATAACCACTTCACGTTTAACACACAGTAGTTGCTTTCATTTTCCTGTAAATGTGAAAGAAATGGATAATATGAGGTACATTCTGTTTTTACAGACATCTGTACCATAAGAAATGCATTGAGCCATGGCTCCTGGAACACCCCACCTGTCCCATGTGTAAATTTAATATCCTTAAATCCAAGGTCAGTTTGCCAACACCCACAGAACCATCTTTATTCAGACATAGATGATGTTGCATTTACTAACATGAGATTCTTTGTTGCCATATGTGTTTAGATTGATGAGGAGAGCGATGAGCAGCCCTCATCATCCCCATCAAACGACTTATTCTGTTTACCTGCAGTAATGACAGTGACATCAGCAGACCAACACAACACGTTAGGCTCAAACATTCAAATAGCAGAAAGTGAGTAAAGGCTACCATAAAAACATTTGCTGTCCTTTAAATTGTGTTCTTCCATTATGTAGGTGTTAGAAATGAACAACAAATCACTTTTCATTGCATTGCTGATGTTTTATCAGATTGCAACTCTGCTCTTATAGACCACATACTCCTAAAAGGTTTTTTTTCATATACACATTAAAATGTTAAACTTATTTTTATAGCAAATATTTAGTGATTGTCAATTGATATATTTAAATACATTTTTATTATTTATAGATTTCATACAAAAATATTTTACATTTAATTAACAGGAAAAATTGCTAAACATAATGGTGTTTCACTGGTCTCTTTTATATTATTACCTGCTGATTGGTAATTCAAAATCATCATTGTTGTTAATAGGCTTTCACGACTTGCTGGTTAAAAAAGGACACAGTTTGTGTTAAAGCATTTTCTTATTACTTAATTATTACTTATTACTTAATAAGAAGCAATGCAAAAGGTTAATTTACTCAGTTTATAATAAGTCAAGCCATGGCTAAAGAAGTGGGTCATAGGAAGCAGAATAGCCCATCTTCTTTCAGCTGCGTCTAGCAACCTTACATATGCAAACCTGAAATGAGCATACACTTTCATCTCCGTCATATAAAAGGAAAGGTGACGTGAGGAAGTGGGACGCGAGAAGCTGAATAGCCCATCTTCCCCAACTACTGTATGCCCTAGAACATAATACTTCTACTTCCAATTACATATATGAATGCAGAAGGATATCATTCTGTGTTCATCCCTAACAAGTGGTAGGAACAGAGGTGGGACGTGAAGCGAAATAGCCCATATTTATCGTCTGCACACGTAAACTGAGCATGTTGTGCAATAAGAGCTGCATGCAAGGCAATCTCGTCCGCTCTTGTCAATGCCATTACATAAGCATATCACTTTCACTTCCGCACGCACAGTTCCAGAAGGCAGTAAATGAATAAGTGGAACGCGAGAAGTAGTATTGCCCATCTTCTCATCTCATGTTATTTAAGCCTATGCGAGTGCAGAATGAGTGAACATGCTTCTTATCACCATATAATCTCAGATCTCTTCCTCTATCACTGCAGGGTCATTAGTGCCACGGAGTGAGATGCTGTTTGCGATCGATCAGCTCCAACGCACTTATAATCATTATAGTAAAAGTGCAGAGGAAGCATACAACCTTGTCACGGCATCATAAGCATGATCGGATGTCTATTATATATGAAATAGCATTCGACCCCCTACTGGGGAGTGACAGCAAAAATATTACAATCACCAATAACCTTGTATCATTCCCCCTGAACATACTGCGATGGCTGGGGAGGGATGCAAAATAAACCTGTATATGTTCTCTTTATTTGTGAAGAGACAGCGGTTCATCATTCATTTTAAAAGAAAATGTTTTAACTGTACCCAGCACTAACGCAGGCACACCCCTCTATTTGTCGCTTTCCTATTAAAGGAAAGACATGCTTTCCCTTACACTCTTTTTTTCAACAACCTCTTGAACCCCAACACCCAGAAAGGGGTGGGGAGGGGAAAAAGAAAAAGGGGGTTAAAAAAGAGGGAGAGAAAAAGACTTCTCTTGCTTTTTGGTGTCAATTATCTCTCCTTTCTTGGTCTTGAGCAAGGTCACCCTCTGAGTTGGAGCCCTAGCGGCCACACTTACTTTCTGCTCCTGTCGTCAGCTGGACCCAGCAACAGGCTCAGAATGGGGGACTAAAGGACATTGTCTGTAGTGCTCGAACGCCACGGACTTAACCCTTGCCTCCCTAAACTTCCAGACCACCATCTCAATGGCAGTGCCGAAAGGCTAAACCGGGGTGTCAGACAGGTTAAGCCATAAATGCCACTCTGTTGCAACCAAAGCAGCAAGCGAGCGACCAGTGGCACAAGCCGCCTGCTTGGACACATGGAGGACAAGGTTGGTGGTACGATGGAGCTCCTTGATTGCATCTGGCGCCACACCCACCGCAGCATCAACGTAATTCAGGCGGTTGGCTTGGTATACCTACAACACCGCCATGGTGTGCAGGGCACCGCCAACTTGACCTGTCTCTGTGTAAGTTATACCCACAGGTTGGATGTAAATTGGCAGGGCTTAGAGGGTAAAGCAGGAGGCTTCCACGAAGATGCCGCACCAGATGAGAGGTGATTCCTCCATCCGGGGCATCTTTGTATACCCATGTTCCTCCAACCCTTTTACATTAGCATAGTTGGACTTGCTGGGAGGGAACACACGGGCTAAGAAAGGATTTCACCAAGATCTCAACACTTCAGTGTGGATATCTGGGAGAAATGGAAGGCTCGCTGGGGACACATGTTTATGACCCACCTTTTCTAGCTTGCCTGGCGAGCATTCATGTTTGTCCACTGTCCAGTCTAAACTCAATCTGGCGTTGGCGCGGGTCATCACATCCAGTAATTCCCTATACATGGGTGACAATGAGGAGGCGGGCTCATATAATACTTGCGCTTCAACTCAAGTCATCTTATTCCTCGGAACTAGAGTGGCCAAGCAGCATACTCTCCACCAAACTGGAAGAAGCCAGCGAGCGGGCTTTCGGATTCAGCCTCAGAACTGGTGACAAAGGATTGGGTAAGGGAAAGAACCATCCCAAACTTGTCAGCCAGATCCATCTGCAAGCCCCACGATCGTAAACGCCGCACTGCCTCGGGCCGCAGACACCTGTCTCCCTTCCCCCGTAAATAGAGCTAGTCAGGAGCTAGCTTGATAGTTTGATTGGTCAATATTGGCGTTTAGCACACATACTTCAGACGGGAGTGTTTCCATATCATCAACACCATGATGCAGTGCGAGTTCCGCTTCGAAAGGGAACAGTGATGTCATCGTCCAGCTCAGTTCAGTTCTCATCAAATAGTGTCAGTGCAGTAATATCAATAATATTGTTGAATATTAAGTGTCCCCAACTAAGCAAGACTGAAAAAATGATAGTGGCAAGAAACCCAAATATACATCAGTGAAAAATGGAGAAAAAAAAAACTTGGGCGAAACCATGCTCAGTCAGGGGGCCAGTTCTCCTCTGACCAACGAACGAACATGGTGGGAATATGATTCTAGGCTGCATCACAAGTCAGAAGTCAGATTTTGGATTGGTATCATTCAAAATATTGATTAATAACATCAATCCTACAATCTATCTCAACAATAGACTAAAGTTTTACCAATTTTCAGTCACCCGCCCAGTCTCCAGCACTACATTTCCCAGAATCCCTCTTGGTTCTCACCTGCCCACATCATCACCCACACCTGCCACCAACTACTCACTTCATCAGCTCCACATAAAAGCACACACCTCAGCCTCAGTATTTGTTTGGCTTTGAACAAGGAAAGACTCTATTACCTCTTCACCATTGGGCCGATCAATTAGTTGCCTGAAGTTATTCCTTGTGTTTTTCCCTGGTGTTTCCCCTCTTTGTTCTGTGAATATCTACCGCAATACTCACCTGTTGTGCCAGCAATCTGCTAAGGTGTGTGTTCTGCTGTTCCTGTCATCATCCAACAAATCTGTAAGAGAAAGAGACTGTTATTATCGTGTCTCTGTGCTGTACGTGTGCCCACAAGAGGACTAGAGTACAAGTATTGTCTGGATTCACTTTACATCTGCTAGTGTGACAATATCCACATCTTATTTACTCAGCTGGAGACTCAGCAACACTTACTGTACTGATGCTTGTAACCGAGGACTGTGCTCGATCCCAAACAGTAACCAAATATAGTAAAAAGAAAAATTATAATATAATTCCAGAAAAACTTAAAATTCTAAAAACAGATTCGTAAAGGTAATATACTGTATCAGAATAACAAATAAATTAAACCCAATATATAAATGCATAAGTCCAGCAGTAATCCGATTATCATTGTCATACTAGATTAATCTGTATATGGTGTATACTCATGGTTATTGATTTTTCTTTATGACAGCAGCTCTTGGACATTCATCAGACTGTGTGCACTGTGACACGGATATCCAGACACAACACGTTTATGAGAACCGAGCATTTGAAGAAGAACCAGAGATAATGGTGCAGCAGGACATCAACAGCCAAGATTAATATACTACTGTAACATATATCAAAGCTTTCTACAGTTTGAATATCACAAACAGCCAAAAAAAAAGTGAGTGAAATGTGAGCATAAAAGTATAAAAACAAAAATTATTCATTACTGTGACAGCTTGCATACCTGTCATGAGATCAATAAAGCTTGTACTGTAAGTGAATCTGTTTTAATGCCATAACAAGAGCTAGCTGGTTTTACACTGATAACTCAATTTATATTAAGTCTCCAATAATTGCTGCTAAAAGTAGTTCCAGCCAGGTCTTGATTACATTACAATTCCATATCACTTTGCCAAATTAAGTTATTTCAAAGACGCCTGCAGCCCATCACTGCAACAGAACCACAAAGACACACACACACACACACACTGGCTAAAGAAATTTGACAACAGGATAAAAATTACAAACAAGTCCCCCCCACATACACATGCATACAGATATGCAGAGACAACTTATCTTTTGGTGTTTTCAGTAATGTTTACTAGTAAGAATTCCAATTAGAGATCTCTGTAATTACATTTTTACTATAGCAAAAAACTGGGTTGGTGGTAACACATTACAAGCGAGTATTAAAGTAAAAGTAAAGTAACATATTACTTTTAAATTTACAACAAAATATCTGAGTTACTTTTTCAAATAAGTACCACAAGTTACTTGGATTTCCCATTTATTGACTGACAGCTCTCCTGTCCCCACGTCAAGAGAAATCGTGAGTGTGTGCTGTGTAAACATGATGATTATTGTAGTTCTAGACTAAATGTGAGCATGCATTTACATGCACAAAAACAGATTCAGTATTTCTCAACATGAATAAAAAGAGTGAAATGCAAACACAGAATATTACACAAACCTGCACTAATTAAATATTAAATCACAAGAATTTTCTCACTTTATTAACCAATGTCTGTGCTGCTGCCTTATGATGAGCCAGTTCAATCATACTAAGCAAAGATAAACATCACATTTGTGTTTCTTTATTATTATTGCTGAAGTAAGAGTGTTAAACTTTCTTCTGCAGTCCAGAAAGATTTGTTTGTGCTGCGCCTTCTACTGTACAAATGTGAATTTGCATTTCCTTCAGCATGAGGCTTATTCATTTCACTTTTGGTGTGAATTTGAAAGGGCTTTTGCATTTGCCAAAAATAGAACTTTAAAAATATTTTATTATTATAAAACAAAACAAGCAAGTCCAGCCCATGTGAGAAAAAGTAACACAAAAGTAACTTAATGCATTACCTTTCATTAAAAATAACTAAGTGACACAATATTGTAATGCAATAAAGTAACTTTCCCCAACACTGGTAGGAACTGCAGTTACAGAGCTCTCTAAATAAATGTTTGCTTGCATGACGTCCAATTAGAGAGATCTACAATTGCATTTTTACTAATTACTACGATATAATCTTTACTAGTCATATATCTCACTATTGTATGGCAAACCGATTTAGCTTTTAATGGTCCCAGAGTACTCGTTGTAATTGAATTTCAATTGTAGATCTGGAATTTTACTAGTAAGAATTAAGATTAGAGAGATCTACAATTGCATTTTTACTGGTCATATGTTCTCTGCATTGTGCAGGTTGTTTTTTGTTGTTGTTTATTGTTGTGAACGTCTTCCATTGAGTTGAGTTAATCTTGGAGGATCGAACAGTGAGCCAGCAGATTTACACAGGTACATCACCCTGTGGCGTGTATTTCAATGTCTTGATGCATCCTCAGTTTATGGATACAGATAAGATATCCCCACACACTGAACACTTTGGAAAGTTTGGGTGAATCAGTACTAAACTTAATTAATTTCTGATTGTATTCTTTCTGTTGCTGACTGCATATTTGCATACCCTGATTTCATTTAGATTTTTTTATCATATGTATGGTGTAGGTTGATGTCTAAAACCTAGATGATGCATTCATTAATAAAAAACCTAATAAATAAAACCTCATAAATATGACCATAGAGAGGAGATGTATTATTTTTACTGAAAGTATGTCTGTTACATGTTGTTATATAACCTGATAATAGGTTAGGCCATTTAGTGGTATTTAGTGGAATTAAGAAAGGGAAGAATAAGGCATAATGTAAAATATGAACGCAATATCCAACTGCAGAGACACATCACAGCAGTTTCCTATTCTTCTTAATGCAGTCCTAGGACACACATTTCTACCTTTATTTTTTGTATATATTTTGGAGCACTTACTATTCAGTTTTGTATTTGTATTATTTATTTTAAGGAATAACGTACAAACCAGAGCTGACTGCCAAGCTTTCCCAGGCCACCGCGAGCATCGGGCTCGAATGGAACCCTCCACTGTGTCCCGCACGCTTGCGGCTGGATGATTGGTTTCTCCCACTCCGGTCCCTTTCTTCCCGGGAAGTGCACGAGTTGATCACAAAGTCACGGAAGGCACATTTTTCTGCAGCTCCGCTGCCTCCTCTGCTCTCATTACCCTTGATGGCGGGTCGGCCAAAGGGTACTTGGAGATTCCCCAGGTAGAGTGTACATTTGCAGTGCAGTTATGCACACAAAATGCTGCCACCTGGAGGGGTCGTCCGCGTTTCCCATTCAAGGGCGGTAAGTTCTTGGCTGCACTCAGGTGACCTCTGCCCTGCACGTTATGGCCCTCTTGCAAGTCAGGCCAAAGCACTAAAAGAGCTGCACGAGGGTAGTTTTACTAGGGATGGCTCGATACCACAATTTTGGCTTCGGTTCAGTACCACAGTCGAATATAGAATTACCGATATTAAATTGATACCACACAGGGTCTGAATTTTGGCATGGGTATTGCGCATAATTTTACTCGTTCTCGCAAGTTTTGGGTTTATAAAGTGGGAAATTACCACAAATGTTTATTAGTAAATTAATCAACAAAGATTATCACATCAAATCAGTCATTTAAAAACTTTCTTGTGAGAAGTAATTTCAGCAATACTGCGCGCCTCCCTTCTCTATCACTCAAAATGAGCAAATTGCTTCTGGCTTCAAAAGACCTACACTAAAGCAATCTGCATGCTCCGATTCAACATTTTCACGTTCGTTTCGGGACAGCTAACGGAAATCACTTGCCCACGTATTTGTAAACCTAGCAAATTTGAACATACAAGCGATTTTATAGCATTTCGTAATACATGGGACGGGAGCTCTTTAAGATAGAGTTTTCTTTGCGCTCATACCAACAACGCACAAAGAGCTCACGCATTCCAGATTAAGTTTCCTTAAACAGTCAAATACACAAAATTATGTGAAAATGCCCGTCTTTAGTGAGTAATGTCTTACGCGAATGTAAATAGTGCAATAGTATGCGTGCAAATATTATGAGATCTAAACGTCATTGGTTGAAACGAACGCTGGAGATTTCGTGATATTTAAACGATTTAAATTATATGTATGTGCGTTGATCAGTTTTAAAAGAAAATAAATGTCTAAATTAGATGGTTTGAATGATGCACTCACCTGTCGATCTCTTAATGTCTTGCTCAAGTCAGGATAGTGACAGATGCTTGGCTAGGTTTGATGGTTCAGTTTTAGAAGCAACGTCATTCCAAATTTTTCTTCTACTCCTCTCTTTATTAATTAGTTTTGCGCATGTTTAGTGAGTTTCTACTGCTTTATCCATTTTGTTCCTCTATGTTGCAGCATTTGCCGGTTTCGCGTCAGTTTGGGTAGCGGTGAACTTCGGAACAGCAGCATATACCGAAATGTGCAAAATCATGATATCATACCTTTTTATATAAAATATATACCGGTATTCCCAGTACCAGTATACCGCGCATCCCTAGTTCTTACACAGGGTTGATGCAGGAGCTGCAGTGAGAGAACTCGCCCTCAGAGCAACGAAAGTCAACGAAAGGGCGCTGAGACAGGTAGCGTCGGCTTCCTGCAGGGAACTCAAGATGGAGGTAGCCACTCTTCCTCCAGTGGAGGGCCCGGTGGAGAATCGTTTGTTTTGTTGTGTTATTTTCTGCCGCTGGTTTCACAGCCAGCTGTACCCAAATTCTCAGCAAAAGAGCTGTTTCCTCAGTCTCTGGGTTAGAGGTGCATGTTGAAAGTGAGCCATGCCTTGCCCTTTTCATCCCCCTGTTTTTCGCCTACAGGCAGGAGTCTGCAGTTTGAGGACACAACGCCTTCTCACACATCTCCAGCCTCTCCCTCATGGGAACCGTGGAGCTAGGTAAATGTGCCACCACACTCATGGCCCCCACACCGGGACGCTGTGCCTTCCGAGGTAGGCCCCTGTGCTCCACAGCGCTGCCCCACAGCGGGCATGTCCGTTGTCCCTCTGGTCCCCCCTTGCACGGTGTCTTCACGAAGATAGCGGAGGCTGCCCTTACCCCGTTAAAGGAAGTGGGCATTCGCATCCTTAATAATATCTTGACGACTGGCTCATTCTGGCTCAGTTGCGAGATCAGTTATGCGAACACAGGGACCTGGTGCTAAGGCACCTCAGCCGCTTGGGGCTTTGGGTCAACTTGGAAAAGAGCAAACCGTGCAGAGAATCTCTTTTCTCGGTATGGAGTTAAACTCGGTCGACATGACAGCACGTCTCATGAACAAGCGCACCAAGTCAGTGCTGAACTGCTTGAATTCATTCATGGGCAGGACAACGGTTCTACTGAAACTATTTCGGAGGCTCCTGGGCCATATGGCATCTGCAGTCGCAGTAACACCGCTCGGATTGCTTCATATGAGACCGCTTCAGTGCTGGCTTCACTACTAGGTCCCAAGATGGGAATGGCACTGCAGCACACATTGAGTGAAATCACTCCAATCTGTCGCTGTACTTTCAGCATGTGGTCAGACATTGCTGTTCTACGGGCAGGAGTTCCCCTAGAACAAGTGTCCAGTTATGTTGTTGTGTCAACAGATGCATTCAGCATAGGCTGGGGTGCTGTATGCGATAGGCATCAACCGTCAAGGAGGTCTACGCTCCCATCATATGTTGCAACTCAACTGCCATCTCCTCCTATGGAGTCCTGAAGGAGGGAATGGAAACGTTACGTCCCCTCGCCACAACTGCTATACCTCCGCTGGAACGGTTGGGACCCCGTCTCGGCTCCTCAGCGGAAAACGTAATGTGTGCCCTATATACCCAGAAGGGGGAGTGGCTTGCAATGCAAATCTCACTCGCTAATGTCTATTGTTCTGTTACCACTCGAAGGTGATTGGGCTCTCAGGTGAGATCCCAATTCACCAGTCAGGCGTAACGTCTCCGTTTCCTCCTTCAGGGAATGGGGGTTACATTAGTAACCTAAATGTTTCATTATGTAAGCGCCTCTATTATGATTTTAAATGCAGGACAGAAAGACCTTATTTTTCAACATGGAAGTAAACTATTTCCTGTATTTGTGAGAGACTGTTTCCTTATTTGCTATAGAAAAATAACTAGAAGAATCAGAAAACAGTAAAACAATTTTGCTACAAATGCTAAAAAATGCTACAAACTTTTAACACTCTTATGTTAAAAAATAATGTAGAAAGATAATAAAAATAAAAAATGTAATCTTCTTTACCTGTATGTATTCCAGAAAGCAGGTTATGCAGGTAAGTTTGTATGTAAGTAAACGGATAACCTCCACGTTTGGTTTCAAAAACTGAAGCATGGAGGTGCACAGCATTTAAGTACTAAATTTTAGGATGATAAGGAGGCCATGATGGACAGGGGCCAATGGGATTTTTAATGACCACAGAGAGTCAGGACCTCGGTTTAACGTCTCATCCGAAGGACGGTGCTTATTACAGTATAGTGTCCCCATCACTATACTGGGGTGTTAGGACCCACACAGACCACAGGTTGAGCACCCCCTGCTGGCCTCACTAACACCTCTACCAGCAGCAACCTAGTTTTCCCAGTTGGTCTCCCATCCAGGTACTGACCAGGCTCAGCCCTGCTTATCTTAAGTGGGAAACCAGTCATGAGGCTACAGGGTGATATGGCTGCTGGCATGATGGTAATTTCCATGCTGCAGAACAAATTGTCCCTAAGCAGAACAATAAAAGGTTAAAGTCTAAGGTCTAAAATGTCTAAAGTCTAAAGCATTTCATCAGAAATCATTTCACTTTTAAGGAAACATTACTGTGCAGTATAAACGCTGAATGTTCTATTACATGCCAAAGCTAATAAAGCATTTGGATGCTTGTTTTCTCAGCATTGCATATCATCACTAATTTAACCATATGTATTACTAAAGGGTTAGGTAAACTACAGCAGGCATGCAAGCATTGGTACAGGGAGGGGTACTCAGGTATTTATTCCTTATGCCTGTTTTATTATGTTAGGAGCTATAAATACTAATAAAGTATGATAATTCATCTGCACCAATAAACTGGCCAGGCAGAAACTCAAAGCACCTCAGCCTAAACACTCAGGTATCTAGGGCACTGCACTTGCTGCTAGGCAGGAAGAGTAAGCGGCCAGGGAAGCTTAGCTTGCAGGACAGGACTAGAACAAACAAGAGACACAACAAACACAAGACAAGACATCAAGGCAGAGACTAAAGCTAACCAATAGCTAGAAAGGAACTACAACTAAAGAAGGGCGCTAATAAGGAGAGGAGAACTAATGCTATGAATAAAGAGAAATAACTAATATAAATAAAGGTTAAAGGCAGACTACTATGGATAAGGGAAAAACTAAATACTAAAGTAACTAACAGGGTGGGAGTGGATCTAAAGGATTCCTAGGACTGAGTTCAGAGGCACGGACAAGGTTGGGAACTGGCCCCGCTGTGAAATTGATGCGCCAGCACTCTCGACTGGCTCAGGAGAGGACTGCCCCTACAGTTTGGTCTCCGGGATGGACCTGGCAGTGGGCTCAGGCCTCGGGATGGAGGTGGCTTCCCGCTCTAGCTCTGGGATGGATGCGTTGGCAGGCTCTGGCTTCGTGGGTGGAAGTGGCTCAGGCATTGAGGTCATCTCTTGTGCATTCTGGGACAGTCCAGGGCTGGAATGATGGATCCTGTCTGGAGTGGGCAGAGAGATTGGAGTGAAGCTAACATTGGATTTAGACGTGCATTGATGCATTGATGCGGCATCAATGTAACGCTTCCCAATTCAACTTTCAGACGATAAAGTACAAATGGAAATATTAAAAAATTAAACCAAATGTTAATTTTTCATTTCATTACTTCATCAGTGGATTGCCAGTTTCTGTCCTTTTTTCAGTTTTACTTTTTGCTAAAATTGTGACTTCAGAAATGATCATTTGAATAATGAAATCTAACTGATTTTCTGTTTTTCCTTTTTTTATGCAGGCTAACTTTTATACTGTGTGGACGTTAAGAAGTAGTTTAAAAGGCTAACACAGAATGTTAATAACTGTGCAAAATTTAAGGCAGGCCATCAGGAGCAGCGGGCAAAATGGAAAAACCCAGTAGCCTGGCTACTGATTTTCCCTGCTGCCCTGCTCGTTTGCATCTATTTTTTTTTTTTTACTATTACTTATAGCATGAAGTACACACGAATTAACATCCGAGAGTAAGCTTGATAACAGCTTGCAATATTGCACGTCTCAGGCTACAGGGCCTTATGGCTTCGGCTGTCCAGGTCCTGCCTCTAGGCCTTTTGAGAATGAGGGCATTCATGAAGTATGTTTTATCTCTCCTTACGTGATCTGTGCCGCTCTGTCACAGTGATGTGCTTGTGCACAGCAGCGCTGCGCCACTGGAGGAATGCAGAATTTTACGCACATGGGACCCCCCTCGGGGCAATCATGTTGCGGAAAGTGGTAACAACAGATGCATCCTTAACAGGGTGGGGGGCCACCCAGTAGGGCAGAACAGTGAATGGTGTGTGACTAAGCACACTAAATTATAAATATAAATTATATAATTATATATAAGCCCATATAAATTATTTGGAGCTCCTCACTGTGTGGAAGACATATCAACCGCCAAGGGAGGATGCGCTCCTCCAAGCTTCATGCTATAGATCACAAGCTGTTAATATGGAGCAGACAGCACTTTCTGTCGTTACGGGCGACCTATGTCCCAGGCTTACTGAACAGGGGCGCAAACCTCTTGTCGAAGGGGAACCCACTTTATGTAGACTGGCGCCTCCATCCTCAGATAGTGAGTCTACTGTAGGAGAGATTTGGCCAGGCTACCGTCAATCTCTTCATCTTGTGTGAAAACGGCCATTGTCCTATGTTCTTCTCGCTATGGGGCATTCTCACTAATGGCCTGATTTTGATAGCACCCGGGCGGCCCAAAATACCATGGCTCACAGAAATTATTACTCTGCTGTATGCCCAGCCGTGGCTCCTCCCATTACACACAGACCTCTTGTCCCAAGCGAATGGGGAAATTTACCACCCTCATCAAGACAGGCTTGCCCTTAAGCTCCTGTCTTTCAAAACAGCTCTGTTCCTGGACTTGGCATCAGCCAAACGTGTCAGTGATTTGCTTGTTCAGTCCTCGGGCGAAGATAAAGTTTTTCTCAGGCCCAAGCCAGCCTTAATGCCAAAATGCTTCCCAGAGTTCACATGTGAGGTGATTGAGCTTTCAGCCATCCCCTTGTGGGTATACTTAGACAGGACCAACTCTTTCAGGAGGAGCAACCAGCTTTTCATCTCTTGGGCCCTCCCACACACAGGGAACCCCGTTTCCAAGCAACGCCTCTCTCATTGGCTTGTGGAAGCTATATTGCTGGCATATGAATCTAAGGGAGTGCAGCCTCCAGGGGGCCTCAGAGCACACTCTGCCAATGAGTCCTCTTGGGCTCTGTTTAAGGGAGTTTCCTTGCTTGACATATGTGCCGCTGCAAGCTGGGCCTATGCCTATACCTTTGTCAGATACTACCGACTCAATGTCACCAGAATCCCAGTAGCTCATTCTATCTTCAATTATAATGCGTAAAACAGACATGAGGAAAAGTGAAGCGAGCGCACCGGAGTTATATTTGGGACCATTTTACAGCTAGAGTTACACCTTCATCATGACTATAAGTATAAATATATATACACTCACCTAAAGGATTATTAGGAACACCATACTAATACTGTGTTTGACACCCTTTCACCTTCAGAACTGCCTTAATTCTACATGGCATTGATTCAACAAGGTGCTGAAAGCATTCTTTAGAAATGTTGGCCCATATTGATAGGATAGCATCTTGCAGTTGATGGAGATTTGTGGGATACACATCCAGGGCACGAAGCTCCCGTTCCACCACATCCCAAAGATGCTCTATTGGGTTGAGATCTGGTGACTGTGGGGGCCATTTTAGTACAGTGAACTCATTGTCATGTTCAAGAAACCAATTTGAAATGATTCGAGCTTTGTGACATGGTGCATTATCCTGCTGGAAGTAGCCATCAGAGGATGGGTACATGGTGGTCACAAAGGGATGGACATGGTCAGAAACAATGCACAGGTAGGCCGTGGCATTTAAACGATGCCCAATTGGCACTAAGGGGCCTAAAGTGTGCCAAGAAAACATCCCCCACACCATTACACCACCACAACCAGCCTGCACAGTGGTAACAAGGCATGATGGATCCATGTTCTCATTCTGTTTACGCCAAATTCTGACTCTACCATCTGAATGTCTCAACAGAAATCGAGACTCATTAGACCAGGCAACATTTTTCCAGTCTTCAACTGTCGAATTTTGGTGAGCTCGTGCAAATTGTAGCCTCTTTTTCCTCTTTGTAGTGGAGATGAGTGGTACCCGGTGGGGTCTTCTGCTGTTGTAGCCCATCCGCCTCAAGGTTGTGCGTGTTGTGGCTTCACAAATGCTTTGCTGCATACCTCGGTTGTAACGAGTGGTTATTTCAGTCAAAGTTGCTCTTCTATCAGCTTGAATCAGTCGGCCCATTCTCCTCTGACCTCTAGCATCAACAAGGCATTTTCACCCACAGGACTGCCGCATACTGGATGTTTTTCCCTTTTCACACCATTCTTTGTAAACTCTACAAATGGTTGTGCGTGAAAATCCCAGTAACTGAGCAGATTGTGAAATACTCAGACCGGCCCGTCTGGCACCAACAACCATGCCACGCTCAAAATTGCTTAAATCACCTTTCTTTCCCATTCTGACATTCAGTTTGGAGTTCAGGAGATTGTCTTGACCAGGACCACACCCCTAAATGCATTGAAGCAACTGCCATATGATTGGTTGATTAGATAATTGCATTAATGAGAAATTGAACAGGTGTTTCTAATAATCCTTTAGGTGAGTGTATATATAGTATATACAGCCCTGACCTGTCGAGGCATGGCACCAACATGTTAGCAGCAGATCCTTTAAGTCCTGTAAGTTGCATGGTGGGTGTTAGAGCCATAACAACGTTAATAATTTAGTAATATTTTTCTTTATATTAAGAATAATTATGTTCATGAAAAAAGGTGTGTTTGTTAGTTTTGTATCACATGATTGTGACTAGTTTATATATGTATTACATATGCGTAAGAAAGAGGAGAGTAGTTGAAGTAGACGGAAACAAGAAAAGCTTCGAGCTAGACAGTCTTTTGACCATGAGATTTCCTTGTTTTGTAACTGGAGTAAGTGGAAAGAATTTGTGTTTTGAGTTTATTTTGTATTGTAACAAGACAAAGAAAAAGTAAAAGTCAAGTCCTTTGTGTCGAAGCTTATGGAAATGGTGAAGAACATGGCTTGGATCGCCATTACAGTGGGGCCTCCATGGATCGGACTTGTTTGTTCAGCACATCCCACAGATGCTCAATTGGATTGAGATCTGGGGAATTTGGAGGCCAAGTCAACACCTCAAACTCGTTGTTGTACTCCTCAAACCATTCCTGAACCATTTTTGCTTTGTGGCAGGGGCATTATCCTGCTGAAAGAGGCCACAGCCACCAGGGAATACCTTTTCCATTAAAGGGTGTGCATGCTCTGCAACAGTGCTTAGGTAGGTGGTACGTGTCAAAGTAACATTCACATGGATGGCAGGACCCAAGGTTTCCCAGCAGAACATTGCCCAAAGCATCACACTGCCTCCGCCCGCCTGCTTGCCTTCTTCTCATAGTGCATCCTGGTGCCATGTGTTCTGGCCATCCACGTGATGTAAAAGAAAACGTGATTCAGACCAGGCCACCTTCTTCCATTGCTCCGTGGTCCAGTTCTGATGTTCATGTGCCCACTGTTGGCGCTTTCGGCGGTGGACAGGGGTCAGCATGGGCACCCTGACTGGTCTGCTGCTATGCAGTACCATATGCAACAAACCACGATGCACTGTGTATTCTGACGCCTTTCTATCAGAATATATACACTCACCTAAAGGATTATTAGGAACACCTGTTCAATTTCTCATTAATGCAATTATCTAATCAACCAATCACATGGCAGTTGCTTCAATGCATTTAGGGGTGTGGTCCTGGTCAAGACAATCTCCTGAACTCCAAACTGAATGTCAGAATGGGAAAGAAAGGTGATTTAAGCAATTTTGAGCGTGGCATGGTTGTTGGTGCCAGACGGGCCGGTCTGAGTATTTCACAATCTGCTCAGTTACTGGGATTTTCACGCACAACCATTTCTAGAGTTTACAAAGAATGGTGTGAAAAGGGAAAAACATCCAGTATGTGGCAGTCCTGTGGGCGAAAATGCCTTGTTGATGCTAGAGGTCAAAGGAGAATGGGCCGACTGATTCAAGCTGATAGAAGAGCAACTTTGACTGAAATAACCACTCGTTACAACTGAGGTATGCAGCAAAGCATTTGTGAAGCCACAACACGCACAACCTTGAGGCGGATGGGCTACAACAGAAGAAGACCCCACCGGGTACCACTCATCTCCACTACAAATAGGAAAAAGAGGCTACAATTTTCACGAGCTCACCAAAATTGGACAGTTGAAGACTGGAAAAATGTTGCCTGGTCTGATGAGTCTCGATTTCTGTTGAGACATTCAGATGGTAGAGTCAGAATTTGGCGTAAACAGAATGAGAACATGGATCCATCATGCCTTGTTACCACTGTGCAGGCTGGTGGTGGTGGTGTAATGGTGTGGGGGATGTTTTCTTGGCACACTTTAGGCCCCTTACTGCCAATTGGGCATCGTTTAAATGCCACGGCCTACCTGAGCATTGTTTCTGACCATGTCCATCCCTTTATGACCACCATGTACCCATCCTCTGATGGCTACTTCCAGCAGGATAATGCACCATGTCACAAAGCTCGAATCATTTCAAATTGGTTTCTTGAACATGACAATGAGTTCACTGTACTAAAATGGCCCCCACAGTCACCAGATCTCAACCCAATAGAGCATCTTTGGGATGTGGTGGAACGGGAGCTTCGTGCCCTGGATGTGTATCCCACAAATCTCCATCAACTGCAAGATGCTATCCTATCAATATGGGCCAACATTTCTAAAGAATGCTTTCAGCACCTTGTTGAATCAATGCCACGTAGAATTAAGGCAGTTCTGAAGGCGAAAAGGGGTCAAACACAGTATTAGTATGGTGTTCCTAATAATCCTTTAGGTGAGTGTATATATATATATATATATATGATTTATCTCATATACGATGTGTTTGGTTAAGAATAAACGTGGTATAAAGTGTGCCAGTGATCAGCTTCAGCGCATGCAGCTCAAACAGCAATGCACGACAAATAATGACTATGATTGGGACTGTCATATTACATAACATTATAATGAGAACACTATTGTAACAAACTGTTGTTAATTCTTTGGGTTTAGTTGCCGTGTTTCAGCACTTTGTTACGGGAAGATCGCATCCACAATAAGAGTTCCACATTCTGACTAGCACGCAACTTAGTTCAAGTTCACTTGTGCATTTGCGTCATTTTGTATTTATATATATTGTTCATGGGCAAATTGAATTTATGTATTTCCCCGGCGTCGAAATCCAGGCACATATAAATGTTAGGAAACACAATTCATGGCTGAATGTCAATATCCATGGGTCACTGGATCTTTGGTCAGTTGTATATCGAGTCCAACCTTTAGGTTAAACTGATAATCGTTCGTTTCGGGGGCCGTGGGGGGAAAGTGACGTCAATGCATACCCTCTATTGGGAGTATGGGGTCTCTGTGGAACAAAAATGGTTTTCAATCTGGTGTGTGTTTATAAATCATGCAATGAAAATGATGTCCTTCACCCGACCCCACCACCTAAACCCTACACTCACTGTGACGTGGGCCTTGCCCACTGATCTGGTAACTCCTCTTACTGTCCTACAGAGACCTATACTTGCAAATTTGGCGGCAAAAAAAAGGAAAAATAGAAAAAGTTCTGATTTTATTCATTAAAATGATAATTTCTGAAGTCACAGAAAAAGCTACATTTAAAAAAAGACAGAAAAGGGCAAATATACAGTGGTGGTTAAATTATTAGAACACTTGGCATCTGGGAGTCGTCTTATTGGGCCTGGATTTATTTTCCAAGAGGACAATGACCCAAATCATTCTTCTAACTATTGCCAGGAACTACCTACGATGGAAGGAATCTGTTGGAACATTGAAAATGATGGACTGGCCCCCACAAAGTCCGGACCTCAACCCCATCGAGCACATTTGGGGCGAGTTGGAAAATAAACTGGACAGATCTATTGTACATTCAAAGGAAAGCCTTTGGCTTCAGTTGCAGAAGGCATGGGATAACATTAGTGTTGAAGTTCTCAGAGGAAATATACTGACACTATGCCAGAGAGATGTGCTGCTGTAATTGCTGCAAAAGGTGGACATACCAAATATTAAAGTTAAAAGTGGATAAAAACAGTACGACTCACTTCATCTGATATTTGATGGTCAGAGCAACCATCTGCACATTTCATGAACATGGTTTTGGTCAATATTTTTCAGATCTGTCAGGTGTTCTAATAATTTTGGCCACCACTGTATATATTTTTAATTAAACGCTTTCGACGCAGCCATGGACTTACAGAGATTGACTATTTTCTAAAAAAATAGAAGAAATCTGAAGAAATAAAGTCATATATCTGGGCACCGGCATGAGGGTAAGAAAATGATGAGAGAATTTTAATTTTTGGGTGGAGTATCCCTTTAATGCATTAACCCCTTTTAAAAGTTAAAGACCTGCTCCAGAGAGCTGAATCCACTATAGAGAGCATTTCACGTGTCCTCTGCCTTTAAATATGTAGCGGGCTGCAGCTCTTGAGTCCAGCTTCTGCTGTTTCAGCTTCAGTGTCATGCGTAAAGCATCATAAGCATCCCTTGGTGGTTAAACGCTTTGGTGAGTACCTGAGAATAACGCGATTATTGATGTTTTTGTTTTTAACTGTAGCATATCTGTTTTGTGTCATGTGGTCTCTGATTTTTCTCAATTTGAAAGATTATTAGGAATGTAGCATAGACCTAATAGTAACAATATTTGACACATTGAATTCACGTCACAGTAATCTGTATAAGTAATCAGGAAGCAAATAAATCAAAAACACCGCACTGGTTGTATTAAGGTGTTTAACCGAGCGTGTCAGCATCAGTCTCTTGTGTTTACATCTAATAGATGAAGACAACAGAACTCAAAGCTCACGAGACTCTTCTCTGAACTATTTTTAACTTGGCACGCATCGTCGAAAATGCGCGTAGACCAGCAAAAAAGATGCTAAAACGTGGGAACTATTAATAACCAAAATAATAATAAACAGAATGGTTGTGGCAATGACGCATTTGACAGTCTTTGTCGGTATATTTACCACTTGCAGTGAATAGAGTAACCCATTTGGTTTTATCCTCAAAATAACAATAATTTCCTGATAGTCAAAGTATGACATGTGAGATCCTCCTATGCGCATCTATAACGCATAGCGCTCAAGGTGAGACAATGTTATGTTACCTTAAAGTATTGACTGAGTGCATTCATAATAGTCCCCTTTTGTCTGTTTTACTTGTCTATTTTTTATTATATAACTGATACAAAATGAACTGTGTAATAGTATTTGGACATACAAGTTTAGTTCAGACTCTCCTCTTACATACTCATACATTTTCAGTCTTCATAAGTTTATACAGTAGTTAATCATAAAGTTGAATTCTTCATGTATGCAGGTCTATTGAGTGCCTCTGCATTTCATGAATATGAAAATTGTCTTTTTGGGAAATTCAATTATATTAGATTCTTGTAGGCAGGATATGTACATGTTGTTTTGTCATCATTTTGTTTACAACTGTTCTAACTAAACCAGTGTAAAAAGACTGTATGCATTGCTTTTGAATACATTTGAATTACAGTACAGAGGCTAGGCTACATAGATCAGGTTTCAATGATTTGAGGATGAGAATAACCCGTGCGTGCAGTGTCATCAGTGTGTGTTTGGTTGTAGAGGTCATGAGAATGCTGAGTCATACTGCAGAGTAGCTCTCTCATGCTTACCAGCTTTCCTCTGTATTGAATAGAGGCCACACTTTGTAAATTAATACAATGTCATAACTAATTCAGCAATTTCCACAGAATGACTTTGGGCAAGACGAGCTGGCTACTGGTAAAGGCTCAAACACTTTAAAAACACTTTAATTTTTAATTTACCTGATTCTAAAGTCATTAATAGAGGCTATGCACGGACATCACTTTCCCGCCAGAACATGCCCTCTCTGTCGGACTGAGTGGCAAAACATCCAGCAAATTGGCTGGTGCTAGTAGGGGAAACTGCTAGAGTAAAACAAACGATTGCATGCTTAAATTACAGGCAGTTAGACTAGACAGCAATCTTTACAACTTACCAGAGAACTAGTGGACATTGACTTGTGGCTATATTTTCTTACATTTAAATGTAACTGGAAATACACACAGCAAAGCCTGAACGCTTCATCTGCTAGATAACACTAAAAATACAATATAGCTAGATCTAAATCCCAAGGATCACTTATATAATTTGTTATCGTCATATCACCCTGCCCTTAAAGCAGTAAGGCATTGTAGACATAACATTATGACTTTATGTAAATCTGTTTTGAATAATGTGAATTGTGACGTGCTAAACAAATAAATTTGACTTGCGTCTAATTCGTACTTTATGGCGGGATATGTTGGTGAAATTAAAATCATGAAACTACCAGAATATTCTTTTGTCTCCTCAATATAATTTGTAGATGGATAACAGTCAGCTATTACCATGAGGCAAACGACAAAGTTCAGCAGTGCCAGATGTTTTTTTGGTAACACTTTAGAATACTGTTCTGTCATTAATGAATAACTACACAGGAACAAATGAGTAACATTTTGTTTTCACACCTCCCAGAGGACTACTAAGAACTACTATATACAGGTTCTGAATAATGCATAATGTATAATTAATTAAAAAATTAATAGTTACTGATTAGCTAATAGTGAACTACCACATTCAACTGAACGCTATTACTTACTAATTAGTTAATCAGAATGTTTATAGTGTGTTACTAATTTTTTCCTGTGTAGTTATTCATTAATGATAAAACAGTTTTCTAAAGTGTTACCAGTTTTTTTCTTTTTTTTTTCTGACAAAAACTTCACGGTTACACAGAATATATTTAATTGATGAGTAACTAATACAATATATAACCTAGGGTACAATTCAACATACATGACATAAAACGGCAACTGCAAATCCACATTTAAGGTGCCTGGATTCCAGCCTTTTCACATTTTAAATGTGTTTCTATGGCATTCAAGCTGAACACTAACGTCTTTTTGCAATTCACTGGGTGTAACACCTACTGTGACGTCATGTGACTAATCTGTTGATATATAAGATATTATCCTAAGGCGCTTTTCCACCGGCAGGCCATACCGTTCGCAGTGCTTATCCGTTCCATTCCGTGCCGATTTTGCCAGTTTGTGTCTCATATCATTCCCCACTCTTATTGTTATTCACAATGTTATCTTTGTTATCTTATCTTTTGCAATGTAGACATTAATGGAGAAACATAAAATAAAGGGGTAAATTACTCGCTCATTTTTTGAAAAAAGACGTCTGTCAGGCTTGAAGCAGGTACACGGATTACTGTATAAACTGGCAAATCCAATATCAATCCAGTGATGTCCACATTGGCGTTCATGGGAGTTGTTAATGAATAATTTGAATTGATTCGAATGTTAAAACAACAGAATGAGACATGTTTTGCAGGCTGTTGAAGCAGCGTATATCAGTGGCTGAGTGAAAACAGAGGGTGTGGGCTGAGCTCCTCTCATCACAGCCTGGATGGTAAGATAAAGGTAGTTGCTAACAGGAAATATACCCTGATGGAGCTGAGTGGCTGATTATCTCTCTGAGCCAAGAGAGTCAGATGGTGTGACAAAGACAACTTTCTCAGTTCTGGAGAGAAAATAGTTGTAGGTTGTGTGAGCGTTAACTGCCGTATAAATGTAACTGCCATCCTTTTGTCCAATTTGCAGCCATCTGCCTTTGCAAAAAAGACAGTGGGATGACAGACCAAGAGATACCCAATGAGGGTGATCCGTCTCCAACATACATAATCTTCCTCGTTGTCTTTTTCTTCTTCATCACTGGCCTTCTGGGTTTCCTAATCTGTCACTTATTGAAGACGAAGGGCTACCGCTGTGAACTGGAAGAGGATGTAGAAGAGTGTGAGGACAAACCGGGGACAGACAAAGATGGCAAGTCATTTCAAACTTTGTTTTACAAAAATATGCATATGTTTTAAAGATCATAGTTTCTTGTCTTTTTATTTTCGGTATCTTTATCCCATGGAGGTTTTATTTTTTCTTCAAATTCCTGGCTTAATACCAAGACATCCCTCAGATCTTTACCACTCATCACTTTTTTTTCATTATTATTATTTGCTTGTATAATCTAGTCATATGATCCAAGCATAAGCACTATTTTTCCATAGATCCCCCATTTAACTGAGATATTATAATAATTGATTTCCGCCCTAGTAGTGCACAGAATGAGGATCACTCTCTGAAAATATGATACACAGCACATTCTTGACTTTAATAAAACATGGCTGTGTAAAAAAGATGCTATTTATATAAATAGTGATAGATACTATTTGCACAAGAATAAATAGCAAGAACATTTTGTACTAAATGTAGACTATATGAGCAATGGTGGGTGAAGTTAGTGAAAATTACCTTTGCTAACAAGTTTGGCTGTTTGCACTGTTTAACTGCATTAAATAGACACTGCCATAAGACAAGAGATTGCAAACTCAAGATTGCACTTAATAATTACTTTATTAACTATATAAGGGTATAAATATGCAGCATGTGAGTGCTGACACAGGTAGTTAATTTAGTCAACTTGACAATAAGATTAACTTTACAGGAAATTGGGCACGTACCCAGGATTTGAGATTGAGATGCACATATTTCATTAAAGGGTTCCTAGCAAGCAATTTTGCATTTAAAAGACGTCTAATAGCCGTCCATTCACATCCCTGACGGCTAGGCTAAAACAAGGCAAAATTTGGGCTGTCAGTGAAAATGTAATAGACGTCTAACCAAAGCCCAAGAATAGACTAGTCATCTATGCATAAAATGTCAAAGAAATGAAACCAAACACCTTGAAATCACTGTTGAATGATGGAATATCATACATCTCGCAAGTTATTTTGCCAAAAACGACATATAACCAAATTCAAGGTTTTGGCTAGAAGTGGGTTACTCGTAGCCGGACTATATCGGGTCTAAAGTTAACCAAGACGGTGAAATGACAGCTATTGCTTGCTGGGTTAGTTTACCCAAAAATGTACTCACCCTCATGTCGTTCCAAACCTGTAAGACTTTCGTTAATCTTCGGAACACTCTAGGGGTTTAACCGATGTGAGTTTTTAAAGTGGTAAAAATTAAATAACATAAATAAAGTGGTTAATTATGTTTGTTTTGCGCAAACAAAGCACCCGCGCCGCTTCATAAAATTGCGGTTACACCACTTGGATCACATGGATTACTTTTATGATGTCTTTACTACCTTTCTGGGGCTTGGAAGTGGTAGTTGTGTAGCTGTCAGTTTGCGGGACAGAAAACTCTCAGATTTCATTAAAAAGATCTTCATTTGTGTTTCGAAGAAGAATGAAGGTCTTACGGGTTTGGAACGACATGAGGGTGAATAATTAATGACAGAATTTTCATTTTTGGGTGAACTAACCCTTTAAAGGCGCTATATGTAGAATTCAGAAACCCTTGTTATTAAAGATGCACGGATTACAATTTTCTTGGCCGATATCGATTTTTTTGTAAGTGTGACCTGCCGATACCGATTTTTGCTGATTTTCTTTCTAAGAACTATAATTGACTACATATACAAACAAAAATTTACTTTTCTACAACGGTAAAAAGTAAAAAGTCAGTAATAAAATAAGAACAAAAAAATAAATTGCAAACAACAGCACAAATAAATGCAACAGAATAAAGAGAGATATGAAATAAACATGGATTTAAGTTTTTCATGTGGGTCTAACAGTAGGTTAGTATTCAGGTAAAAAAATACTACAGAAATTAAAGTAATCAAATGTAAAATAACACTGATAGTCTTTATTGTAAAAAAAAAAAAAAAAGATTAATGCTTACAATTAAAGTTATAAAACTTACTCTGTAAATTTTCTTTATACCTTTATATAATATTAATGAACATCCAGACCCCGTCCACGCTGCTGAGAGCGACGTTTCGATAAATATGTAAATATGTGCTGTGCGCTTTCCTCTCAATAACAAAATAAACACAACAAAAATGACAGCGGTGAGAAAACAGCAGTTAAGAAAACATCTGATCATAGCGATGCGAATATGTTTGCACCAGCTCTGCAATTCACTGGCATCATGTCGACAGATGGCGTAATTCAAATGATACTGTTATGTTAGTTTGATTATAAAGTAAATTTGAGACTATATAGATCTGACTGTGTGAGATTATAGTTTGAATTAATCCCTTTTCTGTGCACAACATATTGACATTAGAGTACAGGGCTGTGTTTCCCAAAAGCATTGCAAGCCTGAGTTGATCATAAAGACCATTGGTGGCAATTGTTCTACGATCAACTTAGGCTTACGATGCTTTTGGGAAACGCAACCCAGAATAGCTCTTTCGGCATTATCCTGAACATTGTATAAGCATTCATTTGATCTGTCATAGAATGGAAGAGAGACTCTTGGGAGCATGCGTAAACACCACATCCTTTAGAGTCCTTCACATAAAAATCAGCCTAAAGGCTTACATAGCCAAGGAAGTCAGGGAAGGTCTCGTTTTTTAGGCTGTTCACACATTGGCAGTAAAAAGTGAATAATACAAAAAAATCTTACATAAAGCCCCTTTAAATTGAACAAATATACAGTATGAGTTTGGTCAGTTCATCCAATTTGAGTCAATCCAGTTTATCCAACATGGTTTTCATTACCATAATTAAAATTACTAACTGTTTTTGCCCAGATGAATCAGAAGACAGTCAAGACACTGTGGAACAAATTCTGAAATGCATCATTGAGAATGAAGGTACAGATAATTTGTTCTGTTCTATTCTGTTGCATTTACTATTGTATTGGTCATGTATTACGATTTTCACCACTTGTTTTGCTATTTTTTTATAGCCAATATGGAGGCCTTCAAAGACATGTTCGATGGCCAAAATGTTTGTGAACATCACGATCCACGGTATAATCATTATATTTGTGATTTTTAAATGTTTCTTTTTTTCTCTATAGGATGATAAATAGATAAACACCAACCTACACATCACATTTGGCTGTGTTTTGGTGGACTCAAAGATGAGATATTAACTTTGTATAAATATGTTGTTTGATATGATGTGAATGCATACATTGAGATTATTTAAGATCTTCCAGTTTGTTTGCAGATATTTTAGTTTTAATGTGTAATTGTTTTAGTACTCAGTTCAACATTGGCACTACATACCTCACAATGATGTAGCACAAGCAAAGACATGTAGATGTGTAAATTAGTTTACACACTGACTGACCTCTGACCTAATGCAAATGTAATAGAGGTATAGTGGCCATTTCAGTTTTACTAAAATAATTTTTCTTTTCTTTTTCCTAACCAGGTTACATCACAAAGATAGTGCAGTTGGTCTTCCCCTTCACCATCATACAGTTCATCTGGGTGGTGAAATCAGCTCTTGTGTCCACTGTATGCAAGGACATATATTAAAAACACGACGCAGAAGCCGTGTGGCTAGAAGCAAAGCACGGCCAGTCGAGCAGACTGTGTTTTCTGTGGGAAGGTGAGACTCTGTTATCTGTTATTATATACCAGTCAGAAAGGTACAGTAATGGACATGCTAAAGTCTTCAAAGACATGAAATACCACAAATGGAAGTATGACCTTGACCAAAAATGTGGAATCGAAACTTCATAAACATATTTGAGCTTCTTCAAAAATTAATAGAATCTTAGATTCTAGAGGTGCATACACTATATTGCCAAAAGTATTGGGACACCCCTCCAAATCATTGAATTCAGGTGTTCCAATCACTTCCATGGTGTATAAAATCAAGCACCTAGGCATGCAGCAATTCTACAAACATTTGTGAAAGAATGGGTCGCTCTCAGGAGCTCAGTGAATTCAAGCGTGGTACCGTGATAGGTTGCCACGTAAAAATCACACAGCGGGGTCAGCGCATGCTGAGGCTCACAGTGCGCAGAAGTCACCAACTTTCTGCAGAGTCAATAGCCTCAGACCTCCAAACTACGTGTGGCCTTCAGATTAGCTCAAGAACAGTGCGTAGAGAGCTTCATGGAATGGGTTTCCATGGCCGAGCAGCTGTATCCAAGCCTTACATCACCAAGTGCAATGCAAACGAGTCTGGATTTGCCGGTTGACAGTATAAAGTTTGGTGGAGGGGGGATTATGGTGTGGGGTTGTTTTTCAGGCGTTGGGTTCGGCCCCTCCAGTGAAATTAACTCTTAATGCTTCAGCACACCAAGACATTTTGGACAATTTCATGCTCCCAACTTTGTGGGAACAGTTTGGGGATGGCCCCTTCCTGTTCCAACATGACTGCACACCAGTGCACAAAGCAAGGTCCATAAAGACATGGATGAGCGAGTTTGGTGTGGAGGAACTTGACTGGCCTGCACAGAGTCCTGACCTCAACCCGAGAGAACACCTTTGGGATGAATTAGAGTGGAGACTGCGAGCCAGGCCTTCTCATCCAACATCAGTGACTGACCTCACAAATGCGCTTCTATAAGAATGGTCCAAAATTCCCATAAACACACTCCTAAACCTTGTGGAAAGCCTTCCCAGAAGAGTTGAAACTGTTATAGCTGCAAAGGGTGGGCCAACTCTATATTAAACCCTACAGATTAAGAATGGGATGTCATTAAAGTTCATGTGCATGTAAAGGCAGGCGTCCCAACACTTTTGGCAATATAGTGTACATGTACATGTTTTTTTAAACAGTCTTAAAAATGGCATAAAAATTGGGACTAAAAAATGCAAATATTAGTGTGATGACAAATAAGAGTATCCACAATACAATACAATACAAATTTTATTTCTATAGCACATTTAAAACAACTGCGGTTGACCAAAATTCTTTCCAGCATAATAAATACAATATAAGCAATTACATACAGTACATCCACACTAGACTTAAAAGCATCCATTTAATTTAATGTGCATTTGGAAGAGAGTTCCATAAGCGAGGAGCAACCACAGAAAAGGCCCTATCACCCTTTGATTTTAATCTAGTTTCGGGAACATGAAAAATCATTTGGCTTGACGATCTAACATGCCTTGTGTTTTGATAAGATATCAAAAGGTCAGCAATATATTTTGATGTAATACCATGCAAGCTTTAAAAACCAGCAACAGATCCTTAAACTCAATTCTGAATTTTACAGGCAACCAGTGTAAAAAGCCTAAAACTGGGGTAATACTCAGAAGCCTGGCAGCTGCATTTTGCACTAATTGAAGACAAGATAATTGACTCACAGTAAATGTGTGATGATACAAATGCATGAATGACAGTTTCAAGGGAATCGATAAAGAAAGGGAAAATCTTTAAAATATTTTGTTTAAAATACATGTACTCTTTGTATTAATGTTTCATATGGTTTTGAGAAACCTCCCCTACAGAGGCCTGAGGAGAAGTGGCCCACCAACTGACCATATTTTCGCTCACGTCTTTTCTCCATTTTGTTACTTGATAGAATTTGGGTTCCTTGCGACTGTCGGCTTTGGCTTGCCTAGCTGGAGTTTAAAATACATTTTAAAGGGTTAGTACACCCAAATATTATCCTATAATTTACTCACCCTCAAGCCATTCTAGGTGTATATGGCGTTTTTCTTTTTAACACAATCTAACACAATTTAATATAACACAAGAGTTATATTAAAAAATATTCTGGCTCTTCCAAGCTTTATAATGGGAGTGAATAGTATCTTGTTTTTTGAAGCCCAAAAAAGTGCATCCATCCATCATAAAAGTAATCCATACGGCTCTGGGTCTCAGCGCTAGTTTAAGATAAACATTTTGTAACCTTTATATCCTAATCGCTGAACACATCAGACACACTTTTTGCAAAATTCTAATGTCTTTGCATTATTCACACTTTATTACACACGACAAACACATAGAATTCCATGTTAGAATTGCATTAATGTATTGCGACCGAATGTTGTTTTAGAATATTACAAGTTAGGAATTCCAGAATGTCTATTCTCAGAACAAACATAAAACAAACACAACAGAACTACTGTATATGAAGGCTACTGACATGAGCATGTTTAAACGAAATGATTTATACTTTCATTAATTTGATACGCTACTCCACATAGGAAGAACAGACATGCCAACTAGTTACTGACCTGATGCAGACACATATCTGAAGCGGACTGATATAGGTGAAATAGGTGGGGCAGCCAGAAATCTGCCCCAATGGCTCTCTATGAGAGTGCGCTGCAGTTCCATTTTTCACCACAGATTTACATTGGAAATTTGTGGGGCGCTTTAGAGCTAGGGAGGACTCAGAGACCGGCTGCCCCACTTAGTATCCTGATACATGCCTGCCGAATCCATGCACTACATTTTAATATATCCTGCTCACTTCACGACTTAAAGAGCCCCTATTGTGCTATTTTAAAGGCTCCTAATGTTGTTTTGGAGGTCTCCTACAACAGGTTTACTTGCATCAAAGAATACATTTCATGCATACATTTCATTTTCTCATAATATACATTGCACATCACCACAATGTTCAATGAGTACAGCGCGTATTTCGGAAACAAACGACCATTACCATAACTGAACTTCAGCTCTGGAGGCTTCCTAAAGCTCAGTGATAGTACACACTGCAAAGACATTAAACGATGACGTCAATTTGACACCAATCAGCGCAAGTGAGTCGATGATGAAACATTGGAAGAACTAGTTATTTAACCCGAACCTTGAGCAGGACGTTTCTCAGTGATACGCTACTCAGTTTGAGGTACATTATGAGATGTTTCAAATGTAATTCCTCACCATCAGCATTAACAAGTGTGCATCCATCAACAAACCCGTGTGTGTGTGTGTATGTGTTTTTAATTTATTGCAATGCACATGCAGGAACTGTATCAATAACACCACATACACTCACCTAAAGGATTATTAGGAACACCTGTTCAATTTCTCATTAATGCAATTATCTAATCAACCAATCACATGGAAGTTGCTTCAATGCATTTAGGGGTGTGGTCCTGGTCAAGACAATCTCCTGAACTCCAAACTGAATGTCAGAATGGGAAAGAAAGGTGATTTAAGCAATTTTGAGCATGGCATGGTTGTTGGTGCCAGACGGGCCGGTCTGAGTATTTCACAATCTGCTCAGTTACGGGGATTTTCACGCACAACCATTTCTAGAGTTTACAAAGAATGGTGTGAAAAGGGAAAAACATCCAGTATGCGGCAGTCCTGTGGGCGAAAATGCCATGTTGATGCTAGAGGTCAGAGGAGAATGGGTAGACTGATTCAAGCTGATAGAAGAGCAACTTTGACTGAAATAACCACTCGTTACACCCGAGGTATGCAGCAAAGCATTTGTGAAGCCACAACACGCACAACCTTGAGGCGGATGGGCTACAACAGCAGAAGACCCCACCGGGTACCACTCATCTCCACTACAAATAGGAAAAAGAGGCTACAATTTGCACGAGCTCACCAAAATTGGACAGTTGAAGACTGGAAAAATGTTGCCTGGTCTGATGAGTCTCGATTTCTGTTGAGACATTCAGATGGTAGAGTCAGAATTTGGCGTAAACAGAATGAGAACATGGATCCATCATGCCTTGTTACCACTGTGCAGGCTGGTGGTGGTGGTGTAATGGTGTGGGGGATGTTTTCTTGGCACACTTTAGGCCCCTTAGTGCCAATTGGGCATCGTTTAAATGCCACGGCCTACCTGAGCATTGTTTCTGACCATGTCCATCCCTTTATGACCACCATGTACCCATCCTCTGATGGCTACTTCCAGCAGGATAGGACCAGCACCATGTCACAAAGCTCGAATCATTTCAAATTGGTTTCTTGAACATGACAATGAGTTCACTGTACTAAAATGGCCTCCACAGTCACCAGATCTCAACCCAATAGAGCATCTTTGGGATGTGGTGGAACGTGAGCTTCGTGCCCTGGATGTGCATCCCACAAATCTCTATCAACTGCAAGATGCTATCCTATCAATATGGGCCAACATTTCTAAAGAATGCTTTCAGCACCTTGTTGAATCAATGCCACGTAGAATTAAGGCAGTTCTGCAGGCGAAAGGGGGTCAAACACAGTATTAGTATGGTGTTCCTAATAATCCTTTAGGTGAGTGTACATTAGCCGAGCACTAACGTGAATGACTGATGTAACATTAAAGTTTGCAAAACAAATCCTGCTCCATCCTTTATCTTTACTCAAAGTAGTAACGATAGACAATCTGCATTAATAGACACAGTTTTAGGTAATACTGCAGCCCACAGCTGATTTACAGCAGTATTTCAGTAAGACGGTAATAACGTGAGTTAACCGGTTAGCCAGATACTTAACACAATATGAAACACAATACGCACTCAATAGGTGGACGGGCAGTATGCTAATGTTTCGTCTTGACGTCACAATGAAACGGCTTGCGATTCGTTTAAAAAACAATTAGTTGAATTGACTCAGACGACTCTTACTTTTGAGAGACAATAACTTTATATACGCTGCACTTTCAGATTTAAAACTTTGCAGGATGTTTTCATTCACTTATAACTATGTTACACACTACATGAAAGGTAACTTTCAAAAATCCATAATAGGGGCTCTTTCAAATATTTTGTTGCAGAATGATGAACACATTTGGATGGACGGATGCACTTTTTTTGGGCTTCAAAAAACAAGGTACCCTTCACTGTCATTATAAAGCTTGGAAGAGCCGAGATATTTTTTAATATAACTCTGATTATGTTTGGCTGAAAGAAAAAAGTCATATAAACCTATGATGGCTTGAGGGTGAGTAAATACATTTTTGGGTGAAATAACCCTTTGATATCCAACAATATTATCGATTTGACTGCACATAAGATGAGAACTAAATTTGAATTGATTTCGACTGAATAATGACACTATTGTTTCCTTGCTTTACAGCTGAAATGTAAGTAATTTCATGATAAATTCTGCAACATTTACACTGTTATTTCCTTTTTGTTACTGCGAAGCTGCTTTGAATCTAAATTGTATAAAGTACTATATAAATAAATGACTTGAACCTGGTGAAAGTATTATAATAAATTTGAATATGAATACCTTGCATTACCAGAAACTACAACACTGGGTTCTCTCTTTTCTCTTTTATGTTGGTTGCACCGTGTGACTTTGATTTGGTAGACAAAATGTTCATATTAATTAGCAGTTTTCTTTTTCTTTCCTTTTTTCCCTAATAAGTAATAATAAAATATGCCATAAATATGCCATGCCACTTAATAAGGTTTTCTTTTAATAAGACTTTATTATAAATAATATTGGGACAGGACATTTGTTTTTTATTTTATACACTACAACTGAATCAAAAGGAATGTATTCAAGTCAATGAATGTATGAATTGCATTTTAACGTATTTTTTAATGAATATAAACAAAAAATTGAGCGTGATCTTGTTGATCCAGTTTTGTAAAAACATTCATGTGTAAGCATGATTCAAATGTATCTAAAAACAATTTTAAGCATACAGACTTTTGACTGTGTAGAGCATGGAAGATAATAGTAGACTAAAATCTGCAAAATGCTAAATTTACAGAATAATTTTCTAACTTAACTAATACTTACCTAAATTCACAGATTTCGTGTCACCCACATGGATAAGAGAAACAGCCTGCAAGGTTCGATCAACCTTTCTACCTCTAAGCCAGGAAACACGTCAAATGACACAACGCTCTCTGATAGCAGGACAGGATTTAAAGACACTTCAAAAAAGGAGGAATACAACATCCAGAACATGTTCAAAGACACTGGAGCAACCAACGGCAAAGTCCCAAATGTAGGCAAACGGAAGAAGAGTGTCACATTGCTCGATTTCTATAAGGGGGCTAATCCTGTGGAGTCCAAAGGGGGACCGGAAGTGTGCGAGGAGGACAAGGAGGGGTCCACCACTGCTGATCCGTTATCTGTCTCTCTAGAAGAAGGCTTGAGCTCAGTTGCGCTGTCTCCCACTGACGAAACGGCTTTAGATGAAAATTCAAATAAAGGTCTTAAATTAGAGGAGATCAGCCTAGAGAACGAAAAGGCTGATGAAGCGTCTTTAAATGTGAAATTGCAAGACAAATTAAGTACAAGCACAAAAGAGATAGTTTGTGATAGTTCTAATAGATTTTCGGTGGTACAAACTACGGAAAAGACTGTCATCCCACCTGCAGCCGCTGCTGAATATAGAGATGATACGACAAAACATGAGGACGTTAAGACTGGCCAAGTTAGTCAGGAGGGTACAGACAATCAGCAGATATGATTACAGTGTCACATCCGCACAAGCATAACAATTATTAGATGGTCAGACAATTGTTTATTAAGAATGAGACTCAAATGGAAAACTTATAATTTGCCACAACACTGCTTTGACCAAAAATACACCTGGTTCTCAGTTAATTGCATATTAAATCTATAAATATGATGGGCCTAATCAATAAGCAATGGCTATTAAAATATATTGACAATTTGGTGCTTTAGCCTTTATCCTTCCCTCATTAAAAACTCATAAAAAATATATATACACATTTTTTTGTGTTCATCGGAGTGGTCCAAGACCCTAGGAATTTTGTCGCACTTGAACCACGAATGCACACAAATTTTTTTTACTTGATTCGAGTTTTGTGCTTGAAATTTAAAAAAGTAACAAATCCTTTCCTCACGGGTCAATTTGACCCCCATAGGAATGGATAGAATGCGAGGAATGCTTCACATAGAAAAACCTAAAAATGCTCAAAATTCCAACTAAAAATGCTAAAATCTTACCAAAAAAAAATTTTTTTATGTCTACATGTGTATCTGAATGCATACTGAAGAGAAACTGACTTTAGGACCCAGCGGAACAGCTCATTTGCTCCATATTGAGCTATACGGCCCTTTAGTGGCAAGAGTCATGAAATATCATGTTAGATCATTTTTTCCACGAGGTCGGCAGAGACACCCAATGTGAGATATTCTGAGCTGAATTAAAAGGGTTATGCATGAAATTGTGAGTTATTTTGAATTTAAGTTGAAAGAATGTGAAGAATGTGCTTAAATTATTATTTATGTATTATTTATTGATCAAATCTAGTCATTTAAAGGTAAATAAAATGAAAAATCTCCAAAAAGTTGTATTAACAAAATAGGAAAAAATATGATCAAAATCAAATGAAATAAGCTTTCTGGGGGGGAAAAAAGTATAATTTTAGGGCTTCTGGTCATTTTGACCCGCGAAGGAAGGATTTGTTACACACTGCGAGGGAAGGATGAGGGTTAGAAATCAGCTTAATTCAGGCATAGCTCATATTAAAATAACACTGTACTCAATTGTGTTATAGGGGAATCTTTTTACATGAACTATTTAAACTTGTGTCATGTGTCCTTGTATATAAGACTGCAAAAATGGTTGGCAGTTATGCAGGCCATCAATGAATAGAAATTTATTTATAGGACTATATGAACATTTCTATTTATTAAAGACATTTCACCACTCATCCAGATGGCTTCATCAGTTATGGACAAAATACCAAAATACATTTGATGTCATGGGCTGGGAATTGTGTGAATATGGATGAAATTTCTGGGTTTGAAGTTTGAAAGGTCTGAACAGAAGAGGGACAAACATTACTTGTTAACCACTCATCAAAATATACAATAGCCTAATCATCAGTAAACACCAGCAGTTTTGTGGACCTCTAAAAGCACATTTTAATTTGGAGCCAGAGATACACTCTCAGAAAAAAAGGTACAAAGCTGTCACTGGGGCAGTACCCTAAAAGCGAAAAGGTACATCTTTGTACCTTATTTACCCCTAAATGGTACATATTAGTACATTTAAGTGTGTACAGATTAGTACCTTTTAGCTTTTGTACCTTAGGGTACTGCCCCAGTGACAGCTTTGTACCTTTTTTTCTGAGAGTGTACAGTATGGAGAAGTACTGTAGTCCCAGCTCGGCCCGTCTCACTATAACAATCTGATTCATATTGCACACAAAACTGGAAAACACTATCAATATCTAATCTGCACAGGTGTTTTTATCAGTTCACTTTTGAGGATGAAGTAATCACTGGATTTGCCAAAGTTTTGCAAAGTTAGTAATATTTCCTATAGATATTTAATTTTGTTTGAGATTATCATATCATTATTTAAATACATGATTAATAGCATAAAGTCCTGGGGTACTGCTACAACTGACAGATGTAACAAAAGTGCTGCTTGTCTTCAAGCATTAATTGTGGTAAATAGGAACTATATATGTAGTTTTTGACATATGTTGGTAGACAGATAAATTCATCAGTTTTTTTTTTATAAGGGTTGAAAAATTGCACCAACCTATCCATTGAGTTTCTTTCTTTCTTTTATTTATTTATTTTTTGTTTCAGTACAAGTTTTGTATACCTGTGTATGTTTTTTGAGAATAGAAAATAAAATATTAAAATAAAATAGTTGAAATAAAAGTTATTTACACTATCCATGTTTTTTACCGACATTTGATGACCTAGAAATAGTGCATAAAGAAAGAGAAAAGTTGGCACACCACAGCTCAAAAAAGAGAAAAATATTTATTTATGTTCTCGTCACCTGTGGTGATAACATACATAAATATTTTTCTATTTTTGGAGCTGTGGTGTGCCAACTTTTCCTTTTTGCTAATTTTTGTGGTTGAGCACCCTCATTAAACTTTTTGCTCATGGATGTGCGTACATTGTGCTGAATATTTCTAAAAATAGTGCATAAAAATAGCGCAAATAAATATTTTGCAAAATCACTCTTTGGCTGCATCCGAAATCGCATACTTCACACCTACTTCTGAAATTCCTTGTTCCCAAAAACAGCTTTTATTGTAACCAAGCCTAGATAACGACTCATTGTGGAATGTGCCTATCTATAGATAGGTGAAAGACCGCCTCTGCAGAAGAAGATCAACTCCTACTTCATCATTGCAACTTTGGCCCCACCCACTGGTGTGTTAGTGAGATGACGAGGAGAGAAGAGCGATACAGGATGGACTACAAACAACATTACCTTCCAAAGGATCCTAATGCAAGGAATGTGCTTATTTATTTTCAACAATATGAATGTCTCAGTTGAGCATTATTTATTTGTATTCGGTACATTTCACTGTGGATTCTTCGGTAAATCAGTCGCAATTGTGGCGCAGGCTTTGCAAACAGACTTTTACGGTATGGACTCGACAGTAATGCCACAACATGTAATGGTGTGCACACCAAAAGTGAAGTGAATATTCACACTGCGTTACTCGCTCTAGATTAATCACTTGTGCGAATAAAAACATTGCATGATGAAGAGTGTCTTCACGCACATCAACAACATTTCCTTCTGCCATTTTTTCTGTCATCAACTGCTAGCCAGTTCATAGTAATGTAAAACTCATAGCTAGAATCAAGTAATAGACGCATATTTTTTATCACTGACAATGCATCATGTGAATTTCCTGCTCAAGTTTTTTTACTTGCGCGGAAGACGCGATTGAAGCAAATAGCACGTGTTCGTGGCAATCACATCGTTTAATTTGCGTCACCCGTGCAAATTTGCATCTTTGCATTGACTTTGTGTGTAATCTACCTGCGCAAATAATTAAATTCGCTTTTGGTGTGCACGCACCATAAGTAACCGTGTTAATTCTAATGGCTGATGGCCAGTGATTTCTGATATGTAATGATTCATGTACAGTCAGATATTCTTTGTCTATGTGTCAGTAAATCAGACCAGTGACTAAATGGAAATATACATTGTTTCTCTTAGTAGAAAGAAAATAATCTGTTAATTAAACTGATTAAATCATATATAGAAAGCGATCAAAGAACACTCCCTTTACAATCGCTGGAGCTGTCAATCAAACAGCGTGAGTTTATCAGTGACTGAGTTCTGGACTCGAGCCAAAACTCCCGTTATAATCAACACATCTCTTATTTACATTGTGTTTGCACTGTTAGTTATGATGAAAGCATTCGCTAGTGTTCAGAAATCGAGTTGCAATGACGAGATCACAGCATTCATGAGCTCAACATGTCTGTGATCGGCTACAATGCTCATCACTTTCATGCCACAATCTGAACATAATGCTATAGATCTAAATATAATGCTATAGATCTAAATATAATGCTATAATCAACAATTTTTTCACAATTAGTTAACCTTGAGAGCTGTAATAGTAAAAGTGTGCTAAAAGTGTTAGATACAGTTAAACATGTAATACTAGCTATTTCATATGCAAAGATGTCAGCCAATCACAGCAGTGGACTTTTAGACTGAAGTCTCACAGCAGCCAATCACAGCAGTGGGTGTTTACACTGAAGTCTCACAGCAGCCAGTCACAGCAGTGAGTGTATACACTGACGTCTCACAGCAGCCAATCACAGCAGTGGGTGTTTACACTGACGTCTCACAGCAGCCAATCACAGCAGTGGGCATTTACACTGACGTCTCACAGCAGCCAATCACAGCAGTGGGCGTTTACACTGACGTCTCACAGCAGCCAATCACAGCAGTGGGGTTTTACACTGAAGTCTCACAGCAGCCAATCACAGAAGTGGGCGTTTACACTGACGTCTCACAGCAGCCAATCACAGAAGTGGGCGTTTACACTGAAGTCTCACAGCAGCCAATCACAGCAGTAAGCGTTTACACTGAAGTCTCACAGCAGCCAATCACAGCAGTGGGCGTTTACACTGACGTCTCACAGCAGCCAATCACAGCAGTAGGGTTTTACACTGAAGTCTCACAGCAGCCAATCACAGAAGTGGGTGTTTACACTGAAGTCTCTCAGCAGACAATCACAGCAGTGGGCGTTTACACTGACGTCTCACAGCAGCCAATCACAGCAGTGGACTTTTACACTGAAGTCTCACAGCAGCCAATCACAGCAGTGGGTGTTTACACTGAAGTCTCACAGCAGCCAGTCACAGCAGTGAGTGTATACACTAAAGTCGCACAGCAGCCAATCATAGCAGTGGCCGTTTACACTGACGTCTCACAGCAGCCAATCACAGCAGTGGGTGTTTACACTGAAGTCTCACAGCAGCCAATCACAGCAGTAGGCGTTTACACTGAAGTCTCACAGCAGCCAATCACCGTAGTGGGTGTTTACACTGAAGTCTCACAGCAGCCAATCACAGCAGTGGGCGTTTACACTGACGTCTCACAGCAGCCAATCACAGCAGTGGGCATTTACACTGACGTCTCACAGCAGCCAATCACAGCAGTGGGCGTTTACACTGACGTCTCACAGCAGCCAATCACAGCAGTGAGGTTTTACACTGAAGTCTCACAGCAGCCAATCACAGCAGTGGGCGTTTACACTGACGTCTCACAGCAGCCAATCACAGCAGTGGGCATTTACACTGACGTCTCACAGCAGCCAATCACAGCAGTGGGGTTTTACACTGAAGTCTCACAGCAGCCAATCACAGCAGTGGGCGTTTACACTGACGTCTCACAGCAGCCAATCACAGCAGTGGGCATTTACACTGACGTCTCACAGCAGCCAATCACAGCAGTGGGCATTTACACTGACGTCTCACAGCAGCCAATCACAGAAGTGGGCGTTTACACTGACGTCTCACAGCAGCCAATCACAGAAGTGGGCGTTTACACTGACGTCTCACAGCAGCCAATCACAGCAGTGGGCGTTTACACTGACGTCTCACAGCAGCCAATCACAGAAGTGGGCGTTTACACTGACGTCTCACAGCAGCCAATCACAGCAGTGGGCGTTTACACTGACGTCTCACAGCAGCCAATTACAGCAGTGGGGTTTTACACTGAAGTCTCACAGCAGCCAATCACAGAAGTGGGCGTTTACACTGACGTCTCACAGCAGCCAATCACAGAAGTGGGCGTTTACACTGACGTCTCACAGCAGCCAATCACAGCAGTGGGCATTTACACTGACGTCTCACAGCAGCCAATCACAGCAGTGGGCGTTTACACTGACGTCTCACAGCAGCCAATCACAGCAGTGAGGTTTTACACTGAAGTCTCACAGCAGCCAATCACAGCAGGGGGCGTTTACACTGACGTCTCACAGCAGCCAATCACAGCAGTGGGCGTTTACACTGACGTCTCACAGCAGCCAATCACAGCAGTGGGCGTTTACACTGACGTCTCACAGCAGCCAATCACAGCAGTGGGGTTTTACACTGAAGTCTCACAGCAGCCAATCACAGCAGTGGGGTTTTACACTGAAGTCTCACAGCAGCCAATCACAGCAGTGGGCGTTTACACTGACGTCTCACAGCAGCCAATCACAGCAGTGGGCATTTACACTGACGTCTCACAGCAGCCAATCACAGCAGTGGGCATTTACACTGACGTCTCACAGCAGCCAATCACAGAAGTGGGCGTTTACACTGACGTCTCACAGCAGCCAATCACAGAAGTGGGCGTTTACACTGACGTCTCACAGCAGCCAATCACAGAAGTGGGCGTTTACACTGACGTCTCACAGCAGCCAATCACAGCATTGGGCGTTTACACTGACGTCTCACAGCAGCCAATCACAGAAGTGGGCGTTTACACTGACGTCTCACAGCAGCCAATCACAGAAGTGGGCGTTTACACTGATGTCTCACAGCAGCCAATCACAGCAGTGGGCGTTTACACTGACGTCTCACAGCAGCCAATCACAGCAGTGGGCGTTTACACTGACGTCTCACAGCAGCCAATCACAGCAGTGAGGTTTTACACTGAAGTCTCACAGCAGCCAATCACAGCAGGGGGCGTTTACACTGACGTCTCACAGCAGCCAATCACAGCAGTGGGCGTTTACACTGACGTCTCACAGCAGCCAATCACAGCAGTGGGCGTTTACACTGACGTCTCACAGCAGCCAATCACAGCAGTGGGGTTTTACACTGAAGTCTCACAGCAGCCAATCACAGCAGTGGGGTTTTACACTGAAGTCTCACAGCAGCCAATCACAGCAGTGGGCGTTTACACTGACGTCTCACAGCAGCCAATCACAGCAGTGGGCATTTACACTGACGTCTCACAGCAGCCAATCACAGCAGTGGGCATTTACACTGACGTCTCACAGCAGCCAATCACAGAAGTGGGCGTTTACACTGACGTCTCACAGCAGCCAATCACAGAAGTGGGCGTTTACACTGACGTCTCACAGCAGCCAATCACAGAAGTGGGCGTTTACACTGACGTCTCACAGCAGCCAATCACAGCATTGGGCGTTTACACTGACGTCTCACAGCAGCCAATCACAGAAGTGGGCGTTTACACTGACGTCTCACAGCAGCCAATCACAGAAGTGGGCGTTTACACTGACGTCTCACAGCAGCCAATCACAGCAGTGGGCGTTTACACTGACGTCTCACAGCAGCCAATCACAGAAGTGGGCGTTTACACTGACGTCTCACAGCAGCCAATCACAGCAGTGGGCGTTTACACTGACGTCTCACAGCAGCCAATTACAGCAGTGGGGTTTTACACTGAAGTCTCACAGCAGCCAATCACAGAAGTGGGCGTTTACACTGACGTCTCACAGCAGCCAATCACAGAAGTGGGCGTTTACACTGACGTCTCACAGCAGCCAATCACAGCAGTGGGCATTTACACTGACGTCTCACAGCAGCCAATCACAGCAGTGGGCGTTTACACTGACGTCTCACAGCAGCCAATCACAGCAGTGAGGTTTTACACTGAAGTCTCACAGCAGCCAATCACAGCAGGGGGCGTTTACACTGACGTCTCACAGCAGCCAATCACAGCAGTGGGCGTTTACACTGACGTCTCACAGCAGCCAATCACAGCAGTGGGCGTTTACACTGACGTCTCACAGCAGCCAATCACAGCAGTGGGGTTTTACACTGAAGTCTCACAGCAGCCAATCACAGCAGTGGGGTTTTACACTGAAGTCTCACAGCAGCCAATCACAGCAGTGGGCGTTTACACTGACGTCTCACAGCAGCCAATCACAGCAGTGGGCATTTACACTGACGTCTCACAGCAGCCAATCACAGCAGTGGGCATTTACACTGACGTCTCACAGCAGCCAATCACAGAAGTGGGCGTTTACACTGACGTCTCACAGCAGCCAATCACAGAAGTGGGCGTTTACACTGACGTCTCACAGCAGCCAATCACAGCAGTGGGCATTTACACTGAAGTCTCACAGCAGCCAATCACAGAAGTAGGCGTTTACACTGACGTCTCACAGCAGCCAATCACAGCATTGGGCGTTTACACTGACGTCTCACAGCAGCCAATCACAGCAGTGGGCGTTTACACTGACGTCTCACAGCAGCCAATCACAGCAGTGGGCGTTTACACTGACGTCTCACAGCAGCCAATCACAGAAGTGGGCGTTTACACTGAAGTCTCACAGCAGCCAATCACAGAAGTGGGCGTTTACACTTACGTCTCACAGCAGCCAATCACAGCAGTGGGCGTTTACACTGACGTCTCACAGCAGCCAATCACAGCAGTGGGCGTTTACACTGACGTCTCACAGCAGCCAATTACACTGACGTCTCACAGCAGCCAATCACAGCAGTGGGCATTTACACTGACGTCTCACAGCAGCTAATCACAGCAGTGGGGTTTTACACTGAAGTCTCACAGCAGCCAATCACAGAAGTGGGCGTTTACACTGACGTCTCACAGCAGCCAATCACAGAAGTGGGCGTTTACACTGACGTCTCACAGCAGCCAATCACAGCAGTGGGCGTTTACACTGACGTCTCACAGCAGCCAATCACAGAAGTGGGCGTTTACACTGACGTCTCACAGCAGCCAATCACAGCAGTGGGCATTTACACTGACGTCTCACAGCAGCCAATCACAGCAGTGGGGTTTTACACTGAAGTCTCACAGCAGCCAATCACAGCAGTGGGGTTTTACACTGAAGTCTCACAGCAGCCAATCACAGCAGTGGGCGTTTACGCTGACGTCTCACAGCAGCCAATCACAGCAGTGGGCATTTACACTGACGTCTCACAGCAGCCAATCACAGAAGTGGGCGTTTACACTGACGTCTCACAGCAGCCAATCACAGCAGTGGGCATTTACACTGAAGTCTCACAGCAGCCAATCACAGAAGTGGGCGTTTACACTGACGTCTCACAGCAGCCAATCACAGCAGTGGGCGTTTACACTGACGTCTCACAGCAGCCAATCACAGCAGTGGGCGTTTACACTGACGTCTCACAGCAGCCAATCACAGCAGTGGGCGTTTACACTGACGTCTCACAGCAGCCAATCACAGCAGTGGGCGTTTACACTGACGTCTCACAGCAGCCAATCACAGAAGTGGGCGTTTACACTGACGTCTCACAGCAGCCAATCACAGCAGTGGGCATTTACACTGACGTCTCACAGCAGCTAATCACAGCAGTGGGGTTTTACACTGAAGTCTCACAGCAGCCAATCACAGAAGTGGGCGTTTACACTGACGTCTCACAGCAGCCAATCACAGAAGTGGGCGTTTACACTGACGTCTCACAGCAGCCAATCACAGCAGTGGGCGTTTACACTGACGTCTCACAGCAGCCAATCACAGAAGTGGGCGTTTACACTGACGTCTCACAGCAGCCAATCACAGCAGTGGGCATTTACACTGACGTCTCACAGCAGCCAATCACAGCAGTGGGGTTTTACACTGAAGTCTCACAGCAGCCAATCACAGAAGTGGGCGTTTACACTGACGTCTCACAGCAGCCAATCACAGCAGTGGGCGTTTACACTGACGTCTCACAGCAGCCAATCACAGCAGTGGGCGTTTACACTGACGTCTCACAGCAGCCAATCACAGCAGTGGGCGTTTACACTGACGTCTCACAGCAGCCAATCACAGCAGTGGGCGTTTACACTGACGTCTCACAGCAGCCAATCACAGAAGTGGGCGTTTACACTGACGTCTCACAGCAGCCAATCACAGCAGTGGGCATTTACACTGACGTCTCACAGCAGCTAATCACAGCAGTGGGGTTTTACACTGAAGTCTCACAGCAGCCAATCACAGAAGTGGGCGTTTACACTGACGTCTCACAGCAGCCAATCACAGAAGTGGGCGTTTACACTGACGTCTCACAGCAGCCAATCACAGCAGTGGGCGTTTACACTGACGTCTCACAGCAGCCAATCACAGAAGTGGGCGTTTGCACTGACGTCTCACAGCAGCCAATCACAGCAGTGGGCATTTACACTGACGTCTCACAGCAGCCAATCACAGCAGTGGGGTTTTACACTGAAGTCTCACAGCAGCCAATCACAGAAGTGGGCGTTTACACTGACGTCTCACAGCAGCCAATCACCGCAGTGGGTGTTTACACTAAAGTCTCACAGACACGCTCCTTCAAACAGAGCGTTCAATCAGAGGGCTAAAATTAGGTAGGAAAAATTGCTTTTATTTTTAAATTATGACAATTTTTGATGTAAAAATCATACTAACATTATAAGCGCACCACAGGAAACATTATAAAACAATAAAACATTGAAGTTCATGGCCCCTTTAAATAATAGGGAAGAGCAGGGCACAACCTAACACTTTTTGACTTTCTCAGTTTATGTGTAAAACCCCTTGGGGTTCAGAGTATTTATTTTTTCCCACATTAATTTCACACGTCTAGTACAATTATGTGGCTTTGTTTTATTAATACAGTGTATACTTTTTTCTTGATTTACCCTGAAAGAATGGAAGTGAAATGTGACAACATGCCCCATAGGTGGGGTACATTGTAACATGACCATATGAGAGCTTAAAATGTGATCTAATCTAATCAAAAAAATATACAAGACCAACTAAAATAAAATAAAATAATAGCTTTTTGTATCATTAAAAATATGCTAATTTGTGAGTTTGACAACAAAACACATCCCTAAATACATCTATACAGCATAGTTAAAAACACAATAATAATCAATAATTTCTGAACATTTTCCCTCAGTCATTATTTACCTGTTTCTCAATTGAATTCGTAATAGAACAGAATAGAATACCATAGTTCTAATAGGGGCCCCACCTGCGCAACTGGGATTTAACCCCGGCTCGTGTCTTCTGCTGCTTAGATCAGCATTAAAGAACTATCTCACCTGTTAAATATCAGATATAGGATTAAAATAATATCAGATTTGTCTTATTTTAAGAGAGGAAAAATTTACTTTTGCTATGGTTAAATAAATGTTCAGTAATATCTTCCAAAGATTTTTAAATTTTGGCTTATTTTTTTCTCTAAATAATGTTGATATGGCAACTAGTAAATACACTAAGTTTCGTCATCCTGGCATGTGTGTAAAGTGTTACACTATGTGTGTGCCCCCCCCCCCCCCTTACAGATGGTGAGTGAGAAAGATCAGGTGATATCTCGTTTCAGGACAGCAGCCAGGCGACACATCTCAGACCGGAAGTTAGTGCGGAGCTGACGATTTAAGCCAAACCCACCGCTGGTTAGGCTCTCTGTGTATATATGCTTAGATACCAAGCGAAAAACGTTATGACATGCATATAGTTTCTGTTGAATTTAGCGCATGCATCGTATTGTTTGAACGCTTACAGCTGTTGTATATTTATGTAGGTTAGCCTGCTTAGTGTTATGCCTATACTCACAGCAGCAGTTTGTTAAATTAACAGTATCTTTACTTTGGTTATTCGGAAAGAAGGTTTGCATATCCCAGCTGTAATCGTGTGTATATGATTATATTGACCGTGTGCTGATCAAACATTACACAAGCGCGCGCTACTAACAAACCCATAGAGAGACATTGTAGCGTTCCGCGGAGCGTGCTTTTCCAGCGTAAATACGCCGCAACTTGACTTATGAATAATACTTAGATAACGTGACTAAACGCCCCAGGAAGCGATAAGTTATTCTTTTTTTTTTTTTTTTGCGTGTGTGCATAAATAACCGTACTCACGTCGAGGTATGGCCACACTTTTGTCCTGGATTGGTAGCTATACAATGGCTTGTGTCTTAAAACATCTCGGGAGATCATGATACAATCCTCAGATTAGCCTATGTTGTTGTTTTTATTTCTCTCATCAGTGCGTCCGGACATTCCCACGCTGTTCTAGTTACAAACATGCATAACAGCTACATCGAGGAATTATTATTCAGCTCGATATGCAATATCTTTATGAAAACACAAAGCTAAAGGTAAGTGTGAATGATGATTTACCATTGTTATACTCATTCAGTGTTATACTCATTCAATCATGTTTAGGTGTTGTGCCGTGTTTGACTTTCTCAGCTTGTGCAAATCCAAAAGAAAAAAATGTCTAGTGCAATTATGTGGCTTTGTTTTATTAATACAGTGTATACTTTTTTTTTTTTTCTTGATTTACCCTGAAAGAATGGAAGTGAAATGTGACAACATGCCCCATAGGTGGGGTACATTGTAACATGACCATATGAGAGCTTACAATGTGATCTAATCTAGTCAAAAAAATATACAAGACAAACTAAAATATTTTTTAAATAAAATAATGGCTTTTTGTATCATTAAAAATATGCTAATTTGTGAGTTTGACAACAAAACACATCGCTAAATACATCTATACAGCATAGTTAAAAACACAATAATTTCTGAACATTTTCCCTCAGTCATTATTTACCTGTTTCTCAATTGAATTCGTAATAGAACAGAATAGAATACCATAGTTCTAATAGGGGCCCCACCTGCGCAACTGGGATTTAACCCCGGCTCGTGTCTTCTGCTGCTTAGATCAGCATTAAAGAACTACCTCACCTGTTAAATATCAGATATAGGATTAAAATAATATCAGATTTGTCTTATTTTAAGAGAGGAAAAATTTACTTAAGTAAAAAATTTACTTTTGCTATGGTTAAATAAATGTTCAGTAATATCTTCCAAAGATTTTTAAATTTTGGCTTATTTTTTTCTCTAAATAATGTTGATATGGCAACTAGTAAATACACTAAGTTTCGTCATCCTGGCATGTGTGTAAAGTGTTACACTATGTGTGTTACAACTTGTGCCCCGCTCTCCCCTATCTGAAGTTATACTCATTCAATCATGTTTAGGTGTTGTGCCGTGTTTGACTTTCTCAGCTTGTGCAAATCCAAAAGAAAAAAATGTCTAGTACAATTATGTGGCTTTGTTTTATTAATACAGTGTATACTTTTTTTTTTCTTGATTTACCCTGAAAGAATGGAAGTGAAATGTGACAACATGCCCCATAGGTGGGGTACATTGTAACATGACCATATGAGAGCTTACAATGTGATCTAATCTAATAAAAGAAAAATATACAAGACACACTAAAACATTTTCTCAATAAAATACAATTATTAACTTTTTAAAATAAAATAATGGCATTTTTTAATTTGACTAAATAAGTTAACTTAATAATAATAAATCATTTCTGAACATTGATTCAACATTGGTTTCTCAATAGAATTGAATAGAATGATCAGCATTAGAGAACTATCTCAACTATTAAATAACAGATATAAGATTAAAATAAAATAATATCAGCTTTGTCTTATTTTAAATAAACAAAAAACAGATGAAAAATAAACTTAAGAAATGTGCTTATGCTATGGTTAAATAAATGTTTTTTTTCTCTAAATAATGTTGATATGGCAACTAGTAAATACACTAAGTTTCGTCATCCTGGCATGTGTGTAAAGTGTTAAACCTTGTGTGTGTGTGTTACAACTAACCCCCCGTTAGGTTGTGCCCATTACCCTATAAAACAAACAAGCTGCTTTTTGAAATGTAGTGAGTAAACCTGGTTACACTTTATTTGAGTGTGTCTTTGTTACACTGTAATTATGCATTTAAGTACTGAGTAATATTAAGTAGCCTAACTACATGTACCTACTATAGGGTTAGGATTTGGTTTAGGGTTAGTTGCATGTTATTATGCAATAAAATATATGTTTATATTACTATAGTAACTACATGTAACATGTGTAACAATGACACTGTAAAATAGTGTTACCGTAAACCCTTATGTTCTGTTTGGGGGCACCAGACCCTCTTTAAGTTGTAAGCATATGAGTCATTGTTTTTATACTGACATTTCATTAATGTTTCTAATTATATAAGATCTTTTCTGAAATGTGATTTTGATTCTGATTTCCATTATGACACGACTGCACACAAGTAATGCTTTTGTCAGTTTGGTACTGAATTCATTAATGCAAAATGTCCACAAACCACACACAAGCTCTCTCTCACGTACACACACACACACACACACACACACACACACACACGTCACCTTTATTTATATAGTGCCTTTTACTATACACATTGTTTCAAAGCAGCTTTACAGTGATAACAGGAAATTGATTCATTTCTGCTGTTCAAATAAATTAGTCATTTTATCTGTAAAGCAGTTGTGCAAAAAAATTGTCATCGTCCAACACCCATACACTATCTCTCGTATTACTGTTTCACTGCTGGTTACACCAACGATATCAAATGTACCACCATTAATTAAGAATAGTGAAATTGGATGAGGGCTTGCATGTAGTCCAATTAAAATGATTCCTTTTGGATGCAAAAATTAATCTTTGAAGCATGTTTTTGTGTTTCTGAATGAACCAGAGTTGGAAGTTTCTTTCAGACTGTGGCATATTTAGTATGCAAGTACTGGAAGTATGAAATGCTTTGAATGTGAAGACATTGGGCATAAGAGGGTTACATGTCCAGGCCTAGCTGGCGAAGAAGATACAGTTGTAGTAGAAGCGGAGTAGTTGCATAAAACAGTATTTGGTGAGGTGCATGCAACAACCTGAAACATCAGCTGGCTTTGAAATGAGTAATGACAATGGATGGTGGATGATGATACTTGTTCGGATATTTCTGAAATTGGTTCCCAAGTTATGGGAGATGTATATGCTTTGTAGGAAATAAATGATTTTCTTCATTTAGAAGAAAATCAAATGAAGATTTAAATAAATGTGAATAGATGTAAATAAATGTATACATTTATACCATTACGCACTGAGTAGAAACTTAAGTTGCATAACTTGCACAGGGTGTCTCTCTTACCCTATGGTTTTTCTTTTTCTGTGTCTATCACTTTTATCTTTTCATCAGTGTCTTAGGGTTGGTGCCTTAAATGTGAATGAGACAGGAAGAGCAGTAGTTTCAGAACTTTAATAATTAAACAGATGTTTGTAATGTTGCGTTCTTACAGGAAACGCATGCGGATATGTGTCATAATGAAATAGAATGGGTTATGTGGTAATTTCTTTTAAAGGGATAGTTCACCCAAAAATGAAAATTAGCCCATGATTTACACACCCTCAAGTCATCCTAGGTGTGTATGACTTTCTTCTTTCAGACGAATACAATCAGAGTTATATTAAAAATATCCTGGTTCTTCCAAGCTTTATAATGGCAGTGAATGGGTAGTTCTGTTTTGAAGTCCATAAAAGTGCATCTGTCCAAAAAAAGCGGTGCATTTGTGTGAGAAAAATAACCATATTTAAATCTGGACTACATGCCCTAGATATTGATTGAATATGTTCTGATTCTTGTTCAGTCACACACTTTACAACCTTATTGTAAAGTGTTACCTATTGTTCTTTATAATTATTTTGCACTTTAATCTGTTTGAAATATTTGTATATATACACAAAGTAAAACATTTTTTAAAAATGGAGAAAAACATATTTTGTGAAGGAAAAAAAGCGGAAGAAACACCAATACCTGTGAACATACTGAACAACTACAGATTAATACAAACTAATTATTTGGTACATAAGCATAATTTTTTTTGTCTTAGTGCACATGAATTAGTGTCATGTAGCCTGTGGCTCTTTGCGTTTCAACCATTTATTTCTAGGAATACATTTACTTCTAGGAATACAGTCTAAGCGCTTTTCAGGTATTGTAGGGGTTTGTCCTCCACACCTCCACCAAGCTTAGCTGATAATGAACGACGTTTTTTATTCCTTTGTAAAAACACCAATCCCTACAACTGGTATCAGGGGCATGAGAGCATTATACATGTTTAAATTTGCATTCAAAATTTGTAGAAAAACATAAAAGGTGCATGTCATTTTCTGCCAGGACATTATCCATTAAGATCATGGACCTTTAACCCTTAAACACAATACAATGTGTAATTCAAAATACAGGTAAAACACCTGTGAAAAATCAAACCTTTAAGTAAACATCCTTCAGAAAATTCCTTCATATTCCTTTTTTGCCAACTTTATTTTTGGTATATTTACCTTTGGTCTCAATGCTTTCTTCAATTTTGCAGCATCATTTTGGGCATTAAAGTTTGGATCAGCCTTGACTGTTCCCAACTTAATATAATTCCTCCAAAAATGAAATTGTCCATTTACTCTCTCAAGTTTTTTTTAAAAACACAAATGAGTTTCTTTCTTCTGTTGAAAATCAAAGTTTAAGACTTTAAGATCTGCGCACATCTAGCATAATGTACAGACACGCATTCGATTTTCTCAATTGTTAACATTCACTTTAGACATAACCAACTTTGTACATGTAAACCTTGTGTGTATTTGACAGTATTAGCGCAATCAGACGTGAATCAAACTTAGTCCAGTAATCAGGCGCTGTTTGACAGGCTTTTAGTGCCTGTCCTCTTCGGGTGTATGCGCTCAGAAAAGTGCATGTCAGAACAGGACATAAACTGCAATTCATCAACTGGCCACTAGAGACGGGATTCAAAGGGGAGTCAAATCTGTATCTCCCCCATGTTAAAATGCCCAACTTTACAGCAGAACACTTTTTTTACAGCCTAGTACAAAAAGTGTTTTTGGTCTATACAGCTAATTTTGCTCTTCATGACAACTGTGAGGGGGGTGATTTTAAAAAAAAAAAATTTATATATAACCAACTTTATTATACCGCGGTGACACGCTGCCAAGATGGCAACGGCCCACTTTAGGCTTCAAAAATGCTCTTCAGAAACCTACGCGTGATGTCATGGGCACTACGTCCATATTTTTTTACAGTCCATGTTGAATAAACATACTTGTGTGTCAAAGTGACCATGTCTTTGCAAGTAAAAGCAGTAATTTATATATGAGTATATTGGATCTGTGCATTCAGTCTTAAAGTGACAGCATCCAAATGTACCTGTTGTCGTTATTAATGTTACTCAAACGCCAAAAAAGAGAATCTCTCACTGCTCTTGACTGAATCACTTTTGTAACTTTAAGAATAAATGTATATTTAATTTACACAGTAAAGACTATGCAGTGTTTTTTTATACATTTGATTATATTGATAATATTTCTAGTGATTGACGTTTTTCAGGTTGGTCTATTTCATTTGTGTCTGTTTTATTGTAGTTTGTTTTCCTATATGCTTTTAAATACTTTATTTGTTCATTCTTGTTTCTTTTCTTTTTTTACTTAGAAGTATTAGTGTTTTGTGATATTGAAAATGGTTACCAGTGGCATCATACATTTTGATATAAACCTTATTTAAAGCAAAAATAACTATATTGTGATGTATATATCATTATTGTGAAATAAAATTACTCCTATCATGATAAAAGATTTGGTTGTATCGCCCACCCCTAAGCTAGCGTACTTTTTATTCCAAATGTAACTTGTATAAATCCACTAACATTACCATTTTGCCAATGATTACAACTTTAGTTGAGATCTGCTATACAATACTGTCATAACAAAAACATAATTAAGCAGTTTGCTTTTACACACAACATGTTCTGTGCAATTTCATAATTAACACCCGTCAAATGCGGGTAAAAATCAACTGTGGTGGCTGACGATGTGAACTAACCAGTTTGGTGGTTTATGATTTGCAAAGCATATGATGTTCACTCAAGTTGCTGGTTTATGTAATCTGCACAGATTTGACGCACATATTATAAACTCAATCAATATGAATATTAAATAAAATGAAATGTATGAAATATAAAGTCAAAATGAATATTAAATATAGCCGAATTGCGCAGCACCTGCACATGTCTGGCTTACTTCAATACAGCCGTCAAGCAACAAATAAAGATGCACTGGGTTGTTTGCTTTGAAGGGAATAGCACAGACCCAAAAAAACATAATAATGTGGGTAAGTAACCCCAGTGTACCACCTGGCAATGAAGAAGCACATCTACCAATTTTTATCAGACCCTATTCTGTCTATTTGGCATTTTTATGAGAAAACAGGTTTTTGTTCAGGTGGTGTTTGGTTTTCTTTTAATTTATTTGTTAGAATATAGTGTGATTAGTGCATCAGCACTGACTTCTTTGTGCTATTTTAAGTGATCAGTCTGGTTTTCGTTCTGCTTTCAGGTGTCATCCGTCACATGCGGAAGCGAGGGCCTCTTGTTTTAGGCAGCAGATGTAAAGATACCACCATGAGGAGAGCTGTCAAACCGTGGCTTTGTCAACCCAGGTAAACGGTAGACATGATAATATTACTTGTAAACCATTAAAACATGTTTAACATTCACCTACAAATATACTAATGTTGTTAAGTAACTGACCCTTTTTCCCTTAGCAAAAGGCTATTTATTCCTCTTCTGAGCTTGGCATTGATTTCACTGGCACTTTTAAAACTGCCTCTCTTTCACACGGACCCAAAGCCTGTTGAAGTGCCAGTAGACCCTATCCACCGAGAGGTATGAATTTCTTTTTAATTTCATTTTACACATCAGATTCATGAAGTATCTACTTCCATTTCTGTGGTCAACCTAAATTACAATTGTGGACAGAATTATTGGCATGGGCACCTCTGGTAAATATAATCAAAGATGGCTGTAAAAATTAATTTGCATTGTTTATCCTTTTGATCTTTCATTCAAGAAATTTGCAAAAAAATCGAACCTTTCATTGAAGTAAAATAATTGAAAGTAGGGGGAAATCACATTATGAAATAAATGTTTTTCTCCAACACACGTTGGCCACAATTATTGGCACCCCTAGAACTTTTATGTGTAAAATATCTCTGAAGTATATTCCCATTCATAGTTACATATTTTAGCACACCAGGGTGACTAGGACCATGAAATTGTCCAGCCATGACTTCCTGTTCCACAGGAGTATAAATATGAGGAAACACAAAGGCCAATTTCCCTTAATCATCATCACAATGAGTAAAGCCACAGAATATAGTTCTGATGTGCAGCAAACGATTGTTGAGCTTCACAAAATAGAAAGTGGCTGTAGGAAAATAGCTAAAGCACTGAAAATCCCCATTTCCACCATCAGGGCAATAATAAGAAATTCCAAACCACTAAAGATGTTACAAATCTGCCTGGAAGAGGACGTGTGTCTATATCGTCCTAAAGCACGGTGAGGAGGAGAGTTTCAGTGGACAAAGACTCTCCAAGGGTCACAGATGGAGAATTGCAGAGTTGCATTATTTGAGTCTTGGGGTCAGAAAGCCTAAAACATTTATTATCAAACAACCTCTACATCACCACATGTTGTTCGGGAGGGTTTCAAGAAAAATCAAACTCCAGAATATTCAGTTGTCAGACACGACTGGACCTTCAGACGGGACCTGGTTCTGTGGTCAGATGAAACCCACCAGATGGCTTTGGTGCAAACAGGGATAAAAAGTACCCCATGCCCACGGTTAAAATTACTGCTGGATCTTTAATGTTTGGGCCTGAACCCCATAGAAAATGAGTGGCTGAACTGAAGAGAAGAGCTGGGAATCTGAAGGATCTGGAGAGATTCTGTATGGAGGAATGGTCTCTGATCTCCAAACTCATCAGGCATTATAGGAGAAGACTCAGATCTTTGGAAAAGGACGTTGTAAAAAGTATTTAATAAAATTCTGCCAATAATTGAGGCCAACGTGTTTTGGAGAAAAGCATTTATTTCGTAATGTGATTTACCCCCCCACTTTCAATTCTTTTACTTCGATAAAAGGTTATATATTTGCAAATGTTTTGATTGAAAGATCAACAGGATAAACAATGCAGATTTATTTTTACAGCCATCTTTGATCATATTTACCAGGGGGGTTAATAATTCTGACCACCACTGTAATTTAGCTTCTATGGGCTTAACAGAATCAAAACCTTTGACAAATGCAAAATGACATAAATCTAAATGCATACATTTGCAATGAACACTGTTTAGGTCTCTTTTTCGTATCTTATTTTTTTTCTTGTGAGAATTCTGTGGCATTGATCCACAGATATACAGTGGGGCAAAAAAGTATTTAGTCAGCCACCAATTGTGCAAGTTCTCCCACTTAAAAAGATGAGAGAGGCCTGTAATTTTCATCATAGGTAGACTGAGAGATATGAGAGACAGAATGAGAAAAAAAAATCCAGAAAATCACATTGTCTGATTTTTAAAGAATTTATTAGTATAAAAGACACCTGTCCACAACCTCAAACAGTCAGACTCCAAAATCCACTATGGCCTAGACCAAAGAGCTGTCAAAGGACACCAGAAACAAAATTGTAGACCTGCACCAGGCTGGGAAGACTGAATCTGCAATAGGTAAGCAGCTTGGTGTGAAGAAATCAACTGTGGGAGCAGTTAGAAAATGGAAGACATACAAGACCACTGATAATCTCCCTCGATCTGGGGCTCCACGCAAGATCTCACCCCGTGGGGTCAAAATGATCACAAGAACAGTGAGCAAAAATCCCAGAACCACACTGGGGACCTAGTGAATGACCTGCAGAGAGCTGGGACCAAAGTAACAAAGGCTACCATCAGTAACACACTACGCCGCCAGGGACTCAAATCCTGCAGTGCCAGACGTGTCCCCCTGCTTAAGCCAGTACATGTCCGGGCCCGTCTGAAGTTTGCAAGAGAGCATTTGGATGATCCAGAAGAGGACTGGGAGAATGTCATATGGTCAGATGAAACCAAAATAGAACTTTTTGGTAAAAACTCAACTTGTCGTGTTTGGAGGAAAAAGAATGCTGAGTTGCATCCAAAGAACACCATACTTACTGTGAAGCATGGGGGTGGAAACATCATGCTTTGGGGCTGTTTTTCTGCAAAGGGACCAGGACGACTGATCCGTGTAAAGGAAAGAATGAATGGGGCCATGTATCGTGAGATTTTGAGTAAAAACCTCCTTCCATCAGCAAGGGCATTGAAGATGAAATGTGGCTGGGTCCTCAGCACCACACCGCCCGGGCAATGAAGGAGTGGCTTCGTAAGAAGCTTTTCAAGGTCCTGGAGTGGCCTAGCTAGTCTCCAGATCTCAACCCCATAGAAAATCTTTGGAGGGAGTTGAAAATCCGTGTTGCCCAGTGACAGCCCCAAAACATCACTGCTCTAGAGGAGATCTGCATGGAGGAATGGGCCAAACTACCAGCAACAGTGTGTAAAAACCTTGTGGAGACTTACAGAAAACGTTTGACCTCTGTCATCGCCAACAAAGGGTATATAACAAAGTATTGAGATGAACTTTTGTTATTGACCAAATACTTATTTTCCACCATAATTTGCAAATAAATTCTTTAAAAATCAGACAATGTGATTTTGTGGATTTTTTTTTTCTCATTCTGTCTCTCATAGTTGAAGTGTACCTATGATGAAAATTACAGACCTCTCTCATCTTTTTAAGTGGGAGAACTTGCACAATTGGTGGCTGACTAAATACTTTTTTGCCCCACTGTAAGTGGAGTAGTCTGGATGGCATTTGTAGTGCCAGATTTGGACTCAAAAAAGTGGAATAGAGCCTTGGACTGAATCTTTGTGGCACATCATATTCCCCCCCATATTTTTTGCCAAGTAGCAATCTGTTAGGTAGGATCTAAACCAGACTACTGCCCGTTAATGATTGGCAAAACATGAAATTACTATTTTTGCTGATGCCTCTATTATATATAAGGTAAAAATTATCGCAATTAATTGCATCCAAAATAAAAAAAAATATTTACATAATATGTGTGTACACATGCATGTATATATTTAAGAATTTTTATATTTATACATAACATAAATTATATAAATACAGTATAGTTGAAATGGGGATTTGCTTTAATCACTGTATTTTCACTTACAGCGCATCCATTCCCATGTCAGAGAGATACTGGCCAAAGAATGCAGACCTTCTTTTGCCCGACAGAGAATGGAAGCTGAACATTACAGCTCCAAACCAGTGGTAGAGCCCTTTTTGAACAAGAACACTCATTTAAATGAACAAATATTCCAGTATCCCCCACCATTTGGTTTCATGGATATGAAGAGCAGGCTTCAGGAAATCTTGAAGCTCCTACCAGCCTCCTCTGAAGTGAGACATGGCGGGCGAGATTGTCGTCGATGTGTAGTGATTGGAAATGGAGGGATACTGAAAGGATTAGGACTTGGACCACTTCTTAATCAGTTTAATATCGTCATCAGGTGAGAGCCTTATTAATTTGTGTGATTTTTAGCTAAAGAACCTTTTGATAAATGGTAAAAGGACAAATGCTTTGCAACGGTCGCTTTTGTCGCATCCACTGTAGACAGCTTCTACCTGTTGCGGCGTGGCGCGACGCATCAACGGTCGGATGTAGACACAGTGTAAGAGAAACAATGTGAAGTTGACCGTTTAGTCACTGGTTTGATTTACTGACACATAGACAAAGAACATTTGACTGTACATGAAACATTACATATCAGAAATCACTGGTCACAGATCAGGCATTAGATATAACACGGTTACTAACATGTTGTGGCATTACTGTCGAGTCCATATCGTAAAAGTCTGTTTGCAAAGCCTGCGCCGAAATTGGGACTGATTTACCGAAGAATCCACAGTGAAATGTACAGAATACAAATAAATAATGCTCAACTGAGACATTCACATTGTTGGAAATAAGCACATTCCTAGCATTAGGATCCTTTGAAAGGTATTGTTATTTGTAGTCCATCCTCTATCGCTCTTCTCTCCTCATCATCTCACTAACATGCCAGTGGGCGGGACCAAAGTTGCAATGATACAGAAGGTGTTGATCATCTTTTGTAGAGGCTTCTGTCTTTCGGCACATTCCACAATGAGTCGTTCTCTGGGCTTGGTTACAATAAAATCTATTTTTGGACTAACAAGGAAGTTTTCAGTTCTGAAACTTACAGGATATTCTTATAGTATGAGCTCAAGGAGCTTTAATGTTCATTTCAGCATTTACTAATACATTATTAAAATCAAAAGTTGTATTTGTTCGTTAGTTCACAGTGCATTAACTAGGGTAAACGTACCTATTAAGCTCACCAAAGTCTACATTGAGACATTTTAGTGCACAGGGTATTGGTTTCAGTACAAGAAGTTATGTTAAAATAAAAGATTCATCTCTCACACAATAATATTAAATTTTATTTTAAATGACAAAGGCATTTCAATTAAGATGTACATCATTAAATGCAAAAAGTCTGGGTGTGCTTAATGGGTACTTTAAGCACACCCCTGTTGCCATTAAGCTCACAACATGTTTTTTTTTTTTTTAATTCTTGTTTATTTTAAACAAACCTTTTTAAAGAATTTTTTTTATAAAGATTAACTTGAAGTGACAACCATCAGTTAATATTTAAAGTCTGTTTATGAAGTATTTACATAGATGTTCAATGTGGATGAGTTAATTTTTTATTAATAAATATTATTAATTTAAATTTAAAAGGACAATTTTGCTAAGTAAATAATCTAGGTCATGTATTAAGTTCATACATATTTTAATATGAACAGCTATTATTGAAAATATCTATGAAATTATACTTTTTCTTATTGATTTTCATAGTTTTCACCTTTTTAGGTCTTTAAAAATTACAGTGTAAAACCACAGAACATCAATAAACTGTAAATGTATATTATAATGTATTTAAAAGTACAAGCCAGTAATGCCTGTGAAGTAATATATTAGTGTAGCACAGTCTTATACAGCTAGTAAGCTAACAGTGTTCTGTGGCACCTGTGCTATGTTGCTAAAACATCTTTGGATCTAACTGTAATTATTTCCCACATCCAGGTTCCAGGTTATAATATGCAAAAGTCTAAACATTAATCTCTTAATTTTGCAATAAGAAGTTATACTGATCCAAAATAAAGGCTTAAACATCTCAAAAATGCTCACTTAAGGGGCTACTCTTCTGGTGAAAGTTTTCAGACAGCTTTCAAAATGGCCACCAGACAGTGTGAACACACAGATATCCATATCTCAGTGTGCAATGGTCTGATTAGCTTGAAATTACAGGTGGTATATAGTAACAAACACATCAATTGGTTAAGACATCAAGTAGGATGATACATTATTTTTTTCTTTTTATAATCTAAACTCAAAGATAGTAGTGTGCTTAATGGGTACTGGATTTTTATTAACTAACATTAACAAAGAGTAATAAATACTTTAACAAATGTATTGCTCGTTGTTAGTTCATGTTAGTTGATTAGTATATATTAAAAAAATGAGACCTTATTGTAAAGTGTTACCAAGTTAATAAATTGCAGTATATTTTAGTATAATATTCAGCATAAAAAAATGTCTAAAAGCGCAATAATATTGTTATAATATATTGTTTGCATTGTATAGAATTGTGATTTAATATAGTATCATTGTGCCCACTCCTAGTAGCCACTGCAAGCGGCTTCATGAAAGTGGCCAACGTTTAGGTGCATTTTTTTTTTTTTTTTTTTTTCTTAGTTTTTTTCAGTTTCTGTCTTGCAACCCGTCCTATTACTGAGTTTCACACTTGCCTAATGTTTGATTGTAAATATTTAAAAGAGCAGAGGAAACTTGTTTCTATGCAGATTGAACAGTGGCCCAGTCCAAGATTTCAGTGCAGATGTTGGGAACCGCACATCCATCAGGATGAGTTACCCTGAAAGCTGCCCAAAGGTTTGGGAAGATATGGATTCAGATCTCAAATATGTGGCTGTGATCTATAAATCTGTGGACTTCCACTGGCTCCGTGCGATGATTACAAAGACATCCATTGTGAGTGCTCGTTTATGCATCTGGCAGATGATTGTCTTTCAAAGTCTTGTTCAATACAGTATGTCTCAACATCAAGTTTTAACATGTAACTTTTCAGTCGCTGTGGGACTGGCTGTTTTTCTGGCAGAATGTGCCAGTGAGTGTTCCAGTCAGTGCCTCCCAGTTCCGTCTCCTGAATCCGGAGATTATTAGAGAGACATCCTCGGATCTACTTCACTATCCTGATGCTAGACAACGGCTCTGGGGCTGGGACCAGGTGAGTTCCTTTTCATTTATTTTATAGGAGAAAAAAAATAAATGTATATTATAATTTTTTTTCCCTTGTTCCCTCTCTAGAATGTCCCTACTTTAGGAGTCTCTGCTCTCAACCTGGCAACATACTTATGTGATGAGGTGAGCTTAGCAGGCTTTGGCTATAACCTCAGCCAAAAAAAGGCTGCTCTTCATTACTATGATGACAGACCCATGACATCCATGTTAAAGGAAGCCATGCATGATGTACAGACCGAGACTGTTTTTCTTAAGCGTCTGGTGACTTCAGGCAGTATTACTGACCTCACAGGTGGGATACACTGCAGCTTCTGTTCAAGCTAAATGTCTTCTCTACCACCAGACACTTTTGTGGGTCGAGCTTTCACAGTAGCACATGTGTGTAAGAATTTGTGCAAGTGGAGGAATAACTTGAAAACTATCAATGGAAAAACTACTAATGAAGTACTGCTGAGTGTTAAAGCTGTGAGACTTTTTTTAGGTTGAACTTTTAATTTCCATTTTAGTCTTTTGTTTTAAAAAGATGTTTTGCCAAAATACAACATTTTGTTGTTTATTAAAAGCAGTTTGTTGGGTAATCGAAGTCTGTTTTTTTTTTATTTAATTAAATGTTCTGATCATGCTTAAAATCATTATGTACAGTTGTGGTCAGAATTATTGGTAAATATGATCAAAGATGGCTGTAAAAATAAATCTGCATTGTTTATCCTTTTGATCTTGCATTCAAAAAAAATGCAAATATCTGACCTTTTGAAGTATAATAATTGAAAGTGGGGGGTAAATCACATTATGAAATAAATAAAGCCATCTGGTGGGTTTCATCTGACCACAGAACCAGGTCCCGTCTGAAGGTCCAGTCGTGTCTGACAACTGAATATTCTGGAGTTTGATTTTGGGATGAGCAAGGAGGATTTTTCTTGAAACCCTCCCGAACAACATGTGGTGATGTAGGTGATGTTTGATTTAGGCTTTCTGACCCCAAGACTCAACTAATCTCTGTGATCCTTGGAGAGTCTTTGTCCACTGAAACTCTCCTCCTCGCCGTGCATTAGGACGATATAGACACACGTCCTCTTCCAGGCAGATTCGTAACATCTTTAGTTGATTGGAAAATCTTAATTTTTGCCCTGATGGTGGAAATGGGGATTTACAGTGCTGCTTTGCTACAGCCACTTTCTGTTTTGTGAAGCTCAACAATCTTTTGCTGCACATCAGAACTATATTCTATGGCTTTACTCATTGTGATGATGATTAAGGGAATTTGGCCTTTGTGTTTCCTCATATTTATACTCCTGTGAAACAGGCCATAGCTGGACATTTTCATGCTCCTAGTCACCCTGGTGTGCTAAAATATGTAATCATGAATGGGAATATACTTAAGAGATATTTTACTCATAAAAAATTCTAGGGGTGCCAATAATTGTGGCAACGTTTTTTTGGAGAAAAACATTTTCATAATGTGATTTTCCCCCCACTTTCAATTGTTTTACTTCAATGAAAGGTTCGATTTTTACGAATTATTTGAAAGATCAAAAGGATAAACAATGCAGATTTATTTTTACAGCCGTCTTTGATTTATATTTACCAGGGGTGCCAAGGATTCTGACCACAACTGTTGCAGTAACTGTACTCTTCCAACAGATGGAGCAGTTGTTGTAAAAAAAGAAACTGAAAAAGTACACCGAGCAGCCTATTAAATGTCTTGCCTAGTAAAGAGAAACTACATTCATCTTCGCTATATCACAAAAAGTCACCAGACTCTCCCACGCTACATTTGACAAGTGAGAAATACTGATTTCTGGCTTAAATATTTCAGCCAAATTGCCTTTATGTGGAGAGACACGTTTGTATACAAGATACTAGTTTTTATTTTTTTTTATATATATATTGAGAAACCGTAATGAGCTGAAAGTGTAGCTCTAAGGACTGTATTAGCTGACATACATGGTTTTTAGTCTTCCTGCAAGTGTTGATCTATTGGTATTATAATAATTACACACACACACACACACACACACACAAATAATTTATAGGTGGCTTTTTCTTTGACATGAATGTGCTGGATGAGCAACATATTTTTCTCTCAAGTTTTAGGTTTTTAGTTAGTAACTTGTTGTCAAGTCAGAATCCATATTGAGACGCATTGTTAGTTCTCTCATGTTGCTTGTAATGATAGAAATGAATTGTCATCTTTTTCATGCTGTTTAATTATTGCAACAAATACAAAATAAATTTTGTAAAAGAAATATTGTGATTTATTCATTTTTATTTAATCTATTGCATTTTGGGTAATCTATTGAGGTATAACTGGTTTTGGTCTGTTTCAAGTGAGAATACTCTCCTAACAGCCGTTCATGAGCGTTATGTATTTATAGCTCATATTTAAGCTAAGCTTTGAAAAACTCAGTGTATATACTACAGTCTTACAGCGTCCCAGAATGGTGGACTGAGATTTGGGTATGAAGATAAATGTTTCAGTACTAATACACCACACCGCAAGCACGCGATCAGACGCCGTCTCCGTTTTAGATGCATCTGTTTATCCTTTAGCTGATGACACAAATTGTGAAATGTCATTTGGTTTGTTTTATTATTTTTTATCTCTTCCCTATATCTCCTTGCCTAGACAGCAGCTTTCGCAAGTAGGTTGTGAATGGGTGTGAGAGGTCAGTTAAACTACTCTCCCTGTCATAAAAAAAATGGCCAGCCAGACGGTATTCTTTTTCTCCATTTAAATCATTTGTGTATTAAAAAAAACCTGACCCGGATGATGCTCACCATGGCCAGTGCCTGTATAACTGGGTTCAGTGATGTTACGTATATAGAAAAAGAGGGGGCCAAGCATTGACCCCTGAGGTACCCCGGCTAGACACCTCTCCCTTACAAAATCGCTTCGAAGGGTCTGCCCTTTAGGACGGGCTCGAGCCCATGTTTAGCAGGAAGATGAACGTCTCCTGAGGCAGCGCTTACCAAATGCTGGAGACAGATGTCCCACTTTTTAGAAAGTATCTGGTAAAAATATGAAGTAAAACAAGTATCTGTGATCGTGTTAAAGTGTTGGTCTTCCTATGAAAGGCTTTTATAATAATTACAAATTATTTTTAAACTTAAAGAAATTACAATGTCTTTGATTGTTACAATTGTGGTGGTATAATTGTACTTGGATGTATAGAGAGGCAAACCTCTTATGAAAGTAAATCTGCAAAGCATGAGACTTTGAGGAGAACAAAAAAAAAAGACATCTTGTCAAATTGTTCTGGAATCTTAAGTCACTTTTAGAAATGTGCATATTTTTCGGTTTAGATCAATGCTTGTCTGAGATGAAACCTCAGGTCCAGACTATGTTCAATGAAAAAGACCTATACTCCTGTCTCTAATCGTGAAGAATTGAAGTGACATTTACGAGACATCAATGTGAAATTTTGACTTGGTGGACAGATGCTTTAAAGGGACGAGAATACTTTTTGTGCGCAAAAAGTTACAATGACGTTTGCTGTATATGAGAGGGGCCGAGAGCTCTCGAATTTCATCAAAAATATCATATTTTGTGTTCTGAAGATGAACGAATGTCTCACGGGTTTGAAACGACGTAAGGGTAAGTAATGACAGAATTTTCATTTTGGGTGAACTATCCCTTTAAGAGAGAAAAGAAAGCATCCATTCACGTGAACTTTGAACAGACACCTCTGAATAGGAAAAGCATACAACAAAGTTGCTTAAATTATATAAAAAAATAAATAAATAAAAAACGATGAAATCGTGTCTGTAGTGCTTTTCTTTTTCTCTTTTCCTGGCAGTTTAAGCTGATGTGATCATAGACACCTTGAAATAAAAGTAGCTCTATATTCTGCCCTATACAAAGGAAAAACACCTTAACTCACTAGAGTGTGGAACTAAGAAAAAATACTTTAAAGATTTTTAGTTGTCCAGCCAAATTAATTATAAGTAGGACAAAGGAAAAATCTGGCAATTAGATGTTTTAATAATGAAAATTATCTACATACGAAAAATCTTGAGCTCAAACTTGACTTTTGACCCCTATTTTAAAGTTACTGTACTCTGCCTTTGTATTGTCTGCAAGGCAAATGGCTGTAACTTCCACATTATCAATATTTGGTTGCTGATCACCATTTACAAAATCATTATAGTAACACCTGTATAAAATCTAGTGATCATGGCATTTATTTTGGATGATTTACAATTGCTTTTTTTATATGGAGCAATTTGGTAGCCTATTCATTGGATAGCTGACTAGCCTATTAATGCTATAGGCTGCTAGCTAGCTAAACGAAGTAGATTGAGGTCTATCTAATTTGTTAGTCTAATGCATCTTTTGCGTTACACAATTTCTTACCTTGACCTTGATGTCTGCGTTTCATAGCCATCTCAAACATCCTTAAACGCTATTACTAAAAACAACCACTCAACTATTTGTTTTATCTGCACTTTTATTCAGGTATCGTGTGTGTCAGAAGTGCTTCAGTGACAGATGTATGACACAGGCTACACCGTAATTTAAACACAGCAAACTTTAATGGACAGTAAAACAAAGGCAGAATACCGTACCTCCAGGCCGACACAGTAACTTCTAAACAACGGCTAAACAATAGCGGAGTATCCTAACTCAATTTAAGCATTCTAAAACAAAGGCAAAGAACAGTAACTGGTGTTACGGTGTTCTGCCTTGGTTTCTCCTAGGCTTTTGGAAGTTACTGTTAAGACGACCCATTATTTTTTCTCTATTAATAACTATTTTTTGACCAAAAATGAAGTTTCTGCCTTTTGTCTTTGTAGGGCAGTATTTTACCTTCTCATTTTTCCTTGTACATGAGACAACATCAGTAATATTCTGACCTTACTTCCAATCATTTAACAGACATTTCTGATATTTCATTTTCACTAAAAGATCAATTTTCAAAGTAATTCAATGAAACTTAGCAAACAAGAAACTGGTTATAATGAAAGTGAATAGTAGGTGTAGTCTTGACAGACTAGATTTGCTTATGCTGTGACTGATCTACACTGTAAAAAATTATATGATCAATGTTACATCAACATATGTTTTTACATTGCTTTAACGTCAAATAAGTTGCAACTTTTTATGTTATACAAGATTCAACTAATTTTTTTAAGTCAGTTTAATGTAATTAGATGCCAAGCACCGAAGGTGCGATGGCACCTATTGTATCTGTTAGTTTTCTTATTATTATTATTATTCCGCTGCTTCTGCTCTGGAAGTCTATGGCAGCCCATAGAACCGTATGGTAAAATTGTTGTCAAATTTGGCACACTGATAGAGGACAGTCCAGCTATACTTTAAGTTGAAATTACTGCTAGCTGGATGCTTGGCGCACTTTTTTTAAATCGCCTTTTTTATATCATATATTTTAGTAATCATCATAAGTTATTTAAAAGCTTACAATCTCAAAATTAATCCTGTGAAAACCGTTTTGAAATTGGATGTTATGTTACCATAGAAACGGTACTCTAAATTCTTTTAGCAGGCTCCTCCCCTATTGGGCGTCATCATGTTTCATATTACAAAATTTATTTTAACTATTTTATAGACAAAACCTTTTCTAATCTTGACAAAACACATATTGTCGGAAAGGTCTGAGTCTCAAGGTTCCATATGTTGTGATATTTGGACAGAAATGTATTAATTTGTTACGGGAGAACGCATCAAAACAAAATACAATGGAATGTGTGTGTCACCTGGTGGTTATTTTTGGTACGGCGCCTAAACAAAATCTTAAATTTTTGTGATATCAGCTTCAAATTTGGAACACAACTTGGGTAGACATATGGCTTTGATTTTATAGTCATTTTAGAGGAAAAAATATTTTGTAAAATATATATTTTATATAAAAATAAAAAATATTTAGTACTGTACATTTAGTTTACAGTCAATTTAAACTTCCATAACTTTTTCATACTTTCTTTGTTTGAAGTGCTTTCACTTCAGCTGTTTCTTCGAACGTAAGTCTGTATTCCAAAGCATTCTTGAATTACAACCATTTAAGTTTGGATAGTGCATTTTCACGTCTATTCTCAAAAAGGGGACTGACAGGTTGATTGTACTTTAAAACTTAAGGCAGCAACTTTTTTACAATGTAGACAGGTGGTGCTGGGGAGGAAGGTGTCAGAGAGAAAACCCTCATAACACACTGCAGTGAGCAGCAAATTACTATGCTGACTATGCTGAACTGTCAGCTTGTGCCATGTAGAGTTTCATGACTGAAATCAATAATCATGTAACCTGTCCAAAAAGATGACACTGGGCCGTCTACAATCTTAAAATATGTTTGGTTAACAAAGTAGTTAAAATGCTTATACACACATTGGTCAAACACTATCAATCAACAACCTAATCCTTCATTTTCTCATTGGTGGAACAGAACTTTAATTCATAACAAATACATACAATTAAATACATTATATACACTGCTTGGCCAAAAAAAAGTCACCTTCTGAATTTAAATAAGTAAATACTATGATTGGATCATTATTGCAGTGATTAATGTGTTTCTGGCATGTTATATATGGCAATACATAATACTGACTTTGGCATAACTAAAACATTCATTAAGTTTTGATGATGCAGAACTTAGGTGTTTGTGACCTGCTGATCAGGTCAGGTCACTATGTTCAGATCTGTTTCCTCTTGATGTTTTTGGCGGATCACCAACAATTGCTAATTGCTGCCTCCAAAGAAGAACTTCTTCCATAATGAAGATGAATTCTTGTATTACATTAACTAAACATAGTTAAGTATTTTAACAGTAAATACATGTATAAAATACAGACTAACATAAGCAACTGGCTGACAAAGCCACATCTCAGATATATTTTCTAAAGTATAGGCTCCTGTTTACAAAAATGTTAATGTTAATACAAACCCGATGGAAGACAGGAGATGAGTGTTCAATTAATTATATGCCATTTTCATTGATATCAGTGTTTATAATGTAATTGATAAAATGAAAAAAATAACAATTATATGAATTTAAAAGAAAATGTGTGCTTTCTTGATCTAGCACATGCAGGACATTCTTGACAGAATATGCACAGTAACTTATAGATACACTCATAAAAATAAAGGTTCTTCATTGGCATTGATGGTTCCATGCATGAAGAACGTTTAACATTCACGGAACCTTTCCATTCCACAAAAGGTTCTTTATAGTGGAAAAGGGTTGTTTAGATTATTAACTCTTTCCCCGCCAAACACGGAATTTTACAGGTTTCCGTGGTTTCACTGTTATACGCTAGGGGGCACTAGAGTGTTGCCAAGTTTGCAGTTTTCCCGCGGAATTGGGCTACTTTAACACTGTTGCCAAGGGCTGTTTTTCATGTCCGCGGGTTGAAGTGACCCCAATAATGTGATATTTAGCCCCGGGAATGCGAATTTAAGCAGGGAACCCCCGCCAAAAATTGCGGGGTGTGCAATTTTTTTTACGGGGGGACCCCTTGAAACGCGATTGGGCTAGTTTAGGGCAAGTTTTGAGTAGCAATTGGGCGGGTTTTGTTGAGAAAACCTGGCAACCCTGGGGCGCTATGATGGTTTCTGAAAGAATACTAAATCTCCTGATCAAAACACAAGCGATATCATATGTAATCATGTGCATATGTAAAATAATGCAATCCTCAACATTAAACAGCAAATAAATCAAACCTGCCTGAAGTTACCGAATTAAATGTCGACCCAGGACGAGCTATAGGATTGTGCAAGCATTAGGGGTGTTTGATGGACTCGATCTGCTCCATCTGTGTTTTGATAGAATGTGATTTTCTCAGCTTTTTGCTCAAAATGTTGCTTTTATATACATATATAAAACTTACCCATATTCAAGTGCTGATAAAAAAAGAATGCATGAAGAGAATGCATTTTTTTGGTTTTGTTTAAAAGCAGAGGGTCTGTTCTTTCTTTTGATATATATTGTATGTTCAGATATTCATACAACATAATATTCTGGGGACCATGACAGTTTTGTGAAAATGATCAAAAGCGTTGGCGGTGGCTAGCAACGTTTTTTTTTTTTAAATGCTGGCGGGAAAGAGTTAAATCTTCATGCTAAAAAAAAAAAAGAACTGTTTACTTAAAGTTTCTTTGTGGAACCAAAAATAAAAATTCTATGAAATCGAAGCAAAAAAAAACCTTTTGGAACCTTTATGTTAAGTGTATTAAACTGTATTAGAACACTGCAAATCAAACTAACAAAAATAAATAAATAATCAGCTGCACCCAGTTAGGCAACAATGGAAAATGAAACTGATTTCACATCATCTGTTTGAAAAATGTTTGTGCTGTGCAAAAGTTGTAGAATAGCATATTTAGATCCGTTACGGGTTTATAGGGGTAGCTGTAGTAAAGTCAATAGTGCAGTGTAAAACTCACTTTACACTTTCATTTTCCCACATGGGGAAAGTGTCTTCATGTTAATTGATTGAGTTCCTTCTTTCTCCAAATCCAAGACATTCTTCATTTTATTCCTATTGGGAACAACAACAAAAATGCATTAGTTAGTTGTCAAAAATACAGACAAAAGAAAGGATCATATTCTGACTAGATATAGTGGTCTAATTGTTTTTTTTTTGAGAATTGCAACACTCATGCACATTTCCATGTTCACTCAGTGCTTTTCAACGCTCTGCTTTGCCAAAACATTTTTCCCCTCAGACTCACTGGCTCTACTTGACAAAGGGATTTCTTTCTTGGACGGTGCCCCTCCTCCAAACCCTCCTCCTGTTTCCCCCTCGCCTCTGTAACAGCTGCTCTTTGGAGCCGTATCCTAAGAGAGTGATGATCGGTGCTTTTTTATTTCAAAGTGTTTTTTTGGAACAGATGGCCAAGGGAGAACTGGGGAGTCAGCCAAGACCGCGCTGGGGAATGTGCCAATTCCTGTAGTGAGCGAGTTCTCTGGGCTCCAGCTCGCGTGCCTTCCCTCTGCCCTCTGCCCTGAGTGGCGCCAGCAGGACTTCCCAACTAGTGCTGCGAACATCTGGTGTCTGGCTCTGAAGGGGGGAGGGGGAGGCGCACTCAACCAGCTTCCTTTGCTGAAGGAACGTATTAGCTCACATAGGGATGGAGGTTCGCACATAATCTGTTGCGCTTCTGAAGACCCTTCATGCCTAACCTAACTATTAGCATAACCACTGATTAGATTTGTCACAGCTGCTCTTTTCTTCATTGTAAATGTCATAAAAACGTTCCATTCTTTCCTACGAGAGGATCACGGAAACTATATGGTTAACTGTACACAAACCATGAGCACATCATTACCGAGGGAACGCACATGTTGATATAGGATAACGCTGCAGGAAATAGGGACTACATAGATGACTGTGTCATAAAACTCCCCGCAAAAACACATCAATCACTCCATTTATTCGCCCGGGATGCTTTCTCAGGAAAAAGCTGGCGGAACACCCAGTCCTGTCTCTAACAAAAGTTGATGATCATTTCATTTAATGGGATCATTATTAGGCAAGGGGGGAATTCTCTCCAATTTTTTATGTATACACATAATGTATGTATGTTCTGCCTTATTTTTGCAGAAAATAACTAATGGATGACAAAATTATGGGTGTGTTCACACTTGTAGTTTGGTTCGCTTGGTACAGATAAAAAAAAAAAAAAAAAAGAGTCCTAGTCCGATTAGTGTTTATATTGCTATTTTCATCACAGAACCAAAAGATACCGTACCTAAAGACATATACGTTCACAATCTGATTGGTCGGCTTTTATGACGTATTGCCTATTTTGAGACGGAACTGTTGTGTGTGTGTAGTTACATATGATTGTATTTTGACCAACTGAGAACTTGTGAAGAGTTTATAAAATGTGTAAAGGAGTCAAAACAGGGGCAGGAATCCCTCGGTCACACACACAAATGAAGATCTGCTGCGAGGAGACATGGTTCTGACGCCTATACCGAACTGTGATGGGCAAACTTGCAGCTATGACGAGAAAACCCGATCCTTTTTAGGGTCTCATCTTCCTGTTTTTGGTTCATTTACATGTCTTTGGCCCGTGTTGCGTTATCAGTTGAACCACACCAGAGTTGGTTTGGAAGCGGGCCGAGACCCATCTTTTCAGCTGTTTCGGTCCACTTGTTTGGGTTCAGATGGCAGCGGTCACACTTGTTCAATTGAACCGCACTAACAGAGCAATCGCATCAGGGTTTGTTTTAATCGAACCAAACATGCCAAGTGTAAACACACCCTAAGAATACACAATGCAGTTCTGCCTGTCTATAATTATTCACAGTTTGCTGGGCAAATGTCAAGGTTCACATGAGAGCAACATGCCTTTCTAAAGGCATAGGTTTGTTTTCTTTTCAAAAATAGTATAATACAGATAACCACTAGCAAATACTTGCACTACATGACCGTTAAGAGCAAATCAAAGATGGGAAATGTGTTTTTTTCCCCTGGTTTTATCATATAAGAGCCCTACACACAGGATACAGTAGCCCTTCATGAGACACTGGAAAAATTCTTCCCTACTGACTGTTTACCTTCCTCTTCTTGGAGCGACCCTCGGCCTGTAGAGTTCTAGTGCACTGCTCCACACACTCTCTGAAGCTCATGTTGCGGTGGTCTGGCGAATAGTCCAGGTCGGCAAGCTGAGCGAGGGACAGTATGTAGTTGCAAGCTATTCTTAATATAGCCAGCTTGGAAAGCTTCTGCCCATAAGAGTAGCAGGGTACCTGTACAAGTAGATTAAGGTGTCGTCAAGCGAGAAAAAGCAGGCTGTGAATATAAAAATAAATAGCTGTGTTTCAATTACCCTTCAAATTGCACAAATTGAAAACACACCCAATGGAAACAATTTCGCAATCTATCGCAAACAAGTTTGTACGCTCACATGAGGTGGTTTTTCAGGCAATTCAAAAAAGGAGTATTTCGCAAAACTGCAATGGAAACATTGCATTTACAGGTCACCTGGCATACGTAAAAGTCACATGATCCTTCTTTAAAGATGGCGCAGTATGTTTGGACCAGGTCAGCTGCACGAGTCCTGAAAAGTGAAGCCAAAACGTTTCGATCACCCCCAGGTGGTCGGTCCCAGTATAGGGCATAAACCCCGCCCCCGCCATGTATTCTAATGGGAAGCGAGACAAACTAAACAATTAAATTACACTGTTTTTTCCAAAGATATTTTTGTCATTTTAGGCATTTTTTTCACGCTGATGTTAGTTCAAGTATTCGTTCTTTAAATAAGTTTGGTTTTAGTTAGTTATTTGATGCTATAAAAACGGGGGGTGTGACGTCATGATTGACAGCTTCTCTAAGTGAAGTAGTCACTGAGGCACCAACTGACTTTTTTGGGGATTTTCGGGAGGAGATTGGAGCTTTAACTTTAATTTCGACATTTCCATAATTGTTTATTTAACACCAACATAAGGAGTTGTTCAGCAGTAAACTGTACAAATCGATTCTGCGGGAGTGTGGGTAGGGCCTTGATACCGCGGCTCCACTTCACGCTCACTACTGCACAGACTCAGGTTTTGAGTTCACTACTGCGCAGACGCAGGTCGCGAATCAGCGCAAGATGTCAGCGCCATATTGGGACATTGGCGGCTTTTCTACAATGGAAGAGAGTGAAGGTGCGTCGTCCATATTTTTTGTACAGTCTATGGTTTGGACAGAAGACAAATTGTACATTGCACAGCTCAAAAAAGGTTGGTCTGTTCATCCGGAAATTCTGAATCCACCGTTTCTCTGTGAAATTGTGTACTATAACCTCCCAGAAACACCTCATACAGGGCCGCTCCCAAGTATAAGGGGCTTTCCTTGCCATTAATGCTTGGATAACACGCCTACGTCTCCTTCGATTAAAAATAATGGCTAGTGCGGTGGCTGGGATATACGTAAACTTACCAACTTATCACAAGAGAAAAAAATTACACTTTAGTCGCATAACATCGGTTAATGGAAACGCGGTCAAAAAGTTTTGTGCAAATCTGTAATGGAAGCCAGGCTAATTTTATGTTATGATTATGAGGACATAAGGCTTAAAAGTCTACTTAATCCATTAGATAGCACAGGTACGTCTGTAAAATGTCTGCTAAAGATCTGTTAATCTGGAAAGCATATCTGCTGTGTAAAAACACCTGATAAATGTCATAGAAAAAGCAGTTTTACGTACATTCTAAATCATAAACATCTTAAAGACATCTTCTAAATGTATATATGACATCTAATAGAATACGTCCTAGAGACGTATTGCAGATGAGCAAACACTCTAAAAAATGCAGACATCAAATAGACGTCTCCGAGATCTACTTGTGCTATCTAATAATGTACAGTAATTCATCAAAAGTCTTCTTCACGAAGAAGGTTACTGTTACACTAAAACAAATTAGGTGTTTTCTGATATTAGTGTCACTGTCACTTGGATCTGGTGAAGGAGCTGTCATCGATCAAAATTGCTTTGAGAATATGTTTGAGATGGCGAATATGAGCCAGATGCTGAATGAGTTTTGACGAGGACAGTGATGATGGTATTAAACATCTGCTCAAACTGAACCCTTGCGAACTCTAAAAGGTGCTTTATTTTATTCCTCTGTAATTAATACTCTAATATCAGGAGAGTTTTATATTATCGATATCCATCCGTGTTAGATATAGAGCCGGGTCGCTAAAGACCCGAATATGCAATAATGATTGGCGAAACATTCATGCATTCAAGGTTAAAGGATTATTTGTTTGGCCATGGCTATCTTGTAAACTTTCTAAACTTGAAAAAACAGTGTATTCACTGATGATCCAACTCCACTCTTAGGTTTTGGTTTGTGCTGATAAGATCATCTACAATTATGTAACATCTCCAAAACTGCATACATGAAAATGTATTGGCAATAGGGCAATTTATTTATTTTGTTGAAAAATCTTTACAGCTAAACACATTCCTCAAATTTGGGATATTATTGACCTCTACATTTCTAGTCTGCGTAAAAGCAGAGCGTTATATTCTGTGGCATCTCATACAACACTTTGTTGGAATTTACCTGCTTTCTGAGCGCCTCAAAGGCTGCACTGATGGTGTGCACGCGCGTCCTCTCGCGCGCGTTCGCCAGTAGCCTTCGAGTCTGCTGAATGGCTTTGATCTCCGTGACGACGCCAGACGGCTCTCCGGCGCGTCTCCTAGGTGATTCCGCGCTCTCGCTTCTGCCGCTGGTTGCAGGCGCCTGGGAGACTGCGCGCTGAGACAACACAACGCGCTCCAACGGAAAAACCTGTGAACTGCTCAAAGCCAAGTGTTTGTTATTGACAGTCTTCTCGGAGAGAAGTTTCGAGTCATGTATCTCTCCAGAAATCACGGTGTTAATCCGCATATCCACGGCTGTGTTTAAAATTTCGTTTCCGACACTCGCGGCGACGGTTTCCGAACCGCGCGTCTCTTTTTGACAGCCGTCTCCCAGTGTCTCGGCCATTAGATGCGAGTTCTTATACAATTTGAAGTAAGGTAAATGATCCTCACTGACACGCTTAATTGGGTCTCGTGCTTTCCGTTTTAATTTCTTGTCTCCCGATACCGTGTTTAGGATCTTGCAATGACCGTTTAGATGTGGATTCTTCATTTCGGATGTCCAATAAAAAAAATTACAGGAAGAGAAATGTTGAGAGGTGATACAAAGCACGCTGTAAGTGTCAAATCAGCGCTCGGTCAGCTGTAGTCAAGTCTTCTAGGACGAGCATGCCTGCTTTGCTTGTTTAAAACTCCATGTCAGTGTATTTTTGAGGTGACGTGCTTCTCCTGTGGTGTCCTGAGTCCTGTGAAGTCGGGCAGACATTGCCAAGACATTTTTGTGAATGTGCTCGACAGTTCATCTGTGTTTATTCAGCCTCAGTTAACACAGAAGCCCCTGTTGGTGAGATAAGTCAGCGCCGAGAGACCGCCCAAAATAAACCCTCAAGAGGACCTGACACATTACCAATGAAAGCACTCTCTCGACGGCTTTTCAAATGATAATAATAATAATAATAAAACGTTACTACGTTGTCATACTTAATGCAAGCCTTTGTTTAAAAAAAAAAATAGACCGTACCGAAATAATAGTGAGGTTGCATAATTCATAAACAAGGAAGACAGTTGCAGAAATCTTTTTTTTATATAATATTATACATTAATAACCTAACATAACATAGTAGATACGAAGTTTTCACACAGTTTAAAACTGTGTTTATAAACTGTAAATGCAAACAACTCTCAAAAATGTTTGTCTTATTATTTATATAAATGTATTGTTAGGTTAAACAAGGTTATTGTTCACTGTAAACCCCAAAGTCGTTATTAATAAACCTATCACGTGGTCCTAATTAAACATTACATACAATGTCATGGAATCATAACTCATTAATAAAACCCATCCATAAATGTATGTACACTTTTTTTAAAGGTTTATTTTTAGTTCATGCTGCTATGTTTTTTAGCTCCTTGAATTTATTTCTTGGAAGTTATTCAGAGCTTATTAGAATCATATAGATTGTCCTTACATAGATTTAGTACACTCAAACATAATGTGCTTAATAAACTCAGATATATTAAGGAAAACATTCCAAATACTTTGTTAAAACACCTTTGAGGGGAGAGCAGGTGGGATAAAAGGGATGAACAAGTAAGAAAACATAAATCCCCACATTGACAGTTTACCTGAAATTGACCTTTCTTCCCTGTTGGGATCTATATCCTAGTGAAGTGTAGTGTGGGACTTGATTTTGCTCAACGGGAATTGATTGGATCATTGTTGGAACAATTGCTTCGGTCATTTCATATGTTTGTTAGGTTGCTGGAGGGGAGGGACTGAAACTTGTCTGGTAATGATGAGCACGGATAAAAATGTGTATGGATAAATCATTTAAAATAAATACTGCAATATTGCATTAAAATAAGAATAGTCTGTTTTGAATTTGTGGTGTCTTTTAGGAAATTACACAATCAATTTTATTTATTTTTTCTTTCTTTGTTTATTTATGCATATTTATTTATTTATTTTGAGTGTAGGGGACATTTACAACAAGAGGGTGAGCATCATTTACTCACCCTCATGTCGTTCCAAACACGTAAGACTCGTTCATCTTCAGAACACAAATAAAGATCTTTTCAATTAAATCTGAGAGCTTTCCGTCCCTCCATTGACAGCTACGCAACTAACACTTGGACAAAAAAGAAGCTCAAATGTGCTGCGTAACACGAGAATGAACCTCATTGGTTCTTGCGAAAGCTAAAATGTGCTGCCTAACACGAGAATGAACCACATTGGTTCTTGCTGAAGCTCAAACGTGCTGCGTAACACGAGAATGAACCTCATTGGTTCTTGCAGAAGCTCAAACGTGCTGCATAACATGAGAATGAACCTCATTGGTTCTTGCTGAAGCTCAGATGTGCTGCATAACACAAGAATGAACCTCATTGGTTCTTGCTGAAGCTCAAACGTGCTGCGCAACACGAGAATGAACCTCATTGGTTCTTGCTGAAGCTCAAACGTGCTGCGTAACACGAGAATGAACCACATTGGTTCTTGCTGAAGCTCAAACGTGCTGCATAACACGAGAATGAATCTCATTGGTTCTTGCTGAAGCTCAAACGTGCTGCGCAACACGAGAATGAACCTCACTGGTTCTTGCTGAAGCTCAAACGTGCTGCGCAACACGAGAATGAACCTCATTGGTTCTTGCTGAAGCTCAAACGTGCTGCGCAACACGAGAATGAACCTCATTGGTTCTTGCTGAAGCTCAAACGTGCTGCGTAACACGAGAATGAACCACATTGGTTCTTGCTGAAGCTCAAACGTGCTGCATAACACGAGAATGAACCACATTGGTTCTTGCTGAAGCTCAAACGTGCTGCATAACACGAGAATGAACCACATTGGTTCTTGCTGAAGCTCAAACGTGCTGCATAACACGAGAATGAACCACATTGGTTCTTGCTGAAGCTCAAACGTGCTGCGCAACACGAGAATTAACCTCATTGGTTCTTGCTGAAGCTCAAACGTGCTGCGCAACACGAGAATTAACCTCATTGGTTCTTGCTGAAGCTCAAACGTGCTGCGTAACACGAGAATGAACCTCATTGGTTCTTGCTGAAGCTCAAACGTGCTGCGTAACACGAGAATGAACCTCACTGGTTCTTGCTGAAGCTCAAACGTGCTGCGCAACACGAGAATGAACCTCATTGGTTCTTGCTGAAGCTCAAACGTGCTGCGTAACACGAGAATGAACCTCATTGGTTCTTGCTGAAGCTCAAACGTGCTGCGTAACACGAGAATGAACCTCATTGGTTCTTGCTGAAGCTCAAACGTGCTGCATAACACGAGAATGAACCTCATTGGTTCTTGCTGAAGCTCAAACGTGCTGCTTAACACGAGAATGAACCTCATTGGTTCTCACAGAAGCTCAAACGTGCTGCTTAACACAAGAATGAACCTCACTGGTTCTTGATGAAGCTCAAACGTGCTGCTTAACACGAGAATGAATCTCATTGGTTCTTGCTGAAGCTCAAACGTGCTACGTAACATGAGAATCAACCTCATTGGTTCTTGATGAAGCTCAAACGTGCTGCATAACACGAGAATGAACCTCATTGGTTCTGACAGAAGCTCAAACGTGCTGCGCAACACGAGAATGAACCTCATTGGTTCTTGCTGAAGCTCAAACGTGCTGCTTAACACAAGAATGAACCTCATTGGTTCTTGCTGAAGCTCAAACGTGCTGCGTAACACGAGAATGAACCTCATTGGTTCTTGCTGAAGCTCAAACGTGCTGCTTAACACGAGAATGAACCTCATTGGTTCTTGCTGAAGCTCAAACGTGCTGCGTAACACGAGAATGAACCTCATTGGTTCTTGCTGAAGCTCAAACGTGCTGCTTAACATGAGAATGAACCTCATTGGTTCTCACAGAAGCTCAAACGTGCTGCGTAACACAAGAATGAACCTCATTGGTTCTTGCAGAAGCTCAAACATGCTGCATAACATGAGAATGAACCTCATTGGTTCTTGCTGAAGCTGAAACGTGCTGCGTAACATGAGAATTAACCTCATTGGTTCTTGCTGAAGCTCAAAAGTGCTGCGTAACATGAGAATGAACCTCATTGGTTCTTGCAGAAGCTCAAACGTGCTGCGTAACACATGAATGAACCTCATCGGTTCTTGCTGAAGCTCAAACGTGTTGTGTAACACGAGAATGAACCTCATTGGTTCTTGCTGAAGCTCAAACGTGCTGCGTAACACGAGAATGAACCTCATTGGTTCTGACAGAAGCTCAAACGTGCTACGTAGCACGAGAATGAACCTCATTGGTTCTTGCAGAGGCTCAAACGTGCTGTGTAACACGAGAATGAACCTCATTGGTTCTTGCTGAAGCTCAAACGTGCTGCGCAACACGAGAATGAACCTCATTGGTTCTTGCTGAAGCTCAAACGTGCTGCGTAACACGAGAATGAACCTCATTGGTTCTTGCTGAAGCTCAAACGTGCTGCGTAACACGAGAATGAACCTCATTGGTTCTTGCTGAAGCTCAAACGTGCTGCGTAACACGAGAATGAACCTCATTGGTTCTTGCTGAAGCTCAAACGTGCTGCATAACACGAGAATGAACCTCATTGGTTCTTGCTGAAGCTCAAACGTGCTGCATAACATGAGAATGAACCTCATTGGTTCTTGCTGAAGCTCAAACGTGCTGCATAACACGAGAATGAACCTCATTGGTTCTTGCTGAAGCTCAAACGTGCTGCTTAACACGAGAATGAACCTCATTGGTTCTCACAGAAGCTCAAACGTGCTGCTTAACACAAGAATGAACCTCACTGGTTCTTGATGAAGCTCAAACGTGCTGCTTAACACGAGAATGAATCTCATTGGTTCTTGCAGAAGCTCAAACGTGCTGCATAACACGAGAATGAACCTCATTGGTTCTTGCTGAAGCTCAAACGTGCTGCATAACACGAGAATGAACCTCATTGGTTCTTGCTGAAGCTCAAACGTGCTGCATAACACGAGAATGAACCACATTGGTTCTTGCTGAAGCTCAAACGTGCTGCGCAACACGAGAATATACCACATTGGTTCTTGCTGAAGCTCAAACGTGCTGCGCAACACGAGAATGAACCACATTGGTTCTTGCTGAAGCTCAAACGTGCTGCTTAACACGAGAATGAACCTCATTGGTTCTCACAGAAGCTCAAACGTGCTGCTTAACACAAGAATGAACCTCACTGGTTCTTGATGAAGCTCAAACGTGCTGCTTAACACGAGAATGAATCTCATTGGTTCTTGCTGAAGCTCAAACGTGCTACGTAACATGAGAATTAACCTCATTGGTTCTTGCGGAAGCTCAAACGTGCTGCTTAACACGAGAATGAACCTCATTGGTTCTCACAGAAGCTCAAACGTGCTGCTTAACACAAGAATGAACCTCACTGGTTCTTGATGAAGCTCAAACGTGCTGCATAACACGAGAATTAACCTCATTGGTTCTGACAGAAGCTCAAACGTGCTGCGTAACACGAGAATGAACCTCATTGGTTCTTGCTGAAGCTCAAACGTGCTGCGTAACACGAGAATGAACCTCATTGGTTCTTGCTGAAGCTCAAACGTGCTGCTTAACACGAGAATGAACCTCATTGGTTCTTGCTGAAGCTCAAACGTGCTGCTTAACACGAGAATGAACCTTATTGGTTCTTGCTGAAGCTCAAACGTGCTGCTTAACACGAGAATGAACCTCATTGGTTTTTATTGAAGCTCAAACGTGCTGCGTAACACGAGAATGAACCTCATTGGTTCTCACAGAAGCTCAAACGTGCTGCGTAACACAAGAATGAACCTCATTGGTTCTTGCAGAAGCTCAAACATGCTGCATAACATGAGAATGAACCTCATTGGTTCTTGCTGAAGCTGAAACGTGCTGCGTAACATGAGAATTAACCTCATTGGTTCTTGCTGAAGCTCAAAAGTGCTGCGTAACATGAGAATGAACCTCATTGGTTCTTGCAGAAGCTCAAACGTGCTGCGTAACACATGAATGAACCTCATCGGTTCTTGCTGAAGCTCAAACGTGCTGCGTAACACGAGAATGAACCTCATTGGTTCTGACAGAAGCTCAAACGTGTTGTGTAACACGAGAATGAACCTCATTGGTTCTTGCTGAAGCTCAAACGTGCTGCGTAACACGAGAATGAACTTCATTGGTTCTGACAGAAGCTCAAACGTGCTACGTAGCACGAGAATGAACCTCATTGGTTCTTGCAGAGGCTCAAACGTGCTGCATAACACGAGAATGAACCTCATTGGTTCTTGCTGAAGCTCAAACGTGCTGCATAACATGAGAATGAACCTCATTGGTTCTTGCTGAAGCTCAAACGTGCTGCATAACACGAGAATGAACCTCATTGGTTCTTGCTGAAGCTCAAACGTGCTGCTTAACACGAGAATGAACCTCATTGGTTCTCACAGAAGCTCAAACGTGCTGCTTAACACAAGAATGAACCTCACTGGTTCTTGATGAAGCTCAAACGTGCTGCTTAACACGAGAATAAATCTCATTGGTTCTTGCTGAAGCTCAAACGTGCTGCATAACACGAGAATGAACCTCATTGGTTCTTGCTGAAGCTCAAACGTGCTGCTTAACACAAGAATGAACCTCATTGGTTCTTGCTGAAGCTCAAACGTGCTGCATAACACGAGAATGAACCTCATTGGTTCTTGCTGAAGCTCAAACGTGCTGCTTAACACGAGAATGAACCTCATTGGTTCTCACAGAAGCTCAAACGTGCTGCTTAACACAAGAATGAACCTCACTGGTTCTTGATGAAGCTCAAACGTGCTGCTTAACACGAGAATGAATCTCATTGGTTCTGACAGAAGCTCAAACGTGCTGCGTAACACGAGAATGAACCTCATTGGTTCTTGCTGAAGCTCAAACGTGCTGCTTAACACAAGAATGAACCTCATTGGTTCTTGCTGAAGCTCAAACGTGCTGCATAACACGAGAATGAACCTCATTGGTTCTTGCTGAAGCTCAAACGTGCTGCTTAACACGAGAATGAACCTCATTGGTTCTTGCTGAAGCTCAAACGTGCTGCGTAACACGAGAATGAACCTCATTGGTTCTTATTGAAGCTCAAACGTGCTGCGTAACACAAGAATGAACCTCATTGGTTCTTGCAGAAGCTCAAACATGCTGCATAACATGAGAATGAACCTCATTGGTTCTTGCTGAAGCTCAAACGTGCTGCGTAACATGAGAATTAACCTCATTGGTTCTTGCTGAAGCTCAAAAGTGCTGCGTAACATGAGAATGAACCTCATTGGTTCTTGCAGAAGCTCAAACGTGCTGCGTAACACATGAATGAACCTCATCGGTTCTTGCTGAAGCTCAAACGTGCTGCGTAACATGAGAATGAACCTCATTGGTTCTGACAGAAGCTCAAACGTGCTGCGTAACACGAGAATGAACCTCATTGGTTCTTGCTGAAGCTCAAACGTGCTGCGTAACACGAGAATGAAGCTCATTGGTTCTGACAGAAGCTCAAACGTGCTACGTAGCACGAGAATGAACCTCATTAGTTCTTGCAGAGGCTCAAACGTGCTGTGTAACACGAGAATGAACCTCATTGGTTCTTGCTGAAGCTCAAACGTGCTGCGTAACACGAGAATGAACCTCATTGGTTCTGACAGAAGCTCAAACGTGCTGCATAACACGAGAATGAACCTCATTGGTTCTTGCTGAAGCTCAAACGTGCTGCGTAGCACGAGAATGAACCTCATTGGTTCTCGCAGAGGCTCAAACGTGCTGTGTAACACAAGAATGAACCCTGATTGGTTCTTATTGAAGCTCAAACGTGCTGCGTAACACAAGAATGAACCTCATTGGTTCTCGCTGAAGCTCAAACGTGCTGCGTAGCACGAGAGTGAACCTCATTGGTTCTTGCAGAGGCTCAAACGTGCTGCGTAACACGAGAATGAACCTCATTGGTTCTCGCTCATCAAGCGAACATGCTTGAGCTTCCATTTACCACAAATTATGTTTGAGTTGATTAATTTGATATATATAAATAAAAGCCTAAATTAAATCTGTTCATCATACAAAGTGATCGTGTCTCTTCAGAAAAGTTGGACTAAACTGACTAATTCATATAGATTAGTTTTGATCTCTTTATGAACTTTCTGAAGTGTCAAAGTGGTAGTTGCGTAACTGTCAAAGATGAACGAAAGTCTTACAGGTTTGGAACGACATCAGAGTAATTAATGACAGAATCTCTTCAACATTCCCTTTAAAATGTTATTTTTTCTTTTTTTTTGCTTGAGAAAATGGTACTCAAACAAATCAAATCATCTTAACTTGGGTTTTAACAATGCCAATGCAAATTGTACAGGGCTCAGTTCAAAAAGTTTAATCTGGATTTAAATGTTTTGCTATCCAGGATCAGGTAATCCATCTTACTTTTGTGTCAGTTTTTCTGGATTGGATCACTCTGATCCAGATACAGACCTTTTCAGATTTCAGTGTTTTTATTTGAATAGGCACAAAACAGCACAATAAAGTATACACATATCCCCCAGTCAGACCCTCAACAAATAAATAAAACAAACAAATGTACATTACTCACAAGTACAGTGTGCATATTTTAACACATATTTTAAATCATAAAAAAGGTAATGTCCAATTGTTAACAAAATCAAGAATATTCAGAATTCTTCATTTGTGTGGAGACCAGCTAAAAGCAGATTTCAAGCGTGGCTTTGGTTTGCAGTAGTTGGGTATGAGTGATTTGTTCCTCTGCCTGACAAATCTGTACCTCCACGCTTTCAGGTTCTCATTTAAGAAGTGGCTTATAGGCATCATCATCCTTGTTTTGCAACGAATGTTTCAAGACTTTTTTCTGAGCTCCTGTAGAAAAAACTATTGATACCAGTATCCACCTTCTTGCTCAAAAACATGGCAGAGATCCAGAATAAATGTTTCCTCTGCATTAGGAGGAACTGACTCACTTTTCCTCTACTCTCTCGGGCTCACCGTCCCCAACAACACCTTGAATCCCATGCAGAGATTGTGAATTTTCACCTCCAATAATGTCAAGAACCACATCTGTGTAATCACCTCTCCTAAAGGGCTTGTTGCCTGTTTGGGTGTTTTTTGCTTCAGCATGGCCCTAAATTAAATCTAAATTTCACTTGCTCCATCGTCCTCTTCTGTCCAGACCCCATTGCATTCACATTTTGGGTGATTTCAAATTTCCTTTTGTTAGTCACTTCTACTATTGAAGCATAATGGCATCTAACACCCTCCAGCAGTGTGCGAGTTTCTGCAACAGTGAAATTAGAAGTCCATAGTTCCACCTCTTTTGTGTAGGGAATCTGGGTGATTATAGGCCTCAAGCATGATTGATTTAATGGAACAGAAGCGAAAAGCACATCAGCTAATGTTTAATTGGTGTGTGTTTAAAAAGACTAATTACACAGCCATATTATAGCCTTTCTCAGAGGATATACAGAGAGGCACTGACATGGCAAATATTGTCCATTGCCACTGCCATCATTCCTATAGTTTGGTGGATTTTACATCCCCATGAAACAACTGCATATTTCACATAAAATGTTCATCAACTTTAATGCAACATGGGTTTTCATGTATAGATGTACCAAATTAGCAATTTTGAGTATTAGTATATACATTTACTTATTCTCACAAAAATACATTTTATTGTCATACCTATTTTTTTTAATGTGTAAAACCATTAAATTAGTTTGTGTCCTTTAAACTCTAGTCCACTCTGTTACATTGATGCTATTTGCCCTTTAAAATCTTAAGTGTATGCCCTAAATCACATGACTTGGCAGAAGTGACATCATTTCCTTGGAGGGAAAGCAACTTCAACAACAAATTAAGAATGTCATAAACTTTTCTTTTGTTTCCTCATTTTTTTGAAGATTTATCTAATAGCGTAAAACATAACAAAACAAGCCTGTTGTGTTCATTTATACTGGACATGAAAATGTTTGTATATATATATATTTTTTAAATATAGCTAGCTCTGTCCTAGCTAATAAAGGGCTTCATACACTTTAAAGTCCACCCTGTTAAGGTCCACCCTGTTTCAAAATGCATTGTAAAAATGTCATGTAACCGGGTGGATAGAGAATGTGAAATGTGAAATATTTGGTCAGAATTATTAGGTCACACTAGCCTGAGCTTGACCAATGTTTTTTTTTTTTTTCATGATAGACATTTTCTCCCTCTGACAAGACAAAAAAAGTTGCATTTTAAAGCCGCAGAACCCGAAGGAGTCACAGTCTGTCTGTAGAACAACAATGCCTCATTGCTCTGCGCTACTATGCATCTGGGACTTTCTACCAAGTTTTTGGAAACAATATGAGTGGACAAATCAACTGTGTGATGTGGTGAAAGCTGTGTCAGTCACACTGGCCAGCCTGGTCAATCAATTTGTCTAATTTCCAAAGGATGAACATATTGCCAAGTCCAAGCATAAGTTGTTTTCTTTTAGAAAACATGCCCAATACTATTGGGGTTATCGACTCATGTGCACATACAAGCACCTCATGAGAGTGAGTGTGAGTATGTCTACCGTAGGGGAGGCACAGAATCAACATCCAACTTATGGGTGACGCTGACTTCATCATCACAATCTGCATCGTGAAGTGGCCTGGGTCTGTCCATGATGCACGTATCTTGAAGGAGAGTGCTCTATAGCATGATCTTATGCTGACCGGATGGCATAGGAGACAGTACCTGTCCACTTCTACCTGGCAGAAAACATACCTAAGCAGGCACACTTAAACACTGCTCATTGCAAAACAAGATGTGCAATTGAGTTCTAAAAAGGTGCTTTGCTACTTGCAAGTGAAACCAGGAAGAGCATGCAACATAATACTGGCCTGTATTGTCCTTCACAACATCACTACCAGGCACAATGTCCCTCTCTGTGATGACGGTTATGATGCATCTAAGCCTGTTGAACACCCAGCCTAACCTCCATTGTTCTATCAGAATGAGGGAATGACTGGACATGCAATAAGGGATGCAACTGTTAAAAACAACCTTTAAATGGTTAATCTCTGATGATTGTCGTGAATATACAGGGAAAATGACTTGATGATGAAAACCGGATGAAAACCGCAATACACCATAGTACATACCGCAGTACTCTCTACACCCTGCTGCCCCGGCCCAGCCCTGGCCCATTGCTGAGGTTGACCTCACTTTACCTTATGTCACAAAACTAAATTCTTCCTTGACATTAAATAGTAATTGTGTAACGGTGCATGTATTCGTCCCACAAATTTTCGGTACTTGTCTTATGTGTCCACGACGAATACATTGCTGAAGCCTAACCACCATTAACCACCAGTAATCGCAATTAGCTCTGCGTTTTGTTACTTTCGATAAGAAACAAAGTGTTATCTTTCAAATTTTGTCCATTTTATCACAAAATGCCGTTTGACGCTTAATTAATGTGGCGTGACAGATCACTGTATAGGTGCCTCAGTTCAAGCGGCAGCGCAGAGCGCGAGTGAGTGCAATCATCTCTTTAATACTAGTTACAGAATAAACATGAATGAACATCTGAAGGTATGTTGAAATATACAGTACAACTTACTGAAACGTATATGTCGTGTAATCGCTCAATCAGTGTTTCAATGGCGGAAAGACGTCAATAAAACAGTTTGTAAACAATATGTCACATAGCATTACTATAGTGCATATATTTAACTCTTTAGCTAAAAATATGTACTATATTAGCCTATATATTCATTATATTTACTTAACCTGATGTCTTGATTATTTAATGTATGTTTAAATAAATCTGTCATGAAAATGTCAGTAAATGATTATATTTCAACTACAAATTGGAGTAAAAACATAATTTTATAATTAGATTTAGAAGTTAATGCAAAAATTGCCTTATGTGCAGTTTACATGTTTGCATACAATGTGTTATTTGAGTGTTGACTATTATATCTAAAAATAAATAGCAACTGAATTTAGGCTAATAATTTGGGCTCTGTTGTTAACCTTTAATGTTATAGTAATGTGCAAGTAAGAGCTCCCTATACAGTTTACAGCATTAACAGAGATCATTTTTTATTCTTAAGAAGCTTTTAATTAACTCACAACTATTCAGATTCTTTAGATTCACATAAAAATTAGAGGCTGTTTTTTTGTTTAAATCATTGGCTGTGTCTGAAACCTAAAAAGTCTTCAGAGCTGTATAAGGAGGTGGGAATTAAGATATCAAGCCTTCTCTGAATCAAGTCTGTGTAACATGCTATCCTATCCGATTAAGATGCCTTCATGAGGTCATTTTCTTAAGGCCGATGACATCTGTCAGCTCACTGGATGTCCTCCAGTAGAACGTACTGTACCATTGAGGGCTTTAACATTTCAGCCACTCCCAACAAGCAGAAGTTAGCATCTTGAGCACATGCTAACTTATCAAATACTCATAACCTCCTGTTTGTTAAGTCTGACGTCACACGTCACAGCTTCTGAGTCCAAACTCTCTATCAGATGCCAAAAGAAATCAACAAGCAGTGCTAATATACACTCACTATGTGATGTAATACTAGAAATCATATCCATACTGAAATCCCAGATGCTCAGACAGTGATTCATCTTTTATAAATCGTATTTGTGTCCAGGACGCTGTGAGCCTGGAGACTGTAATGTGCACCGTAAGTTTTTAAATGCTTAGCTTAAATGTGTAATATGTAGTAAAAATAAGTAGTGCTCATAAACGGCTGTTGAGATGGTATTCTCAAGTAAATCGAGTACAGGCTGCCTTCACGTGCTATCGGAAATTTCCTACTTCCCACTTCTGAAGTCGTGATTACGAGCTCATTGCATTCAAATTTTGACTTGAGTGCTAGTTCATGTCCTATTTTTTAACTGGGAAACTAGTATTTACGATAATTCCGATAGCACGTCAAGGCAGCATTAGATCCAGAAACAGCATTTCTTAAGTCACGACTTATCAAGCGGATAAAGTGGTTCTGTTGCTCCTAAACAGCTGAGACCAGTGAGATGAGGTAAGCCACCTTGGCATATGATCAGTGTAGCGCTCAGCTGCTCATAATTTCATGCTTGGCAGCCTGGGTCATACCTGGGTCACTTCCACATCACTCTGAGGCTAGCAACTGGAATAAGGCTAAAGCTATGGTGAAAGACGATTCATATTTACTGAAACAATGAGGGTGAATTCCAAACTGCGTTTTTTGCCCCCTTGAAGTGCACTTCGGAAAGGTGACGCAATTTGTAGGAGCGTTCCAAACGAAGGTGAACAACTGAATCCCTTCACGAAGGGCCCTTCCACAGGTCTGTTAGCAAAGGGCACATGCAATGGTCCCTTCAAGGAAGTAATTTAATCATTTATGGCCATGTTCTGCCCTTCGGAGTGAGTAGGGCATAGAATGCTCACTTCCGATTGGAATTTGCCCTGACAATCTGAAGTGCTGAGGGTTGCTGGATCTGTTGGATATCAGCAAGGATGTGTTGCTCAGGTGGGGTCAACTGGGGCTACATGACTGACTGAGAATGAAGCTAAACAAGCTCAGTTCATAGTGGCTCAGATTTGCTGCTACTCTGGTGGTTGGCACTCCATGGATTGAACAAAGGTCCTGACCTGTTAATGTAAGTTTTGAACTAAGATCTGAGCAGACTGGGAAAGTAACAAGTCGCCATTTAAGGGATGCTCTTATCCAAAGTGTCAGGGTTCTGTCGCTCTAGTTGGTCTTTCTGATATTCATGCTCCATGTTTTGTCTTTCATTGTGAGCACATGGACCGAGTGCTCACCGTGCGTTCATGTCTCGCGTGCTTCGTCTAGCATGCTTTGTCTTGTTTTGTGTAGCATGCAGTTTGTGTTTTTCATCTGCTGAGTGCTATCATGTTATCATGTTTTGTGTAAACGCTCGGTCTGTGGGAGCTCTCATTAGTCGCATGTTCTGTCTTTTGTTTTGTCAAGTCAAGTCACCTTTATTTATATAGCGGGGCCAGTTATCCTCTGACCAACAAACGAACATGGTGTGATTATGACTCAGGCTGCATTACAGGTCAGAAGTCAGATTAGATTGGAACATTCAAAATATTTATCCAGTTGGTTGAAGATCGGATTCATCACGCCGGAGACGTGTTTGTTGAGGATCAGTGCCACTGGCTGTCGTGTCGATGAGGCCTTCACAGGGGAGAGTCTAGTTGACACGGTCTCTGCAGACACTTCAGGGCCGTGTCTAGGCGCAGGTCCTCCATCTGATCTGGAACCGGCCCAGATGCGGTAGACTACGGTAAACCTCGGGATAAACAGAGAGACTAATATTAGCGTAGGTGCCATTCTTCTTATGATGTAACGAGTACATCAGGTTTTATGGGAAGTGTTCCCGGTTCCGTCAGACCTAGTTAATGCAGCCTAACAATCATTTAACTGATTTGAATAATAGAAATGAATAATGTTATGTGTATGCCAGGTTAAAGAGAGTTTTTAATCTAGATTTAAACTGACAGTGTGTGTCTGCTTCCCGAACAATGCTAGGAAGACTGTTCCAGAGTTTAGGTGCTAAATAGGAAAAGGATCTACCGCCTGCAGTTGATTTTGATATTCTAGGTATTATCAACTGGCCAGAGTTTTGAGACCGCAATAGACGTGAAGGACTATAATGTGTTATGAGCTCGCTCAAGTACTGGGGAGCTAAACCATTTAGTGCTTTGTAAGAAATTAGCACGATTTTAAAATGTATATGATGCTTAATAGGGAGCCAGTGCAGTGTTGACAGAACCGGGCTAATATGATCATACTTCCTGGTTCTAGTAAGAACTCGAGCTGCTGCGTTTTGGACCAGCTGGAGTTTTTTACCCAGTAGAGCATTACAATAATCTAGCCTTGAGGTCATGAACGCATGAATTTACTGTTGTTGAGAGTTGTTGAGATTTTGTTGAGAGCATATGTCGTAATTTAGATATATTTTTAAGATGGAAGAATGCAGTTTTACAGATGCTAGAAACGTGGCTTTCAAATGAAAGATTGGTATCAAAGAGCACACCCAGGTTCCTAACTGACGACGAGGACTTGACAGAGCTAGAATCCACCAGGATTCTAAACGCACCTGAGCCCCTTCGGTCCATCCCTCCGGTCCTGCCGGTCAAACATTCATGCACCATGTTTTGTCTTTCATTGTAAGTGCACGAGCCGAGTGTTGTGGTTTGTTTTGTATCCTTGCTCGCGTCCCTAGTTGCCTTATCTTCTGTCTGTGCTTTTCTAGTTTTATTTCTGTTTTTTGGTTTTCCCTATCACAGGTCTTTTGTTTTCCTGCCATGTTGGCTGTAGTTTAGGCTTCTGTTTTAAGCCCTGTTTTGTTTTGCTTTTACTTTTTGTATGTGTTAATAAAGAACTCTCCAGCTGTTCTGCGCTTGGGTGCTATATGCAAATCCTGGCATAGTACATATAATTTATATTTATAATTTATATGTGTCCCTAAGTGAGCAACTTCCTATTGTTGGATAATGGAAGGGGGAAATCTTGGGAGAAACCAGGCTATACCAGTTCTCCTCTGGCTATAAAATATAAGGTCAGTATTAATTAGATATGCTACAGCGTAAGTGTCTTTGAGGTTGATCTAGGGCTGAATGGTAAAATTAGTGATAGCTGAAGTGATGTCTTGGACTTTCCACATAACAATGCTTTCAAATTCATAGGTAGGTTATGCTCTCCATGGGTGTCATTAATGTTAAAGAATCCTCCACCACCTTTTGTCAAGGCTGACTTTGTCCCCACCACTATAAGAAAGTCTTTGTTCTGTTTAAAATGGGGAAAACTAATTTGTGGCAGAGATGTATCTGTTTGCTGCGTGTGATTGGCAGGTCCTGCTCACAGAATGAACTGCATACAAATGCCCTGGATATACATCTGCTTACAAACTGCAGCAATACAGTTCTGAAAGCCCTGAGCCACTTACAGTGAGATATGTGAAATGTGAGCAAACCAGTTACTTAAAATAATGAATATTATTGTTAGTGGTGGTTGCCAAAGGCAAAGCATCACTATCATTATTCATCATACTTATTATTCTTCCGGACAAAACTTTGACACAAACTTCAGCAAACAGCCAATCACCAATCACCTTCAACACTTCCTAGTCATGCCCTAGCAACCATTGCAGAGCATCCTAGCAACCTAAACCCAAAGAGGGATATCTTCAATTCTGAATGTCATGGAGGCATCATTGGCAGCTGCCAAGCCATTCCCTAGCAACAAAACAGAGTACCCTAGCAACCGTTCAGCAAGACCTATATCTCTGCATCAGAACATCGTAGAGACATGTGGGTTGGCTGTTTTGCAAACAGGACTTCCAACATGCTACACATGCTAGCAGTGAATAGCTACATGCTAATAGCGATTAGCTTAGGGTTAAAACATAAAAAGGTCAAAATGTATTAGTATCATGTTAATCATGTTAGCATTTTGTTAAAAATATGTTCATCGTGTTACCACCGAATCATGTTAACATATTGCTAAAAACATACTAACAACATGGTAATTGTGTTAACATTATGATAGCAACATGCTAATTGTTTTAGCATCATCTTAGCCAAAATGCTAAACGTGTTAGCATTTTGTTAAAAACATACAAGCAAAATGCTAATCGTGTTAACATCATGTTACCAACATGCTAATTGTGTTTGCATCTTGTTTAAAAATGCTAGCAACATGGTAATCATGTTATCATTATGTTAACAACATGGTAATATGCTAGCAACATGCTAATTGTGTTAACAGCATGCTAGCAACATGCACATTGTGTTAGTATCTTGTTAAAAACAATGCTAGCAACATAGTAATCATGTTAACATCATGCTAGCATCATGCTACCAACATGCTAATCTTGTTAACATCATGCTAGCAACAGGCTAGCATCTTGTTAAAAACATGCTTGCAGTGTAGGGGCCAGTGTAGTTGCGCACGGCAAGCACCACTCACATTTTCTTTATCTAGTTATTATTACTACTATTATTATTATTATTATTAATAAAAGTACAGTGAGGCCAGTGTTTTTCTTCAGAGCGAACACACATGCTTAAACATTGCTTGACTTTATACACCCCCCCAACATAAGGGCGCCCGTTTGTTCCTGGGCAATGTGCCAGTCATCCAGCGACCTGCTGTTCCTCTGATATTACATTCCTCTGGCACTGACTGTGCCCTGCCTGACGCCAGCGCTCCACAAGAACTCACAAGTAAATATTTCCAGCTGTCAGTGCTGTTATGCTCTCTAGTGAGGTCATTCATTGTATTCTCACACATTTACAGGGTTCAGTCTGTTTATTGCATTCAAATGTACATCGTATCAACTTTAGATTATCATGCGTTCATGCTTGTGCTGGCAAGATGAAGTCAAAGCAATGAATCATAGTAGGGGTCAGTTATTTTCCAATAAGACTAATGTAGGTTAATGCAGTTTTGGTGCAAATTATTTATTCACTGCTGTAAAATCTCAACACATCACACATTCAAACATTTTTTAGATACATGCAACAATAATAATAATCATACTGGGCATTGCACTTCAGTATAGAATGAATAAAAGTACATGCATTCCCTATTTAACCAATTTGAAATCATTATCATACACGATCATCATTCTTCTGAGGTGACAGTAGAGTTTGTAAGTCCATCTGTATAAATATGAAGGATTTACAGGTCAAAACCAAATTTTTAGTAGGTTGTAACAGCACACATTGTACTTGGCACTTGAATTTCAACCAGACACAAGATTTTATAAACATTTGATACACATAGCAGAGTTATAGACATTTAAGTAAAAGCTGTTACAACACCCCTTATTCTTCCCTATACATGTATACGAAAATACTTCTAATAGTAAACTATTACAATAATTTATTTGTGTTTAGTTTAAGTCTTGTTGATGTCAGGCGAATCACTCAGTGAACCTTATAGCACTATTATGACATCTAGTGGTAGAGATTAATAGTTCATACCACTTCCCCAAACCACTATGCATTTTAATTAAAAGCAAAATATTCATTCAGTAAGAGCTTGATAAAGACTGTCAGTGACTATGCCAGAATTAAACAGCCCTGCATACGCTCAGTGTTAACTTTTTATAGATGGTGTTGTTGTTAATAGCAGGAAATCTACTGCATCCTAAATCAAAACTAACATTTTAAATGTCAAATGTGCATTTTTGTGCGATTGCTGTGGACAAGATACGTAATTTTATGTTCCCTTATATGTATGATGGATAATTTTCTTTTAAAAAATTATACATTTCAAGCTTCTCTTTGCATGAATATCTGTCAGTGGGCAGCTGGAAGTTGTGTATCTATCTATCTATCTATCTATCAGAAAAAGCAACTGCGAACACTTTTTAATAGGGAAGAATATAGACACTAGAATCAGGTGTTTGTGGAAGACCACAGACGTTCACCATGAGCCACATCACTAAGCCGCTCTTGTCTCACTTCCTTTGAAAGTGTGTTGCAGACTGGTGAGGGTGGTTTTTGAGCATTCATTCCCCACTCATGTTATGTCATTCACCCACTCTGAACCCAATGCAGACAGTCAATGTGTCTTCTCTCCAAGACCTGTTTTAGATAATAATGTAGTGTGTGCTGAAATGCTGGAGAAAGTAACAGTGACAACACTTTAACAGTGTGAAAATCAGAGTGAGTTCAACAGTTCCAGACACATCAGGCAGGCCTTGAGCACTTTGTGTTTTCTTCCAGTGCAGACGTCACACTCCACATGTCCAGCTCCAGCATAACAGGAAGCAGAAAAAAAAAACAGCTTGGACCTTTGTCTTCTTGACTTTCTCCAGCATTTCAGCACACACTACATTATTATCTGAAACAGGTCTTGGAGAGAAAATGCATTGACTGTGTCTGCATTGGGTTCAGCTCCTCACTCTAAAAAAAACACTGGGTTAAAAACAACCCAATTTGGGTTATTTTTAACCCAAGGGCTGGGTAAATATAGGACAGAACACATGTTGGGTTAATTTAAATTGGTTTATTAACCCAGCATAATGGGTTGATTAGTTTTTACTATAATACTATTTTAATTTTTTTATTTCATAAAATAATTAATGTTTACAGATTAACTTAAATCCTATAAACTTTTAAAACAAAATACTTCACACAACCAATGGTTTGCATGATAATTACTTTATTTTTTATCATATTTTTCAGTATAGCATATTTTACATCGTTTTTTAATACATATTTCATTTCTTTTAACAAATATTAGAAGTAAAAATTAAACATTTAGAAGTAATTCAAATGTAATGGACCAGTCTCTGTTGTCCCGTTTCCACTGCGCTGGATCTCGTGCCGGAGCTTGTATCATGTTCAGCGGGAACTTCTAACTTCAGACCGCCGCCCTGCACTGTGAGTGCTGTGACTGGCTCCATAACCTGTCCATAAACAAACATTTAACAGCTCTGAGGACATATTTTAACATCATAAGGATTTATATTCTGTATCTTTTTGAATAAAATGGCATCAGGCGTTTCCATCACTCGTAAAGACTGATGCGACACTCGTTTAGGTGATTCACATCGAGCCCTTTGCATATGTTGCTTTGCAAAAAACTAAACAATATACGGCACAATAACAAATTTAAAGATCAAATAAAATGTACACAAACCTGTATTTTACTGAAGACATGCACCAATTTGACGGAGCTACTCAGTGCTCTCTACTGAAGAAGTCACAAAAAGCCTGTGATAAATAACTCAACCCTTGTTACATCTGACCCAGGATCTGGGTAACACAAAAACTACCCAAACACTGGGTTGTCACGTCTGACCCAGGATCTGGGTGACACAAAAACTACCCAAACACTGAAAAAAATAACCCAATATTTTTTAGCGTTCTGATCCTGCTGGTTGCAGGACAGCTCTCACAGTAACTGTGAATGGGAACGGCCACTGGATCCTTCAGGAGATCCGGACGTGCTGGACAGCTGAACTCTGTCCATTTTGCTGCTATACACAAATAGAGACGTTCACAACAGCTCAACAAGGGTTCAGTTTCTTTAAACACACAGATGTTAGCTGATACATGGCACTTCAACTAATAGTACCTTTTAAGTTTTAAAAAGAAAGATTGGAACTGATTGATTGACAGTGTGTGTGTGTGTTAAGACTTTAAAAATAAGTTCAGTGGCCCAGTGTGGCCCATCTGTCCATCCTTTCTCCAAAGCACTTGTCCTCTGTAAGGCCTGGAGTCTGTCCTAGTGTCTTGGACCACAGGTGGGGGAAACACATCTATCTGGTTCATATGCTCCATGATTCTGGAGGAAACCATAACAACATTGGAAGAACAGGTGTATAATTATCTTTATATTAAATGTTTGATCATAGGGGATTTGTGGACACAGCAATTCATACATACACTACCATGTTTATGTTGTGAAGAAGTAATGTTTTTGAAGATGTCTCTTCTGCTCACCAAGGCTGCATTTATTTGATCAAAATACAGTAAAAACAGTAATGTCAAATATTATTACAATTTACAGTTTTCTATTTGAATATATTTCAGAATTTAACTCATGATGGCAAAGCTGAATTTTCAGCACCATTACTCCAGGCTTCAGTGTCACATGATCCTTCAGAAAACATAAAATGAATAGATAAGAGAACATATTTCACAAACAGTATGTCATCATGGCTCCTGATAAATTACATTAGACACAGACTCTTTATTCATGACTGAACATTTGATAGATACTTCATTCAGAAGCTGGTACAAAGAAAACAATAACAACAAGATGTCTACTCATACCACAGTAAGCTAAATAAAACATGGCTTCTGAACTCGATTGCTACTTTAAGTTTTACAAACCAATCGCTCAAAATGAAATCTAAGAATGCATCAATATTAACAATATATTCCAAGTTTTGATGGACTCTTTAAATCACTTTGATGGCTGGTTCAGAGTCTCTGATGTGTGGCCATTTGAATCGTCTTCAGGCAGAGAAGTCATTCTGGAGGTTGGCTGATGTGCAGGATTGAGGATATCAGGCTGGGGAGTGGACTGCAGGTTGGGATGGGACTGGGGCAGGAGGCTTCTTAACCCTGCAAACAACTGGTTGACTAAGGCCTCCATAGAACGGGTGTGTTCAGTCAGCACTCTAGCAATTAGCCGTTCCTCTCGCGCATGGCTCTGCTCCCACTGCCGCTCCAGCCACGTGTTTTGTGTCTGCTGCATTCTTTCAAGAAACTCTTGATACTGGCCGTGCAATGCAGCGCAACAAGACCTTCTGCGTCTGAACATACCTGAAAAAACACCAAAGAGAGAATACACACCGTCAGCTAAATGATTGGCCCCATAAGCTATTTAGACACATATTATCATTTCATGTTAACAGATATGTATTGTTAAAATCAACAATATCAACCCGAATATTAGGGTGAAGTGGGTATTTTTTGGAGTTTTGAGCCATTTAATTTTTCCGTTCTTCTGACTGATACAAAGAACAATATGTCATTAGATTCTCCACATTATTCATGAGCGGGAATCGGGAACACCATTTTATCACTGTGCTGATTTATACACCAGTGTAAAACAGTGGAGAATTGCGAATCGCACACGCACGAGTCCTCACAGCAAGTGAGGATCCCACTGAATTACGGTTCTACGTCACTAGAAAAGACATTTGCATAATGCCCACCTATGCGAACAACTTGACCCGCCCTCAAACGTCATTTTACTGGTGACTGTTTCTCAATTCTCTGAGTTAAAAGCAGGATTTTCTTGAAAGATGGGTCAGCTCAGTTTATTTGGACCAGCTTGCTCCTCAGAATCACAACCTGTAAGTATGATTAATTATTGATGTATATATTTTCTACCGGGTGTTCAAAATACGTAGTTTTGTGTTTTATATTGTGTAAGTTTCCGGCTAACTCACGTTATTACTGTCTTACTGAAATACTTCTGCTCATCAGCTGTGGGCCACTATCACCTAAAACTGAGTCTATTAATGCAGATTGTCTGTCATTACTACTTTGAGTAAAGATAAAGGATGGAGCAAGATTCGTTTTGCAAACTTTAATGTTACATCATCACGTTAGTGCTGGGCTAACGTATGCACTGTTATTGATACAGTTCCCGCATGTGCACTGCAATAAATTAGAAATATACACATGGGTTTGTTGATGGACATACTCTTGTTAATGCTGATGGTGAGGAATTACAGTTAAAACATCTCATAATAAACCTCAAAATGAGTAGCGTATCACTGAGAAACATCCTGCTCAAGTCGTCCTTGCGATGGAGGTTTGGGTTGAATAACTAGTTCTTCCAATGTTTCATAATCGATTCGGACTCACGCTCGGATTGATATGGTAAAATAGACGTCATCGTTACGGTCTTTACAGTGTGTACAATCGCTGAGCTTTAGGAAGCCTCCGGATCTGAAGTTCAGTTATGGTAATGAGCGTTTCGTTTCTGACATGCGCTGTATGCAGTAGACCAATCACAACAGACTGGGCCATCTGGCCAATCAGAGCAGAGTAGCTTACGGAAAGGAGGAATTTAGCGAGACTGATTCATCCATCGAGTCATTTGAGAATCATTGAACAATGTGGTGATGTGCAATGTATATCATGAGAAAATAAAACTGTTTTTGACCTTTGATGCATGTAAACCTGTTGTAGGAGACTCCAAAACAACATTAGAAGCCTTTAAAATAGCATAATAGGGGCACTTTAATGTTCATATTTAAAGCTAAACTAGGAGGAGAATTGTTTAGCAGACCTTGAGCCGGAGGCTGCTGGGAAGTGGACGGCTGTGTAGATGCGATGCTGTCTGTAGAAGTGAATGGCTGGGTGGGTGTGGAGCTTTCTGTAGAGGTGGAGCTCTCATGAGACGCTTGCGTGAGGATGAGCGGTTCATTCTCCGTTTTCACTGAATGGACTTCTTGAATTCCACCTTCCATGTCATCCACTCCATTATCTTTAACAGACAAACACACGTGAGGTTAGAAATTCATAAATCTTTCACAACTACATACTGCTTCTTCAGAAAGAGTACTGTTACTTTTATTGCACTGCATTATTATTTCATGTCCTTGTATTCATCCATATTCATTGCTGGTCTGTTTTCAAAATGAGCTTACGGTCGTAAATTATTTTAATTTAACTTTTATGTTTGTTTATTTACTGTACCACTTTGAATGTGACCGATATGTGGTACATGAATAAACTCACCTTGGCTAAATCTTTTAATATAGACAAGGTGAGTTTATTACAGTCAGTTATTGTTATTATCAGCATGTTTAGTGCAGTGTATATTTTCTCAAGAAAACTTCATCTAGAGGTTTGTTTTGTACATTATCTATATAAAATGCTATGTGGCAGTACCATGGTGGATATACAACATGCACTAAAGACATATGATAAATACCCTGGTATCATGGTTGTAAAACAAACTACCCTGGTACTTTTTTCTTCTTCTTTGAAGCACACATGCTGGTTACAGTGAAACTCACCATCATCATCATCATATTCACCATCCTCAAAAGTGAAGCATTTGCTGTCCAACAAAGGGGATCTGTCTTTTAAGTCACTGCCAACTTCAGTTTGGTTTGTCATAACAACTAAAGGTCTGTGTCCAAAAATTTCTTCCATTGTATCAAAGTGTCTAAATGCCGCATTGGAGCTGCTGGTGTTTTGTTTCTTGGCCTTATAGTAAATGGATTTGAGGGTTTTCCAGCGATGTTTGACTTGATCACATGAGCGCGCAAAGCCTGCCTCCTTATGTCTGGCGCAAACCTTCCTGAAGATCAGGCTGTTGCGGTGCTTCCGTCCGTCTCGGTATCGGTCTATGTTCATCTCTTTTAAAGTTTGTAAAAGGAAATCTGTCTCTTCCTCGCTCCAGAAATGTGTGCTTCTTCGATTGCTTGACATATCTGCCTGGATCTCGCAGAAGCCGCAATTACTTAGATATTAATGGATGTTCCGTTATATTACAATAGGGTATTCAGAATAAGATGTTCAGATGAGACAAAATTCAGACTAACGGCAGTTGTTTGATTCGGAGTAACGTACAGTGATGCCCGTGAGGCTGCGGATTTAAGAACACAGCCAATCACAGAGCTGCGCCCCGCCCCCCTGTCTGTCGAATGGCCCGCTCTAATTGGTTGTATACTTTGGGGTGCAGTCTCATTGGTTGGGTAGGCTGTCAGTCAAATGTCGGTCAACCCTTCAATCGGATTATAGCGCTCACATGACGAATATATAATCCTACACGTAAAAACATGACCCTAATACGTCCGCTTGTAAACGTGATCGGTACATACTCGCATAATAACAAAGAAGGAAGTGCAATGTTGCTTCATATTGGTAAAAAAATACATCACTTTTGACTTTCATTATTATTACTTCACAAACATCTGACATTTTGATATTACTATATCAGCAACAGTATAAACAATTTTGCTTGTTTAGTACCGGGGTTATCAACCCATATGGACCCTCACACAGACATGCTGCATGAAAATGCCCCATTAATTACAATAACACATTATGATAAACAGTGCTGATCTCAACTTGCACTTGCCCTGCATTCACTGCGCATGTAATGAATTTACAAATAAACATGGGAATATATCTTATAACTTCTATTTTATATTTCAGTGCGCCTGTGACTTTTAGCGTTGGGAGAACCGAAGCTTTTCAAAGCTTCGAATCAGTTGAACCAAATGATTCGCAAAATGATTCACTGCTTCGAAGCGTTCGAAACGCCACGCGCTGGTGACCCCTGCTGGTCAGAGCAGTGTACATGCAACAACAACTCAGGCCAAACATGCATAAAAACACCTTTACAAACCCATTGCAAATGTTTTATCGAAATAAAGTCTATAAAATGTAATTAACTAATCATCTAATACGATTAAATATCAGGGCTTGTTTTGTTTACTCCATGGGTGGCTCAACTAAACAGGCCAATAAGACACTTTTAACTACTATTATTCCTTTTAATTATACTCATGTTTATTTAAAACGTCTACACATGTATAAAACTGATCACATATCAGTTAAAACCTATTCTTGTTCAATGGTTCTTAGTGAATCCGCATGAGTCATGTACATTCGAAGCCTGCTGTTTGATTCACGCTCCGAATCACTGATTCGAAACAAAAGATTCGCAAAGGTTTCGAAGCTTCATGGAGCGGTGATTCGAAATCGCCCATCACTGGAGACTTTTATTTTGAAAACACCATTGCCACGTCCACTGTTGTCATTTAATAGCTAATTGCGTTTACTGTGTTTATGAGCTGTTCACTGACACATCTTAGTTATTTATGTTCGACAAGAGGGATAAAAAAATCGAGGATATCCGTTGCTTTTTACGAGTTATTGCCTTTTTGTTTCAGGAAGTTGCATCCGGCTTCACGCGCGTGTCGATGTAAACATGGACAGGCCGGACGCCACATTTACTCTGGCTTATATGGTATTTGCGTTGTGTTTTGTTTTCACGCCGAATGAGTTTCGTTCGGCCGGTTTGACGGTCCAGCACATGTTCTCGGAGTGGCTGGGCAGTGAAGACATCAGCTTCATTCAGCACCACATCAGACGAACAACACTCACGGTGCTCTTCCACAGCTTCCTGCCGCTTGGTATGTCACTGCAAACACACCTTTCTGTAGTGGGTTAAACATAACTGATGTATTAAAAATCATTAAAAGTCCTCGTGTTGTTGATGTTCTACCAAAGCTTGTAGTGTAGACAACAGTTGCTACATTTTCATTCTACACACTGCCCATATTGTTGTCACATGACCTTCCCACGTGCAATCTATGCATTGTCCCTATACAAAATCAGATTTTGAGGATTAGATGGGATAGTAGTAATCTCTTCTTAACTCTAAATTGAACAGTTTATTAAGTATGTAGACATTTCAGAGTCTACACAAATATGCAATTAGGTGCAAATGCTATTATTTATATAAACAAGTAAGATTAAATTCTGATGTAATGTGGGTGATTCTATAATTGCAGGTACATTTGGTGTTTTTTTTTTCAAATGGTTATATTTTTAATTATTTATTTTGTTACTCATTGTCATGGGATGTTACAGGCCATAACAATGTAATATTTTCTATAAAAAGTAGGACTGTCGAACGATTAATCGCATCCAAAATAAAAGTTTGTGTTTACATAATATATGTGTGTGTACTGTATATAATCATTATGTATACACGCATAACACACACATACATGTATATTTTATATTTAAGAAATATTTGCATGTATATACTGTGTATATATATATTTATATAATATAATCATGTATATACACACAAATGCGTGTATATATTTGAAAAAAGTTATATATAAAATATTTATATATTATATAAATGTATATACTTGCAAATATTTCATATATATATATATATATATATATATATATATATATACATTTCTGTGTAAATGGCTATAGTAGTATATATAGTAGCTATAAATAGTCATATATATATATATATATATATATATATATATACATAATAATTATACATAACACACACACACACACACACACATATATATATATATATATATACATTTCTGTGTAAATGGCTATAGTAGTATATATAGTAGCTATAAATAGTCATATATATATATATATATATATATATATATATATATATATATATATATATATATATATATATACATAATAATTATACATAACACACACACACACACACACACATATATATATATTATGTGTGTCAGTGTATTTTTTGTATCATTGTGTAATCAAAATATTAGATTTTTTTGGTAATATTTCATTTATTTTATTGAAAAAGCTCTAAATAGTAATTTTCCTAATTCTACAACGTTAAATTGTTTAAAAATAGCTTGTCTTATAAAAATGTGTCCATAAATCTCGTCAATTCTGTTACCGTAAATAGTAGTAAATATTTTAATCTAAACTTCTTTAATGTTCTTACACCAATTTTATTTTGTAAAATGTAAAAATTGTTACCACAATATCAAAAGGAACAAATACACAACAAAACAGTAAGAAAAACAATATTAACTTATACATGTCCGAAAAGGAGTTGGAAGAAGCATACGTTTATTTAATCCTACCCCTTCTCCACTACTTGTTAATAATCATCCGGTTGGCCAATCATCTTAATCCTATCTGTTTATCTCCACACACCAAGAAATACAAAAATAACATACATATTTACCTATGTCTATATCCACCATAAAGAATTAATTGAGTAAAAAATAAATGAGAACACCTGGTCAAAGCCCTTCTTCCTCCCTGTATCTTGTGAAAACCATATTTTTGGTTGGATATTTTGTCATGCTTGGACATTGTTTGAGCTCTGAACGTAATCTGTTCCACAGCTTCACTCCACATATAGAAATACAAGAACTTTTTAAAGTGTTGTACGGACACAGAAATGTTTAAAGTTGCACTCACCCCTAAAATTTTACCCCCCTTCTCTGTTAAAAAACAGTTTTTGAATATTGCCAGGAAGTAGGTTGTTTTTTTGCTTTATACATTATTTGTGCTGTTTGAACACGAACCAGTGAATTTCAATGTCTTTGATTTAAAAAAAAAAAAAAATGAAGTTGTGTGATCTCTATAACCGGTTTTATGAATTATCCTTATGGCTCTTTTTTGCAACATAGACACTGATGATAGTCTGCATTTATAAGTATTACCCCAAACCTCAAATAACTTGTGTTTGGCAAGCACTGAATTATTAAAATGTAATATGTTTTCAATAAGATACTTGAAAGAAGTGAACAGTTTTTTTCCTTAACTATTTGAAATGCCAAATGTATCTCCAATTATAGAATCACTCATGTAATGTAAATCAATGAGATCTTTATATAACACTATAGCTATTTACATAAATGAATGTACATGTCACTCTATATCTTCCAATAATATATACACTCACCTAAAGGATTATTAGGAACACCATACTAATACTGTGTTTGACCCCCTTTCGCCTTCAGAACTGCCTTAATTCTACGTGGCATTGATTCAACAAGGTGCTGAAAGCATTCTTTAGAAATGTTGGCCCATATTGATAGGATAGCATCTTGCAGTTGATGGAGATTTGTGGGATGCACATCCAGGGCACGAAGCTCCCGTTCCACCACATCCCAAAGATGCTCTATTGGGTTGAGATCTGGTGACTGTGGGGGCCATTTTAGTACAGTGAACTCATTGTCATGTTCAAGAAACCAATTTGAAATGATTCGAGCTTTGTGACATGGTGCATTATCCTGCTGGAAGTAGCCATCAGAGGATGGGTACATGGTGGTCATAAAGGGATGGACATGGTCAGAAACAATGCTCAGGTAGGCTGTGGCATTTAAACGATGCCCAATTGGCACTAAGGGGCCTAAAGTGTGCCAAGAAAACATCCCCCACACCATTACACCACCACCACCAGCCTGCACAGTGGTAACAAGGCATGATGGATCCATGTTCTCATTCTGTTTACGCCAAATTCTGACTCTACCATCTGAATGTCTCAACGGAAATCGAGACTCATCAGACCAGGCAACATTTTTCCAGTCTTCAACTGTCCAATTTTGGTGAGCTCGTGCAAATTGTAGCCTCTTTTTTCTATTTGTAGTGGAGATGAGTGGTACCCAGTGGGGTCTTCTGCTGTTGTAACCCATCCGCCTCAAGGTTGTGCGTGTTGTAGCTTCACAAATGCTTTGCTGCATACCTCGGTTGTAACGAGTGGTTATTTCAGTCAAAGTTGCTCTTCTATCAGCTTGAATCAGTCGGCCCATTCTCCTCTGACCTCTAGCATCAACAAGGCTTTTTCGCCCACAGGACTGCCGCATACTGGATGTTTTTCCCTTTTCACACCATTCTTTGTAAACTCTAGAAATGGTTGTGCGTGAAAATCCCAGTAACTGAGCAGATTGTGAAATACTCAGACCGGCCCGTCTGGCACCAACAACCATGCCACGCTCAAAATTGCTTAAATCACCTTTCTTTCCCATTCTGACATTCAGTTTGGAGTTCAGGAGATTGTCTTGACCAGGACCACACCCCTAAATGCATTGAAGCAACTGCCATGTGATTGGTTGATTAGATAATTGCATTAAAGAGAAATTGAACGGGTGTTCCTAATAATCCTTTAGGTGAGGTTATATTTATATAATGTAAATGCTTAGTTTTATGATCAAAGCTCTGCAGTTTCAAAGCATATAATGCAATGCAATACAATGATGATTGAGAGATGAACAAATAAACCTTCCTCAAAAGCCTGATGACCATATTTGATACTCGCAATTAAACAAGTAAAACAAAAAACAAGTAATACTAAGTTGCTTCAGTGGTAACACTTTATTTTAGGGTTCAATTCTCACTATTAATTAGCTGCTTATTAGCATGCATATTACTAGGATATTGGCTGTTTATTAGCACTTATAAAGCACATATTAATGCATTATTCTGCATGACCATATTCTACATCCCTTAATCCTACCAATACCTAAACTTAACAACTACCTTACTAACTATTAATAAGCAGTAAAACGGGTTTATTGAGGCAAAAGTCATAGTTAAGTTAGTTAATAGTGAGAATTAGACCCTAATCTAAAGTGTGAACGCTTCAGTCCAGTAAATGTTCATCTTGAAATATTACTAACAATATAAAAGTTCTTAAGTTTACTTTATAAAAAACAGGGTTGTACTTTATTTTGCAGTACATGCACTTTCAATGTAATTGCTGTGTATTTGCCCAGAAAAGTACTGAGAACTACGTTATAAACTATATGTTATTTTATATAGCGCCTTTAAAAGTTGCACTTTACAAGAACATACAAATAAAATACATTGAAATAAGAAATAAAAATAGAAACATGCATCAAAACAAATTTAAAAGATAAATGTTAAGTAAAGTTTAGGGGTAGGTTCAGGGTTAGTACCTAGTTATTACCCAGTTAGTTTCATTACTACAATATATAGATATATAGATACATAGTTTGTTCATGCGAAACAGGGCTGTAAAATAAACTTGCTAAAAAGGTGTACAATACTACAAAGGTGTGTAGTAGATTGTCTGCAAAAGATTTTTCTTAAAGTTTATCATGTTTCTGTTTCTTTATTTATATAGCACTGTATAATTACAACTTACAAACAAGTAGTACAAACATAAGACATAAGTCATTTTTTAAATGCCAACGAGAAAAGATACGTTTTTATCTTAGACTTAAAAATGGCCAAAGTCGGCACCATTCTAATAACTAGTGGCAACTTATTTCACAAATTGGGACCGTCCACTGCAAATGCACAGTCACCGTTGTGTTTAGAGCTAGTTCTGGGCACTGTTAGGAGTGCAAGATCACTGGATCTAAGTGATCTAGAGGGTCTGCAAGATAAGATGGAGTGAGGTTATTGATGGACTTGAATACCAAGACAAGCATTTTGAACTCTATTCTGTATCCTACAGGCAGCCAATCCAATGAGGCAAGAATGGGAGAAATATGTTCCGGGTCAAAAGTCTAGCTGCAGCATTCTGCACTAATTGCAGCCGAGCCAGAATTGACTTATTAATACCCTGGTAGAGCGAGTTGCAGTAGTTTAAGCGGGAAAATATAAAAGCATGAATGACTTTTTGAGTATCTAAAAAGTTTAAAAACGGCCTAACTTTTGCAATTTGACATACAACAGCGTTAATTTGTTTATCCATTTTAAGCTCATTATCAATTAGGATGCCCAAGTTTTTAACACATGATCTTATATTTGGTTCTAACTATTCAGTTTTGTTTCTAGGGCTGCCATAGCAGACAATGGCCCAAATAAAATGATTTCGGTCTTGGATTCATAGAGATGAAGAACATTTAAATACATCCACTTTGTAAGATGAGACAGGCTATCAGAGTGTGTCTAAAGACTAATTTCCTTTTTTGAACGGCATATATATTTGCGTCGTCAGCATAGCAATGAAATGACATCCCGTGTTTCATGTTGATCATTTTAGAGGGTAGAGTTGGCTATAGGGTTAATGCGTCAAATCATGTGTTTTCCTCGCATGGACATAGTGTTTCTGAATCCATGTTTTTCTTGTGTTGCAGGATACTACATAGGAATGTGTTTTGCAGCTCCTGAACAGAATCTCATGTACATCCATCATGCAAGTCATGGATGGCAAATATACTTTGGGCTGTCACTGGCCATTCAGCTTTTGAGTTGTGCACTTGCTTTCTATTGGTCCAGACGTGGCTGGGCTAATCATCCGATATGCCAGGCGCTCAGCACGCATGCCTTACAACGCTCCAGCTGGAGGGCCGTCGCCTCATCCATCAACATAGAGTTTCGCCGTATCGATAAATTTGCTTCCGGTTCTACTAGCGCAAGAGTGATTGTCACCGATACTTGGGTGATGAAGGTCACGACGTACTCCTTGCATGTTGCCTTGCATCAGGACTGTCATCTGACTGTCACAGACTCCAAGCATCACAGCCTGTCGCCTGAATTAAACACGCCGGTGCAAATTGTCACCATAACTGTTGCCAGTATCAATCCCAGAGTCAAGCCTTTTGACATAAGGTAATTTCATGTTTAGGAAATGGATGTGCCTCCTTTAATTTTCTCCTGTGATGTGTAAGGGTCACTGTACTTTCCCTTGCAGGCTGAAATCCACAGAGTACGTCGAGCTGCAAGAGAAACTGCATGCACCCATCAGGAACGCCGCCAATGTGGTCATCCATTTGACAATGAGTGAGCTCTTTTTGGAAACCTTTAAGTCATATGTGAGGTTGAATGAAGTCTACAGGTGTCCAAGTGGCCAGGTGAGCACTAAAACCAGCACACACTTCTCACACACAAGTTTTCCTTAAATCCTACGTTTTCCTATCAGTTCTAACTCGAACGCTTAGTTACAATACCTTTAGCTTTCAACAATATCGGTGTAAAAGAGAAGATTCTCAAAGCCTTTAACCCCTTAACTGTCACACTCCTTTTTGAGAATAGACATGCACTATCTAAACTTAAATGGTTGTAATTCAAGAATGCTTTGGAATATTGAAAATAGTTTGGTCTGGTTTTAAAGGGGTCCTATTATGCCCCTTTTTACAAGATGTATAAATAAGTCTCTGATGTGAGTGTGTATGTGAAGTTTTAGTTCAAAATACCCCACAGATTTTTTTTTTTAGCATGTTAAAATTGTCACTTTTTGAGGGCCGTTTTTGTGTGTCCCTTTAAATGCAAATGAGCTGCTGCTCCCGGTCTGCTTTCAAGAAGAGGGCGGAGCTTCAAGAGCTCGTGTTAGCAGCTCCAGTTACCTCATGCAGACACACACTGAAAATGTCTGAAACTGTTCAGCCTTTTATGTTCAAACCGGAGTCGGACAATGATGGAGAGACTCAAGAAGAAGTGACAACATGTAGAATAAGACAGGACGTTTCTGAATGGTTAGTTGATGAATTTATGTAGCTGATGTGGAGTTAACTATCTTCAAGTCATTGATTAGCATATTCTGTCATGATAATCTATAAATTGCTCCTGGGGGAACTGTTGTAAGATTCACAGAGCCATAGAATATATGCTGCATGGAGATATAACATGATAGTTTAGTTTAATTACAGTTATAACTTATGTTGTCATGTTGCTTTTATATCATGCTATTGCTTTTGAGTTGCGTACTGTATTGCAATAAATGTGAAAAGATGGATGTGACAGCTTGAGCAGACTCCCAAATGTGCTTGACTACAACAACTCTTACTCTTCTCAACATGGCCGTTGTTGCGGTTTATGTAATTTTTAGGGTTAGTGATGTCACTAACCCAGGAAGAAGCTCGTTGTAGTTCCTACCAGTTTGTTGTAGTCCTTAAAAGGTGATTTCTTTAAAAGAAAATATCTCCCTTTGCTTTGAACTTTGAGCGTTGTAACTTTGCAGATATTGTTTATGCTCAAACAGCAACATTACACACTAACTAAAGTTAAAAAAGTGAAATCATAATCAAGGACCCCTTTAAAGAAGACACTCGATTGATTATTGCTGAAGTGCACTTTAAAAAATTAAAGTTATGCAAGTTTAAATGAGCTGTAAATCAAATATACAGTATTAAACATCTTTTATTTTATATAAAATATATATTTTACAAAATAATACATTTTTACTCAAAAATTACTATAAATCAAAGTCATAAATCTAACCAAGTTGTGTTCCTATGAGATTTTTGTTTAGGCGCTGTACCAAAATTAGCCACCGGGTGTCACCCACATTCCATTGATTAATACATTTCTGTCCAAATATCACTTTTATCACAAAATAGTCAACAAATATGGCACCTTGAGACTCAGACCTTTCCGATGATATGTGTCAAGATTAGAAAAGGTTTTGATTATAAAGTAGTTAAAATAAATTTTGTAATATCAAACCTGACACCGCCCATTATAGGGGAGGAGCCCGCTAAAAGAATTTAAAGTACCATTTCCATGGTAACGCAACGTCTAATTTTGAAATGGTTTTCACAGGATGAATTTTGAGTTTGTAAGCTTTCGAATGATACCTAATTTATGATAATTACTAAAATGTGTGATACGAAAAAAGGCACAAAAAAAAGAGCGCCAAGCATCCAGCTAGCGGGACGGTGAAAGCCTTTCTCCCAGATCAACAGTTACCTTTCCTTCTTATACCCTGAGCAAAGCATTAAACATGAGTGGAATACAAACACCAAAACCAACTGACAGGAAACCAAAAGAAATGGCAAATGGGTGGTGATCAGGAGGGGGAGAAGCACATTAGCATATTGTCCTCAATGCGTGTTTAAGCAATAGCACCTAGATTGTACATTAGGATACTTTAATATCTTTATTAAGTTCACCACCGTTCAGTTCAGTTTATAAGCTGTCAGACATGACATAGTTATGTTAGAACACACTACTAGATTAATAGTATGGAATAGTATAGAAATAGAAAGCACATGTCCTGTGAAGCAAGTGGTACAGATGTGTCATTGAGGTGTAAACGACTCTTGTCTCCACTTACAGAACCATCCTGTGCGTGGAGCGTCCCTACAGCCCTCAATCAGCATAATGATGAATCCCTAGCACTAGATAGTAGTGATGGGGAGTCGACTCCTCGACTCTGAATAGCCCCAGAGTTGGGGTCCACTCCAGCACAGGAATCCACTCTCGTTGTCGACTCTGTTGCTGTGTCCCAAATCGCTCACTTGTTTACTGATTCTCTAATCCCTATAAAGTGCATGGCAGTTGAGTGCACTATAAGGAGTGAATGAAATGAGACACTGACGTAATACAGTCAGAGAGCTGTCGCAGAAACTTTGTCACACACATTTATTTGAGTGCTTATTTTAGAAATAGAAAAGTCACAGTGACTTTAGTTTGTAATTATACATAGGCTTCCTCCATGCTAGCTTTAGTTTAATTGATGGTATATTAATGCAATAAATATAGATTTGGTTTTCTATGGTTAACCTTGTGTTCATAATCATTAAACTAACCATAAATCATAAAAAACTCACATCAAGAAGAAACACAATAATAAGTGTACATCATTGTATGTATTTTAGCATTTAGCACTATCACTCGACAACAGCTAGGTAGAAACGTGATAGCCACTCATCAAGTCATCGCTAAATTGGACTAATTTGGACGGTCACGCTAAAAGTGTGCGGTTTTAATAAGGGGATTTTAAGGCTTTGTGTGGGGGGGAAATAATTTAATTGTGTAACAACTGCAATTTTGTCTTATTTCTGAACCTGTTTTGATGTAAAGTCGAGGAGTCGATTCCATAGACTCCTACAGTGGGAGTCGGGAATCGGAGTCGACTCCAAAAAACCTGGAATCGAACACCCCTACTATACACTGCAAAAAATGCTCTTCTTACTTAGTAATTTTGTCTTGTTTCTAGTCTAAATATCTAAAAATGCTTAAATCAAGATGCTTTTACTAGATAAATAAAATTACATAAGATATTTTTTTCTTTTTCTTGAAAATAAAATCAAAATGAAGTGAGTTTTTGCTTAAAACAAGCAAAATTATCTCCCAATGGGGTGAGAAAAATAATCTTGTTTCTGATTGAAATCTTGTTTCTTGTCTGTCCCAAACAGAAATAAGATTATTTTTCTCACCCCATTGGCAGATCATTTTGCTTGTTTTAAGTCAGAACTCACTTCATTTTAGATTTTTTTCACCAGAAAACAAGAAAAAAGATCTTATGTAATTTTTACTTATCTAGTAAATGCTTTAAAAATCTTGATTTAAGATTTTTTTTGATATTTGGACTGGAAACAAGACAAAATTACTAAATAAGAAGAGCATTTTTTTCAGTGTAGGCATTAGCATAGGGATGATGATGTATACTTTTAAAGGGATTTCTGAAGACTAGGGCAGTAAAGAGTACTAGCCATATTAGCTTAGCCCTACATTAACAAATACAATTAAATACGGTTAGATGAATAAATAGGCATCACGGACTACAGCATTTATTAATCTAGGGAAATATTCCACGTTTTTTTGTGTTTTTACATTTCAACTTAACCCTTTCCCCACCAATGTTTTTTAAACAAAAAAAGTTGCCATCCACCGCCAGCGTTTTTGATCATTTTCACAAAACTGTCATGGCCCCCAGAATATTTTGTTGTATGAACACTGACAAAATTCAGTCAATGGCGGAGAAAGAGTTAAAAAATATCAATTAACATCAATTCATGTCTAACAGACAATAGTGTCTTTATAAATGAACATTTAATGTTTATTATTTGATATCTGATGCATGAACTATTTGGACCCGTTGTTGTGTAATCTATTCAGCAGTGGTGGTTCTGCATAAAACAATTCGAATCTGAATGGAGACTGACTTAATTGCATCATTCGCAATGCTTTATGGGAGTCCATGTTGTTGTTTGTCTATAGATGAGATATTACTTAAGCAACCCAGCCATCACACTCTTTCAATATCGAGCATTCAGGACGGAGGCAAATTAACATTAAAGTCTAAACCACATCACTTGAATTGTTTGGAGAATGTTTATTTTTTACAACTGGAACATAGTATGTTTTAAAGAAACCTGTCAACCTTGCTGTTTCCTGTTAGGAACTTGAACCATGTATTGGATGCATGCAAGTCAATGCCAACGTGAAGCTTCTGCGCCTGTGCCAGGGAGACGGTGAAGGCGAATGCCAGCAGTGCTACTGCCGCCCCATGTGGTGCCTCACGTGTATGGGCAAATGGTTTGCCAGTCGACAGGACCAGCAGCAGCCGGAGACGTGGCTGAGCAGCAGGGTACCGTGTCCCACCTGCAGGGCCAAGTTCTGCATTCTGGACGTTTGTCCCATTAATTGAGGATACTGATATTAATTCAGTTCAGTATTTTCATGGCTGTAGGCCTTTACGACACTGAACCTGGTATTTCTGAGCACTTCTATGTGCTTTCTCGAAACCTTTGTGCCTCCCAAGCTACAAACATATCTAATGACAGTGAATCTCATGTCCTGTATGGGCAAAAAATAAATGATTTTTATGTATGTATGTATATACCATCATTGTAATATTTGTTACAGTATATTTATTTCTTTTGGAGGGAATGTGCCTAAAGTCCTGAAGATATTGTCACAGTGCAAAGGATCTTAATGGCAGGACTAAGGATGACCTGGGGTCAGTGGGAAAGAGTGCAAAATCAAGCTTATATAATTTCAAGTTTGTTGCATTTTTTTTGTAAAGAAAATAGGGAAAAAATGGATTGCTAAAATTGACCATGATGGTATTTTTTTATATGAAATATGAGACTCTTTCTGAGATTCACATTTTTATAGCAGAAATGCTAAACAAATTTATATTCACATAATTTGATCACATGCACTTTTGCCTTAATTCAAACTTTGATAAATGGAGAAACTCCATGTTGCTTCATTCTTGTAATAAAGTGAAAATAATCTGGTGTGCATCAGATATATTAGATTCAAGTTATTTCTTGTAATGTTTTAGACACGCGACTTCTTGTTTTTTGTTTTCACTGAGGGAAAGTGATCTCTACTTTGTTAACCCTCGCATGGCCGAGAAAAATTACAGATTTTTTTGTTTTTATTTTTATTTCAATTAAATGAATGTACTATATTTTAGTTTGATAATGTTTTTCATTTAATATTTTGTATTTTTAGAGGATTTTATGGTACTAAATTATATTTATACAGTAGTTATTATTATAATCCATTTATTCAGCATAAACCTAAAAATTAAATGTACAACTTTGGTTAATCTTGAATGCGTTGGAGCACAGACTTAAAGGCAGAGTAGGGGATTTGTTCCAGAACATTTTTGTTTTGCTGGTTGAAAATCTCTTTACATCCTGATAGCATCACTCTAAACATATTTATATGTATATACACTCACCTAAAGGATTATTAGGAACACCATACTAATACTGTGTTTGACCCCCTTTCGCCTTCAGAACTGCCTTAATTCTACGTGGCATTGATTCAACAAGGTGCTGAAAGCATTCTTTAGAAATGTTGGCCCATATTGATAGGATAGCATCTTGCAGTTGATGGAGATTTGTGGGATGCACATCCAGGGCACGAAGCTCCCGTTCCACCACATCCCAAAGATGCTCTATTGGGTTGAGATCTGGTGACTGTGGGGGCCATTTTAGTACAGTGAACTCACTGTCATGTTCAAGAAACCAATTTGAAATGATTCGAGCTTTGTGACATGGTGCATTATCCTGCTGGAAGTAGCCATCAGAGGATGGGTACATGGTGGTCATAAAGGGATGGACATGGTCAGAAACAATGCTCAGGTAGGCCGTGGCATTTAAACGATGCCCAATTGGCACTAAGGGGCCTAAAGTGTGCCAAGAAAACATCCCCCACACCATTACACCACCACCACCAGCCTGCACAGTGGTAACGAGGCATGACGGATCCATGTTCTCATTCGGTTTACGCCAAATTCTGACTCTACCATCTGAATGTCTCAACAGAAATCGAGACTCATCAGACCAGGCAACATTTTTCCAGTCTTCAACTGTCCAATTTTGGTGAGCTCGTGCAAATTGTAGCCTCTTTTTCCTATTTGTAGTGGAGATGAGTGGTACCCGGTGGGGTCTTCTGCTGTTGTAGCCCATCCGCCTCAAGGTTGTGCGTGTTGTGGCTTCACAAATGCTTTACTGCATACCTCGGTTGTAACGAGTGGTTATTTCAGTCAAAGTTGCTCTTCTATCAGCTTGAATCAGTCAGCCCATTCTCCTCTGACCTCTAGCATCAACAAGGCATTTTCGCCCACAGGACTGCCGCATACTGGATGTTTTTCCCTTTTCACACCATTCTTTGTAAACTCTAGAAATGGTTGTGCGTGAAAATCCCAGTAACTGAGCAGATTGTGAAATACTCAGACCGGCCCGTTTGGCACCAACAACCATGCCACGCTCAAAATTGCTTAAATCACCTTTCTTTCCCATTCTGACATTCAGTTTGGAGTTCAGGAGATTGTCTTGACCAGGACCACACCCCTAAATGCATTGAAGCAACTGCCATGTGATTGGTTGATTAGATAATTGCATTAATGAGAAATTGAACAGGTGTTCCTAATAATCCTTTAGGTGAGTGTATATATAATCACTGAATAAGGCAGAAAATATACAGTACCTATCAAAAGTTTGCAAACATTACAATTGTTAAATGGTTTTGAAAGAAGTCTTCCGCTCACTAAGGCTGCATTTATTTAATACAAAATGCAGTAAAAAAGTAATGCAGTGAAATATTATCCTAATGTAAAGCAGCTGTTATCTATGTGAATATATAGTAAAAAAAAAAAAAATTGCAATTTATTCCTGTGATCAAAGCTGAATTTATCAGCATTACTCCAGTCTTCAGTGTCACATGATCCTTCAGAAATCAGTGTCACATGATCCTAGAATCCACATGAACCTCAGAAACGTTCCAAATGTAAGTACAGTCCGAGACTCTCCCTGCCGTTGCAGCACATTTTGTTGAGCGCACGGCAGCTGGGTTAAACATTAAACTTTATATTAAACTTACAAAATACAGTTTGAGAGCACAAACTAGGAGGAAAAAAAAAACAGACATTAGGCAGAAAAAAGTAGGACGTGACGACGTCACGATTATGCTAATTGACTACATTCTAGCCACTTTTTGGGCAGGCTTTACACTTTCTCATGATCGATTAGTCGGGTCTGCCCTCTGTGCACGGAAAACTTCCGCCAGTCGCGACTCCAAATTACAGCACTCATTTCTGTGGACAAAATGCATCTAAAAATAGTGTAGGAAACAGAGTGAGCTGCTCAAAACATGGGAATTATTTATTTTAAGCATCAAGCTAATACATTTGCCTTTAACATACCCTGTCATGCGCGTTGACAAATGCGTGTGCGTCCTCAGCGCAAAACGTTCACTTTACAGGTTATAAAAGCGTTTAACCCTTCTCTGTACATGTTACCAATTCACTTGAGTATTTCTATTTTGCATGAAAGCGCATCCTGAAAGTAAACTTCAAACTTCACTGAACGAACAGACAGAACAGACAACTATTATTCAGCGCAGAAACATTCATTTAGCTGCAATATCTGCTGTTGGACGCTAAACTTAGCTTTAGAAGTCAGCATTTAATTCAAGTATTTTTTGAGAGTATGAACTGTAAGGGGATAACAGCGTGTAATTGAATATAAGAGTCGTTCCTGTTATGCATTGACTTTTCTGTCCATGATTTACTTACTCATATTTTCTATCAAATGAGTTTATGATTTATAAGAAATTGCTTAAATCAGTTAAACCGATATAATAGACATTAAAAACATTTACACACCTTTTTATTGCATTAAATTTTATCATGTCCTCAGTGCAAAATAATCAACTTCTAACTATAAACCATGAAATAACTTTTTTTAAATTATGTTATAGACTTGGCTAAACTGCCTCTAATCATACATATAAATCATGTGAAACTATAGTTATGTTTTTTTTAATTTCTGTGTCCCTGAAGTCATCTTCCACATCTGTTAGTATGTACTTTCTCGACTTCCAAAAAAAAAAACACCACAATTCAATTGAGACCATTTTCAGGAAATGACATTTATTTTTCCTGCTGGAATTCAACTGTACAAACTGAAGTAAGCTTCAACTCTCACTCCAACCTTTTCTTTTGTTTTTGAAATGTTATCCTGCTTGTCCCACTCTTAAAGTTTCACCCTGTTAGGCTATGCTATGGAGAATGATTGTCCGGTCAAATTATTGTAAAAAAAAAAAAAAAAATTCTGACATAGTTATAAAAGTTCTATTTATTTGTAGAAGGTTAGCTAGCTAAATGTTGATCACTCAAAGAGCTACGGCTAACTTGGCTCAAAATGTTCCACCCTGTTAGGTCTATAAACCTGTATACATAACTCACCTAAAGGATTATTAGGAACACCATACTAATACTGTGTTTGACCCCCTTTTGCCTTCAGAACTGCCTTAATTCTACGTGGCATTGATTCAACAAGGTGCTGAAAGCATTCTTTAGAAATGTTGGCCCATATTGATAGGATAGCATCTTGCAGTTGATGGAGATTTGTGGGATGCACATCCAGGGCACGAAGCTCCCGTTCCACCACATCCCAAAGATGCTCTATTGGGTTGAGATCTGGTGACTGTGGGGGCCATTTTAGTACAGTGAACTCATTGTCATGTTCAAGAAACCAATTTGAAATGATTCGAGCTTTGTGACATGGTGCATTATCCTGCTGGAAGTAGCCATCAGAGGATGGGTACATGGTGGTCATAAAGAGATGGACATGGTCAGAAACAATGCTCAGGTAGGCCGTGGCATTTAAACGATGCCCAATTGGCATTAAGGGGCCTAAAGTGTGCCAAAAAAACATCCCCCACACCATTACACCACCACCACCAGCCTGCACAGTGGTAACAAGGCATGATGGATCCATGTTCTCATTCTGTTTACGCCAAATTCTGACTCTACCATCTGAATGTCTCAACAGAAATCGAGACTCATCAGACCAGGCAACATTTTTTTCAGTCTTCAACTGTCCAATTTTGGTGAGCTCGTGCAAATTGTAGCCTCTTTTTCCTATTTGTAGTGGAGATGAGTGGTACCCGGTGGGGTCTTCTGCTGTTGTAGCCCATCCGCCTCAAGGTTGTGCGTGTTGTGGCTTCACAAATGCTTTGCTGCATACCTCGGTTGTAACGAGTGGTTATTTCAGTCAAAGTTGCTCTTCTATCAGCTTGAATCAGTCGGCCCATTCTCCTCTGACCTCTAGCATCAACAAGGCATTTTCGCCCACAGGACTGCCGCATACTGGATGTTTTTCCCTTTTCACACCATTCTTTGTAAACTCTAGAAATGGTTGTGCGTGAAAATCCCAGTAACTGAGCAGATTGTGAAATACTCAGACCGGCCCGTCTGGCACCAACAACCATGCCACGCTCAAAATTGCTTAAATCACCTTTCTTTCCCATTCTGACATTCAGTTTGGAGTTCAGGAGATTGTCTTGACCAGGACCACACCCCTAAATGCATTGAAGCAACTGCCATGTGATTGGTTGATTAGATAATTGCATTAATGAGAAATTGAACAGGTGTTCCTAATAATCCTTTAGGTGAGTGTATATATGTATATATATAAATATTATATATATATATAAACCAATATTATATAGGTGCAGTTCCACGCATTACTGATGGCAAACCATGCAGGACAGTGACGGAAATCTCATCCACTGTTAGAACCTGTTATACTCCGTTCCACCTGTTAGACAAGTCATTTTTAAATAATAATTTGGCAGCAACGTTAGCCTAAATGTTTTGCATACTTATGTCTTATTTTGGGAGGTGAGGAGCATTAACAGAATATACAGTATATGTTTTTGAGCAACATTTTTGTATTATTTACCATCCTTTTGGCAAAAATGGGTACAAAAAATGACCCGTTCTTAATAATCATTCTATTCTATTCATCAATAATTGTTTTGTTATTGTTTCAAGAATAAAAAAAATACTATGATGGCATAAGGGACATATACTATATCCAAAAAAATCTCATTATTGTTTAACATTTACATTATTAACATTTAGTGATGACTATGTAGGCTATATGTCCCTAACAGGGTGGAATATCTTCACTCTTAGTTCTGAACAATCTACCCATAATTATTATTTTTTGAGTCCCTGAGCTTGACCAATATGTATTCCTAAAAGTTAAATGTCACCATTTTGGTAGAATGCTAAAAACATGTTACTGGATAACAGGAATGACCCATAAATGTAAGACGTTTCTACAGGATAAAGAAATGACAGTAACAGGTTACTTTATCCATAGTGAATGTGTGTGTGTTCCTGCAGAACATTACTTAACTGCTAACACTGAGTTTGTGTTTTTTTGTTTTTCTTTAATATCATTTTAATGTAGGGATTTAAACTGTCCTTTTGCTTAGTTACTTTTTTGCACATAATGTATAGCACAGATATATCCTCGTATGAAAAGTAACCATGGTAAAACCATAATAAAACCATGTTTTTGGCGTATTGATTACCATTTGTATAACCACACAAATACCAGTTAAACTATGGATTTGAAGCAAAACCATGGTTAATTTGTGTTTACCATGGAATAACTACATTTATTTATTTATTTTTGGTTTTATTTGTTGTAGAACCATGGTTGATTTTTGTAAAGGTAGATATATTCACTATGTATGTTTTCATAGCACTCAGCGGACACTTATGGGCAGGATGGGGAATGCTGTGGTTTGTCAATAAAAAAAAATCAAAATAATCATTAGTTGCAGCCCTAAATTCCACTATGTTGCTATCTGGGCTAGAATAAGATTTAAGACTGCAATCTTTTACTCCTGCAAATTGTGTATTATGAATCTTTGGATGGAAGGTTTGTGCTGATGCTATGTTAAAGTCTCTGTAGTCGATAATTTTATCCCTTAAAGGAACACGCCGACTTTTTGGGACTTTAGCTTATGCACTGTATCCCCCAGAGTTAGATAAGTCCATACATACCATTTTTATCTCCGTGCGTGCCATAACTCTGTCTGACGCACCCACCGCTAGCCTAGCTTAGCACAAAGACTGGAGGTAAACGGCTCCAGCTAGCCTACTGCTCAATAAGTGACAAAATAACGCCAACATGTTGTGATGTGTATAGTTACATCGTGTACTAAGACCGACGGAAAATGAAAAGTTGCGATTTTCTAGACCGATATGGCTAGGGACTATACTCTCATTCCTGCGTAATAATCAAGGAACTTTGCTGCCGTACTATGGGTGCAGCGGCGCAATGATATTACGCAGCGCCTGAAAATAGGCTAACTTCCATCAACATAACCAACATGACAACCTGCTTGCACAGAGAGTGTGCTGGGGACTATTTTCAGGCGCTGCGTAATATCATTGCGCTGCTGCACCCGTGGTATGGCAGCAAAGTTCCTGGATTATTACGCAGGAATGAGAGTCTTTGTGCTAAGCTAGGCTAGCGGTGGGTGCATCAGACATGGCACTTTATGGCACGCACGGAGATAAAAATGGTATGTATGGACTTATCTAACTCTGAGGGATACAGTGAATAAGCTAGAGTCCCAAAAAGTCGCCGTGTTCCTTTAAAACGTTTGTTTCCTGTGAATTTTTTTTGTCATGTCTTAAAATAACAAGAATGTAACTACACCCTCGCTTCATTAAGTATGCGCAGAGTCATGAATATGCTAATTAGCCCCGCCTCCACCAACTCACACAAGCTCAGAGATCCACTCCGTCAATTTACTGAGATAAACGCTGCTCAATGGTATCGCTCGGACACATAATGGTAATTAATGTGATTAGCCTTTTGCTCGACTACGTTATCAAACAGCTAATAATGTGTTGCTAATGTTACACATGTTCCCATTCACCATCTCAGTCTGCCTTCAGTATCAGTCAGTATCCTTAGAAACGCTTTGAACAACTCAGAATGTCAGTGGAGAAACGCATATAGTTCATCATAATATAATACTTAATTAACCCGCTATATTGCTAAATCTACCCGATTTTTTATTTCAACAGAAAAATATACCGGGATAACCTGGCTTCTCTTGAGACTCCACTGATTCAGAGAATAGTTAATGATATGGTAAAGCCCACCCACACGTTGACGTGATTGGTTACAAGGTAGTTTGTGATTTTTGAGACTGTCTTTGGTTCACTGCAGTTTTAAAGAGAAAATTCTCAGCAATGGTGTTGACATGAATTTGCACATGGTTTGTCTTAAAGCATATTAAAACACCACATAGACATATAAACAACATTAAAAACTTGATTTTTTTACCACAGGGGGACTTTAAAACAACACAGCTTATGGGTGATTCTATAACTGCGGGTACATTTTGGTGTCCAAAGTCATTTTTTTCAGCATTTTTCAAATGTTTATATTCTGAATTATTTTAATAATTTGTTACTCATTGTTATGGATCACAAGATGTTACAGGCCATAACTATATATTTTCTGTAAAAAGTGTCTTAAATAGCTGAAAATCATGATTCCTTGTTGTTGAATTAGCCAGTGTATTTTTTTTTCCATCATGTAGCTTGTGTAATCGAAATTTATTTTACTTTTCTTTTGGTAATATTTTATTTATTTTATTTATAAAAGCCCTAAATATACAACATTAAATTGTTTAAAAATAACTTTTATCTTATAAAAAATGTATGTTCTTAAATCTTGCATCAACTCGGTTACCGTACCATACTTTGCCTTCAAATTGGTGGAATTATCTCCCTCAACTATGTAAGATACAGGAAATTATGTCACTGATAAGATCTGAAGCACTGAAAGGTGTGTGTGCTCTCTCTGAGAAAATATTTTAATCTAAAAAGTTCTTACACCAAGTGTTATTTTGTAAAACGTCAAAATTGTTCCCACAATTTCAAAAGGAAAACCCGAACGTATCACTGATCACACAGTGGGTTGTTTAAAGTCTTTTAATCATGATTTCATTAGTGCCATGTGCTCTTAGCATTTATGCTAGCAAGTGGAGTGTTGGGCTAAAAAGTTTCAAATTGTCAAACTCTGTTACCAATGTGATTTCTTCACATTGTCTAATTTGTCTGTAACAGAGTTGACGAAATACTCTGAATTATTCAAATTGAATATGTTTTCAATAAGATACTGGAAAGAATTTCTGTTAGTGAACGTTTTTTTCCCTTAACATTTTGAAATGCCAAATGTATCTCCAATTATAGAATCACTCAAATGTGAAGAACAACCAAAGACACGCTGACCCGTCCATTCTTAAAGCATTTATTTTTCTCAATTCAGCCGCACACGACACAAAATACAGATATGCAGCTTTGTGTTATTACATTCTAAGCCCAACAAGCATAACAATATTGATTATATGGTACTTCCTGTTATGCTAGATAATAGCTGTCTATAAAACAGTATTTAGGAATATATATATATATATACAGTAATATACAGTCAAATTACACTGTTACAAAGAAAAAAAGCTTCGAATTAAATGAACCTTTTTTTCTGTAGTTAATGTACAATACTGACTTAAAAAATTTGACCAAAAGTGAAAGTACAGAAGCCAACTGTCAAGACATTTAGATTTTATACAAAACCCAATTAAAATGGTAAGATTTGTACTTTTATCATGTCTAAGATAAAGTTAGAAGATGCCACTCAGAACACACATTAAGGCACAGTTGAGAATATACGGACATGTCCTGCTTTATGAAAATGAAAAAGAAAAACAACACTTGAGAAATGTTATTTGAAAGAAAAAAATAAACAAGTCTAGTTTGTTTATGCCCAAACTAATGGGATATTCTGTGACTGAACTGATAAGGCTGTGTGGGCTGGATTTGGGCACAACAGGTGGTTCCTAATGGAGCAGAGAATTGCTGAAGCACTACTTCAGCCTCCAATACAACGAGAGCTGTCTAATGATTATGCAGCTCTCTCCTTACTGATATAATGAGATGCTTTTCTGATTTACAGCATGAAATCAGTGCACTGTGATGGACTTCTCCTGCTGCAAATGATCATGATCCTTCACAAGACCACAAAACAGCATTTCTGATCTACAGCCAGCATCATTTCCTGTGTGTCGTAAGTGCGCATGCTCACACTGTTCTAAACAAAAACCCTTTGGCCATTTTACTGAGATAAATCAATGTGTTAAAATAGAACGGCTGCATGAATAAGCAAGTCAGTCTGTACTACAAGCAATGCAAAGTGCATACATTTGGGTTTTCAAGGAATGGTTCAGAAGTATTGCATCTTTACAAACACAAGTGCTTTGAGTACATAAATCTTGTCCAGATATAACAATTCAACAGTTACCAATCCCACGTATCCCAATCCGGTACCAGATCTGGGCCGACACTATGTTGCTGTCTGGGTCAATCCATACCTCTTATTTTCTAACTCCCTATTTCCGACGTTCCAACTTTCTTTCAAACGTTCACATCCACTTCCTGGTGCTTTTCTTTGCTCAATTCATTTTCCAACAGAATCAACCATCTCCACATTCACGTCAAGCATATGTGGTATTTTTCCACACACAACCAGGGTTCACTTTACTTTATTACTTTTACATGCAAAAAAAAATAATGAAAATGTTTCATAACTCAATTTTCCTTCAACATTTAACAAATACTGTACGGCCAACAGAGAACACTAACGAGAACCTAATTCACACTGAATTTTAAGGCTCCATGTTACAGCATGAGAAAACCCAAACATAGTGTCACCCAGATCCGGCCCATATCTGGTATGTGTTGAATCCACATGTACCAGATGTGGACCGGATCTTGGCCGACACTATGTTGCTGTCTGGGATGGCTCTGTGGAACTGGAAGAAAACACAAAATAGAACAAAACAAAATAGAAAGGTTTAAAAAGGAAACTAAGCTAAGATGAATGTGGTCAACACATTTGGAAACTGGCTGCACTGGTGCTTCCCTAACCCTCATCCTTCCCTCATCCCTTACCCGAATTATTATTATTTTTTTTCCAATTGAGTGTTCATCGGAGTGGTCCAAGATCCTAGGACTTTTGTTGTACTTGAACCACGAATGCACACAAAAAAATTGACTGGATTTGAGGAGTTTTGTGATTGAAATTTAAAAAAAAAGTCACAAATCCTTTCCTCACGGGTCAATTTGACACCCATAGGAATGAATGGAATGTGAGGAATGCTTCACATAGAAAAAACTAAAAATGCTAAAATTATTTTATAATGTCTACATGTGTATGTGAATGCATACCGAAGAGAAATGACTTTAGGACCCAGCGGAACAGCTCATTTGCTCTATATTGAGCTATTCGGCTATCTAGTGGCAAGAGTCATGAAATATCATGTTAGATTATTATTTTTCACGAGAGGTCGGCAAAGACACTGTACTTACATATGTAAGATTTTGAGCTGAATTAACAGGGTTTATGCATGAAATTGTGAGTTATTTTGAATTGAAGTTGAAAGAATGTGAAAAATGTGCTTAAATTATTATTTATTTATTATTTATTGATAAAATCTAGTAATTTAAAGGTAAATAAAAAAAATTAAAAATAACAAAAAATCTCCCCCCAAAAAATTAAGTATAATTTTAGGGCTTCTGATCATTTTGACCCGCGAGGGAAGGATTTGTTACAAAGTGTGAGGGAAGGATGAGGGATGACTGATCGAATGAGGAATTCTCAAATGTACAGAAGATTTTTTTCTTTTCTTTTCCAGATTCAGTTTTTTTGCTCATGCTGACAATATCTAAAAAAACTAAACCAGCAGCAAATAAATAATGCTATTCAGACTCCTCACAGACGGTCAGGGAAACATTCAACGTTTAGTCTGCATCCAAAAGACCTGCGACCAACAGCTAAACAAACCTTTTATTTATAATATAACGTTTATCATGATTATGTGTCCAGTTATGTTTGTGTCTTAGTATGGTGAGAGCTATAATAAACAAAAACAACAAAGTTTAACTGATTATAACATTTGTTTACCTGAAAAGTCCCTAAAGTTAAAGCTGAAAGTGCACAGTTATTGTATCAATTCAGTTCTGAATCCCCCCCAACAACACTTGACCGTACAATAGTACAACAGTTAGTCATTCATCTACTCGCTGTTAGTATTGGTTTCACACCAAACCGTGTACCAGCCATGGTTATTATACAATAAAATAATTAGGTATTAGGGACAAAATATGAAGTCCATTTTACAAGATTTGACATGAAAATAGAAAGAGAAATAAAATTAAAAACCAAAACAAGAGTTATGTTTTGGGGTTAAGCACAGATCAAGACGCCAAACGCTGACACTGTCAGACAGGATGCAATATATCACCTATTTTACATGTATTAATATGTATATATCATGTTTACATGTGAACATGGAAAAATGGACTATTTGAATCTTGTTTGCAGAGATTGTTCATTATTGGGATATGGAGTAATTTGGATGTTTTTACTCAGCAACACCCTCTGTTGGTGATCCAAAAGATCACCAGTTGAAGAGCGAGTTCTGTCCTAACGTCATGAAGTAGATCTGACTGCATCCACCCGACTGGACAGAAGCAAAAAACACCTGCAGAGAAACACAGGCTTATAAAAATGTTTCATAACTTTTAGTCATTCATATTAGGGCTGCACAATATATCGAAATATCGCAAATGTACATATCGCGATAAGCATATCGCAACGGCATGCAGTATCTGAATGATTTTAATAGGCTACTTCAACATTGTGAAAAGTGTACATTTTAGGTCGACGCATATAGCAGAGAATAGACTGGGCACACGACTGTTACTTATGTGACTTGCTTGAGTTATTAAAACGCAATAACTTGCGAAAAACAACTCTTTGCAGTCTCGCGCTGTCTGCTGTCTGACACACACACACCGAAACGTGCGCACAAGCCGCCTCTCTGAAAGCGTGTGATCCCTTCAGTTCTGTTTCGTGCCTGTCACACACTCAAACTGACAAATACACACAGTTATGTCAAAATGGCTGTCTTGACGAGTATTCGTGTAAACACAGTCGGTTATGCTTTAAGTGAACGATATCAGTTGGGGAAAGAAACCGAATGCGTGTGGATAGGATCCGTGCATTAGGTCTTAAAGTGACAGCCTGCTAATACAGTAAACCTGCCGCTGTCTGTCAAACAACAAAAGAGAGAGAGAACATCACTCACTGCTCTTGGCTGAATAACCTTTGTAGCTTTATTATGTATCAGTGTATATTTAATTCATGTGAAGACTACTGTTTTTAGTTCTTATTTTTAATAAGATAAATTAAAATAACAAAAATGATCGTCCACCCCGAGTTCAGGTGTCTTTGTTTACCTGGATGTTTTTGATGTTAAGTTTTAGGTTGATAAAAATATGTTACCAAGTCAAGCAAAGAGTTTATGGTGTTTAAATATTGGCATTGTTTACATTGATGTTAAAATTATATTGTCAGATTTGGGACGTTAATTTTTGCTAAAACACTGCTGGTCACTTTCAGAAGTTGTAGCGATGCTTTCTTTTCCCAGAAAGAATGTGAAACACATAAATGGTATCATTCTCAGTTTTTAAATATATATTTTTGAAATATAATTTAAATAGATTTTACACACTTCCAGCAATATCGTATCGCATATCGAATATCGCATTATTTAACAAGGTATTGCATATCGCATTTTTCTTCAATATCGCACAGCTCTAATTCATATGCTTATAATGCCCAGACAACCTCGTATAAAATGTTTCTTTGTTGTGGGAGAATTATTTGGAGAGATTTTTAAACATGACATTATATAAGCACATAGAACGATTTTCTTACTTTATCGTTTCTCTCACACAGGAACTTGAGCTTCTGAGCCTTTTTGTGCATGAAGACTCCCTCTAGACTTGCAGTCTTGGCAGATCTGAGTTCAATGGCTTTCTCCCCCCATCCCATCACTTGATTTGACTGAAGGTAGGCTGCCATAAAACAAAGAAACAGATGCAAATCAACATTAAGTCATGAATAATGAACTCTAGCTTAAGCACAAAAAACATTCAAAACTGGAGATGATTTGGAACAAACAGGGTTTTCTATCATGAACAAGTTAACACTGGCTTTATATAGCTCAGATGAATATATTGATGCAATGTAGGTAAAAAATCCTTGAATCATGATTAAAGTGCCCCTATTGTGCTATTTTAAAGGCTCCTAATGTTGTTTTGGAGTCTCCTACAACAGGTTTACATGCATGTTTTTTTTTCTCATAATATACATTGCACATCACCACATTGTTCAATGATTCTCAAATGACTCGATGGATGAATCAGTCTCGCTAAATTCCTCCTTTCCATGAGCTACTGTGCTTTGATTGGCCAGATGGCCCAGTCTGTTGTGATTGGTCTACTGCATACAGCGCATGTCAGAAACGAAACGCCCATTACCATAACTGAACTTCAGATCCGGAGGCTTCCTAAAGCTCAGCGATTGTACAAACTGTAAAGACCGTAACGATGACGTCTATTTTACCATATCAATCCGAGCGTGAGTCCGAATCGATGATGAAACATTGGAAGAGCTAGTTATTCAACCCAAACCTCCATCGCAAGGACGACTTGAGCAGGATGTTTCTCAGTGATACGCTACTCATTTTGAGGTTTATTATGAGATGTTTTAACTGTAATTCCTCACCATCAGCATTAACAAGAGTATGTCCATCAACAAACCCATGTGTATATTTCTAATTTATTGCAGTGCACATGCGGGAACTGTATCAATAACAGTGCATACGTTAGCCCAGCACTAACGTGAACGACTGATGTAACATTAAAGTTTGCAAAACAAATCTTGCTCCATCCTTTATCTTTACTCAAAGTAGTAATGACAGACAATCTGCATTAATAGACTCAGTTTTAGGTGATAGTGGCCCACAGCTGATGAGCAGAAGTATTTCAGTAAGACAGTAATAACGTGAGTTAGCCGGAAACTTAAACACAAAACTACGTGTTTTGAACACCCGGTAGAAAATATATCCATCAATAATTAATCATACTTACAGGTTGTTATCCTGAGGAGCAAGTTCAAATAAAGTGGGTACTGTCCCATCTTTAATGGAAAAGCGTTTTGTAAATCCCATTTAGACCTCACAGAGATTTGAGAAGCAATCGTCAGAATGTTATACTGCTGTTCTATAACTTTATTTATTGTGCACCTTTCGAATTTTACAATTTTGCAGATCGTTTACATTCACAAACAGCTTTATTACACACTGCATGCAAGGGAATATTCAAAAAACCATAATAGGGGCATTTTCAGCAAAGTCACAAGAATGCAGTTGTTCTGAATATGAGTGATATTCAATAGATAACATTGAGTAAATGACAGATGAGCAGCAGCTCACCAACATTCATGCATCCAAAACACAGGATATCCTGATGACCAGCTAGTCTTGTCCATCAACACTATTCTAGTCCAAATGGTGTTAGCACTGATTCATTCAAACATTTCTTGGCTGCCATTGAGCCAACAGCCGCAGAGGGAAATATTACCCAGACTGATGTGGTTATTCAACAATGTGGAGTTCTACAGAATAGTCTCCATCTATTAGTAAGACTAAAAGTCTCTAGCACTCTCTAGAACCCCTTTAGGGAGGAAGTTGTCTTGAAACCTCTTTTAATGAACACTACCAGAGCTCAACATTAAAGCAAAGGAATGTGAGACTCTGTCTCGTTTATTGGACTGAACGCATAGATCTCAGTAGAGAACTTTACGTCACATCCTCCAAGCATGTTTAAAGGCCCGTTCACACCAAGAACAATACATTTATTAACGTCCACATCAACGGATGATAGCGTTATGTTTATTCTAAGCGTGTGCTTCAGCTATGTTTTCTGAACATAAATGTAAAAATTTAGTTCTGAAGGTGATTCCAACATGATTCTGCCGTTTTCTTATCTGTAGATCACTTTGTTCCGAAACAGGGACTTGTTACAATGTAGCATTTTCTTATTGGTTTGTTTCACTTTTACAAGGCAACATTTCAAAGCATACCGAAATGTGTTCATGGAAATCACATGCGAGTAAAACTGTTCTCTTATTGGTCAGAGATTCCTTTGCGTCATCCATCAAGATGGATTGACAAGTTCGCTCCGTGATTTATCCTAAGAAGCCAATGAACACGAGAAGTGCCAGTAATTAAATTTATAATGCCGTTTGAGAGCGAGAATCAAGGCATTTTAAGATGAAGAGGCGCTCTTTGGTTTTCAACTGCGATAGGTATAGGATAGGTCACCGAATCAGACACTGTTGCTTTTTATATAACACATTTCCTGTTCCCCGCTCAGGCGATCTCAGAACGATTGATTTGGTGCGGATCCAAGCGTGTCTATATATGCCTAAACGAACCAAACAAAGGGAGAAGATGCACAAGGCTCCGAAACAAACGCTCCTCAAAGAGAGATTTTAAAAACTTTATTATTCTTTGTGTGAACAGGCCTTGACGCTGTGACTTTCTCCAAACACACAAATCTGCTCATATGTAGGAAGTGGGCTGAACGATGACTCATCCATCTAAATGACTTGTTTTGCTTTTTTGTATTTAGAATCTCATTCACATCAGTCACATGTCATTACAAGAACTTCCTTGGTATGACTGCAACTCAAGAGCAGTAATATAGCTCATGACAAGACCGCATTTAGAGAGTTGCATCAAAAAACAAGAAAAAAAAAGCTGCATTATCTATAATCATAAATCATTGCATGTCTGTACTGTCAAGCTGAAGTTCATCGGTTTGTACATTAGTCTTACTAATAGATGTTGCAGCTGTGCTTTTCGAGTGCTGAAACTCACCGACAGAGGCGGGCATCTCCCCCCACTGCAGCACCGTCTCCTTGGTGATGCGGCCATAGGTGTCAATATAGACGCCCTCATCCTCGTAACACAGCAACAGCTCCATCCCACTGCTGCTGGGGAGGATGATGATGGCATGCGGCCGAATCAGGCCTTGGATCTGAAACACACAGACATTCTGTTATAAAGAGGATTAACAGTATCTGCCTAAATAAATACAGATTAACCTCCATCCAGTGTGAGCAAATACATAGAAGTCACAAACACATCACTTCACTGTACTGTGCATGCCATGGAGTCAAATTATCCATAGCTCCTCTCAAGTGCATTTACTGGTCACTGCACGTAGGGGTCACCTGGTCATAACATTACTACAGCCAATTTTTATGCTAAGGCAATAAAAACAAAAGGACTACATATTTTCATTTAAAAGTTGCAAACATAGGCTGTATGTTTTCTTCAATAATGTGTTAATTTACGGAAGCATATTATCACATGCGGTCACAAAGTATCACAATAGGTATTTTCTCTGCTGCATCTTCAATATGATGATTTTATTTCTCAGCTTTTTAAAAAGCATGAAGCTAGATTTTTTCGTTTAAAAGCAGAGGGTCTGTTCTTTCTTTTGATATACATTTCATGTTCAGATATTCATACAACAAAATATTCTGGGGGCCATGAAAGTTTTGTGAAAATGATTTTAAAAAATGCTAGCGGCGGCTGGTAATTATTTAACAAAGAAATCTCTGGTGGGAAAAGAGTTAATGTTATGTATATTTGAGCCATTTAACATTGACAATTAAATTATGCATAAATGTCAATTTAGTTACGTTTTTTTTTAAACCGAGGAGCAGATATTTATTTTTTTAGAAAATCAAAATGTGAAAATTAGAGGGACGAACACTTGTCCAAAATACATTGTCATAAATTGTCATAACATATAAATGTCATAATTAACTTATGGCTACATTAGGCTGTAATACTAAGAGGCACCCCAAATCATATAAGTGTATTAAGTATATAACTATTATATAAGTATACACTCACCTAAAGGATTATTAGGAACACCATACTAATACTGTGTTTGACCCCCTCTCGCCTTCAGAACTGCCTTAATTCTACGTGGCATTGATTCAACAAGGTGCTGAAAGCATTCTTTAGAAATGTTAATAGGATAGCATCTTGCAGTTGATGGAGATTTGTGGGATGCACATCCAGGGCACGAAGCTCCCGTTCCACCACATCCCAAAGATGCTCTATTGGGTTGAGATCTGGGCCATTTTAGTACAGTGAACTCATTGTCATGTTCAAGAAACCAATTTGAAATGATTCGAGCTTTGTGACATGGTGCATTATCCTGCTGGAAGTAGCCATCAGAGGATGGGTACATGGTGGTCATAAAAGGATGGACATGGTCAGAAACAATGCTCAGGTAGGCCGTGGCATTTAAACGATGCCCAATTGGCACTAAGGGGCCTAAAGTGTGCCAAGAAAACATCCCCCACACCATTACACCACCACCACCAGCCTGCACAGTGGTAACAAGGCATGATGGATCCATGTTCTCATTCTGTTTATGCCAAATTCTGACTCTACCATCTGAATGTCTCAACAGAAATCGAGACTCATCAGACCAGGCAACATTTTTCCAGTCTTCAACTGTCCAATTTTGGTGAGCTCGTGCAAATTGTAGCCTCTTTTTCCTATTTGTAGTGGAGATGAGTGGTACCCGGTGGGGTCTTCTGCTGTTGTAGCCCATCCGCCTCAAGGTTGTGCGTGTTGTGGCTTCACAAATGCTTTGCTGCATACCTCGGTTGTAACGAGTGGTTATTTCAGTCAAAGTTGCTCTTCTATCAGCTTGAATCAGTCGGCCCATTCTCCTCTGACCTCTAGCATCAACAAGGCATTTTCGCCCACAGGACTGCCGCATACTGAATGTTTTTCCCTTTTCACACCATTCTTTGTAAACTCTAGAAATGGTTGTGCGTGAAAATCCCAGTAACTGAGCAGATTGTGAAATACTCAGACCGGCCCGTCTGGCACCAACAACCATGCCACGCTCAAAATTGCTTAAATCACCTTTCTTTCCCATTCTGACATTCAGTTTGGAGTTCAGGAGATTGTCTTGACCAGGACAACACCCCTAAATGCATTGAAGCAACTGCCATGTGATTGGTTGATTAGATAATTGCATTAATGAGAAATTGAACAGGTGTTCCTAATAATCCTTTAGGTGAGTGTATAACTTGTCTATTAAAGTATATAGTATGTTTATGTTAGTGATCCTGATGGGTCCCAAGTCCAGTGGTCCCTGAGGTCCTTTCACTGTCCTCAGTGCTTCCGATGATGGCTGCCGCCATGTACATTTCCCTATCTGGCACAGAGGTTGCAGCATCCACTGCAATCCAGGGGTCCTAGAGGTCCTAAGTCTGGGGGTCCCATAGTTAGGGTTAGGGTCCTGGAGGTCCTCCCACTGTCCTCTGTGCTTCCTATGATTGCTCCCACCATCCTGTGTCTGTGGGCCATGCACACTTATCCGTTTGACACAGAGACGGTGGTGTCCGCTGCAGCTTCCCCAAAGGCAGCGGCATCTGCTGCCTTTATGTCCGGTGGTCCTGGAGCTCCAAAGTCTGGTAATCCCTAGTCCAGTAGTCCTGGAAGTCCCAAGTCCGGTTGTCCTGGAGGTCCCAGGTCCAGTGGTTATGGAGTTTCTTCCACTGTCCTCAGTGCTTCCAATGATGGTTGCCACCATCCGATGTGTGTGTGCTATGCACACTTCTCCATCTAGCACAGAGGTGGTGGTGTCCACTGCAGCACCCTCAGAGGTTGCAACGTCTGCTGCCTTGAGTACAGTGGTCCAGGAGGTCCAAAGTCAGGTGATCCCTCATTCAGTAGTCCTCCAAGTCTGGTTGTCCTGGAGGTTCCAAGTCCAGTGGTTCCATGTCCATTGTTCTCATGTCTAGTGGTCCCATGTCTGGAGGTCCCAAGTCCGGTGGTCCTGGATGTCTCAAGTCCTGTGGTCCCTACTTTCTTCTGTACTTCCAATGATGGCTGCTGCCATGCAGTGTGTGTGGGTCTTGCACACTTCCCCATCTGGCACAAAGACTGTGTCCACTGCAGGCTTAAGTCCCGTTGTCCTGAAGGTCCCAAGTCAGGTGGTCTCAATTTCAGAGTCCCGTGTCCAGTGGTTCCAAGTCTGGTGGTCCTGGAGGTCTTCATCCACACTGTGGTCTCCACCTCTGCCCTGGTGCTCTTCAGCCCTGACGGTTTCACCTTGGTCCTCCGGTCCTTTATGGCTCCTTAAGTGGGGTGCTCTGTGTCTTTGTGCTCTTGTTTTATGTAGTCTTTTTGTTTGTAGTGCAGTTTAGTTCCTGTTGTACATCCCCAGTATGTACATTTCGCAGTTTGCATATAACTCCTTTTGTTAATGTGTATGTGGTGTGACGTAGCCTTATTTTACTTGATTAAAAAAATCACACTAAATACATTTGAGTGTGTTTAAAGTTGTGTTATATAACGTTACTCTGTGCGTTCACTCGGTGGATGGGAGACATTTGTTGCACATTGCAGTAAGCTAGATCAATATTAGAATATCATATTAATAAAAGCTGGATTACTTTTTTTAAATATTATTTAAATATAAACATTTTTAAATATATTGTATGGCGGAGAAAATGATGACGGTAAGTTTGAACAGCATTTGTATACCTCTCCTCAACAAGTTGCATGATTTGAGGTATCATTTGTGTCAAATGGAATACTTAATGTTAGGGGTTTGTTCAAAAGTAAGAGCAATAGCAATAACTGCAATGCTTCATTATAAGGGTGGGCGACCAAAATCTTATATCACAATATGAGTAATTTTATTTCACGATAATGATATATATCACTACATTTTTGCTTTAAATAAGGTTCTTATATAATAACATTTTTTGATACCATTGGAATTTCATAATGTCACCAATTTCAAAATCACAAAACAATACTAGCCTATGTAAAAACTCTCAAGCTCACTGAAGACAAGTAAACAGTCAGTGATAAAATAAGAACAAATAAAATACTAATTACAAGCAATAGGACAAAACTGCAATAGAACAAAGACACAAATGAAATAGACCTACCTGAAAAACTAGAAATAAGAATAATAAAGTAATAAAATGTGTACATTAAATATACATTTATTCTTATTAAAGTGACAAAAGTGATTCAGTAAAGAGCATTGAGAGATTTTCTTTTATGTTGCTTGATTAACATTAATGTCACAGAAGACAGCAGGTTTATTAGGCTGCTGTCACTTTAAGACTGAATGCATGGATCCAATAAACACATGCGTTTTTCATTCTCAACTGTTTACGTTTACTTAAGACAGAAATGACTGTTTATGAGCATACTTGCAAAGACAGGCATTTTGACACAAGTATGTGTATTTAACTGTTGAAGCCCAAATGAAGCTCAGTTTAATAAACTAACACGCTCCATGAGCTGCGGCTTCATGAGTGCGTCTCTCAGACAGCGCGCACATGTACCGAAATTAGTTCTTTCACTGCTTACTTCGGTTTAAAATCACTTGTTTTTAAACTGCAATGCTTAAAAACGCATGCAAACAATAAACAACAACGCCATGAGCATAACCGCAAAAGAGACGCTAGTCCAAAATCAGTTAATCATGTCTACCGGTATATTTGTCCACCCCTACTTAAATTATTGTAGTGTTAACTCTTTCCCGCCAGCTTTTAGGGTGTACTCACACTAGGCATGGTTGCCTTGTACCGTGCCCGAGCGCGATTGTCCCTACTCCCCATTCCCCACTCCCCCGCTGGCATGCACTCACATTGCACTTAACATACCGGGCCGGAGCATGCTTACGTCATTCACGATGCAACTTTTTGTTTTGAAGAAGACCGGAAGAAAAGCGCTTTCGCTAATAGACTGCCTAATAGATTTATCATTTATGCCGTGCAGCGATTTTCACTTGATTGCACTTCACTTGATTGCAGATTATTACGGAGGAATTTGATGGAGGAAGTTTCGAGGCCCAACCGAACCAAGCGGGCCAGGGCCGGCCAAACGAACCGTGCCAGGGCACGGAACGGAACACCTAGTGTGAGTACACCCTTATTTAAAAAAGTTGCCATCCACCGCCAGTGTTTTTGATCATTTTCACAAAAATGTCATAGCCCCCAGAACATTTTGTTGTATGAATATCTGAACACGCAATATATCAAAAGAACGAACAGAGCTTCTCCCCATCCCTCCCTCGCACTTTGTAACAAATCCTTCCCTTTTTTATCCAGAAAGCTTAATCCATTTCATTTGGATATTTTTTCACGATTTTTTTTTTTTTATTTAACTTTAAAATTACTAGATTTTATCAATAAAGAATAAATAAGCACATGCTTCACATTTTTTCAACTTAAATTCAAAATAAATCACAATTTCATGTATAACCCTGTTAATTCAGCTCAGAATATCTCACATTGTCTCTGCCGACCTCTTGTGAAAAAAATAATATAACATGATATTTCATGACTATTGCCACTAGATGGCCTTATAGATCAATATGGATTGATTGAGCTGTTCCGCTGGGTCCTAAAGTCCTTTCTCTTTGGTATGCATTCAGATACACATGTAGACTTTATAAAATCATTTTTTGGTAAAGTTTTAGCATTTTTAGCTTGAATTTTTAGGTTTTTCTATGTGAAGCATTCCTCGCATTACATTCACTCCTATGGGAATCCAATTGACCCGTGAGGAAAGGATTTGTTACTTTTTAAAATTGCCACCACAAAACTCTTAGAATCAAGTATTTTATTTTTGTGTATTCCTGGTTTAAGTACGACAAAAGTCCTAGGGTCTTGGACAACTCCGATGAACACTACATTTTTAAAACAAATTTAAAAATGAGATTTGGGTCAAAATGACCTGAGGGTTAAACAAAGAAAACATTGTAAAAAACGTTTAATACTAGCGTCATGCATTCTTTTTTTATCAACACTTGAATGTGGATAAGTTTCATTAAAAAAAAGCTACATTTTTAACAAAAAGATGAGAAAAATCACATTTTGATCCGGAGATTCTCTACTCTTTCAGAAGACGCGCAATAGTGAAAACGCTGCCTAGTGAAAACACGAAAATGTAGAAAATTCCATCAATGGCGGGGAAAGAGTTAGTATAATTATGGTGAAATCTTTATCACCCACTACTAATTAAGTAAATGCAATGATCATGTAATTCTGTTCATTCAATTGCAAGAATGAGGTTAAACAAATTTTAATATTAAAAGTTATGCATTACCTTTGGCTTAGCTAAAAAAAAAACACTTTCAACCACTTTTTATAAGCATTAGAATAGATATTCTCAATCATTTGTACTTGCATGTCTATGTCATTTACACAATCACACACCTCCCACCGTACTTGCCTGACTGAGAAATAAATTCACACACACTGTACTGCCATCCCTCTGTAGAGCCACCACAATCCTGAGCATCAATACGGGCATCCAGAGCCGCAGAGCGATCTTTATCCTCTGCCGCGGGATTCTTATAAGCGCCATCCGCGCAAACACGCCGCCTCAGACAGAGAGTGTGTTCCCAAGTGGGAGAAGCAGAATTACACCACGCAAAAAGCAGCTTGAGTGTGGAAGGACTTTGCTAATGAGTATGCAAGTGAAAGACAACAACTACGTGAAAGATGGAAAAATGTGTGTGAGAATGTGAAAAAGTGGCAGAATGAACGAGAGAATGGGAGGGAATTAATGAGAAAATGTTCGTATGGAAGGCTACATGATCTAGTGCCGCCCAGCCTCCTCCAGTTCTGTTTCTTACCGCTAGTTTAACTCTAAATTTATCTACTGCCTGTTATTAAAAAAAAAAAAAAAGTCAAATAACAGGTCATATCAATGGGCTTATGCTTTGGGAACATAGCAAAGGCTGCAGAGTTATTTTTGGACAAGAGATCAGTTTGGAGAAACTAGCACACACACACACACACACAGACTGTGAGGGTGAACTAGTCCGTAACTATGTGGGACACCTCACTGGAGTGTGGGCCGATGCTAGGAGGGGGCGGCACAGCCGTGGAGGAACACTACAGTCATCGCTCTTCCTCACTGTAAAGGATACGCTGCTGTGTGGGTGTGTGGGGACTTCAGGAATAGAGTGAAATGCAGCTCTATATCATCACATTTTTCTCACATTATGTTCTACATGCTGTGTGCGGTGGTGTTCTGAAATGAGGAGGCAAAGTCCTCAGTTTGGGTTTTTAATGTTATGTAATGATATATTTTGATGTAATGAGATTTAAAAACAATATATTTTATTTGTGAACTGATGTTCAGCTGTTCTTTTTAATAGCTGAATTTTAAATCAACTTATTTTCATCAGTCATCAAGCTCGGTAAACACTGGTCACAGTCGAAGATGTACCTTTAATTTCCCCAAACTGATTGCTCACAATTGTTTTCAGTCCATTTCAAAGTTGATTTTGACGCGATATAAAGCGGTGATATCTAAATGGCTGAGTTTTTCTTACTTTTTAAAGATTTGGATTAAAATATCTAAAAACCACTAGAACAATGTTATATATTTTGTTGACTTGTTTACTTACATTATCCCAAATGTTTCAAAGAATGTTTAAATCCAGAGAAATAAGCTATTTTAACCAGGACACGGACCGTGTGCGTGCGTCGCCTATCAATGACATCATACCCTCGATATTACGATTTATTTTGTAGAAACCATATCATATGTTTTATTAGACAGGTGAGCAACTGTTTTGAAACATTCATCAACAGAAAACAAATCATTGTTATACAGCTCAACACGTTTAGTCTTATTGTTTAAATCTCGTTTTACCGCGAGTACCATGTTTTACCATGCCTACTATCGATCTCTGCAGTGTGAACAAGTGTCTCATAGTAGCATCTGAGCGAACGCACAGAGTAGTGAAAATATATGCACAAATATGATAAAACAGCGCTGCGTTACCCCACATACACATGAGCGGAAGAAGAGGAAGCGCTCGTCTGCGTTCATAATAAAAGCTCCACTGCTCTCGAGCCGTGTGTCACGCTCGTCTCTCATTAGCAATCGCTCCAGCGGCCTCGTTTAGCCCCACCCTGCTTCATACTACAGTAACGTTAATAAATCTATAATACATTAGCTCATCCATAAATATAATTTCTGTCAGAGTCCCATCGGATTCTTTTCCACCGGCTGTAGAGGTGAAGACTACAACTCCCATGATTCTGTGAAATCATGTCGTCATCAAGCTACGCCTTTGTTTTGAATAAGCGACCTCTAGTCGTTAAATTACATATTGTGCCTTTAATTAGTCTTCCCATTACACGCTATCATTTTGTTCATTCAGACTGATTTGGAATGCGCACGAAAACAAGATGCAGGATCACACGAACCAATCATATCCAACTATAACCAATCAGCGCAATGGAGGCATTGCTTCCTCTCATGTGACTTTCCCCCATTCATTCTCAATTACCCCCCACTAAACCCAGCGCACACTTTAGGGGGTCTGCTAAAGCTCAATGGGCTCAGGGGAAGGCGGACTCCCGCTGTAACTTTACCTGCTGGTGTCGCTGCTGGATAGTGTTACTTTAGAAAAATTAGTGATTTATACACTTTTATAATGTCACAGTTTGTAATTTTTGCGATGTTTTATTATTCTAATATGGGTTATTTTTTCATCTATTTTTTTGAGGAGGCACTGCCTCTTCCTTGCCTCTTTGGAGGAAATGCCCCTGGTACATATTTGTGCCGTCTCTAAACTGTAGTGTTTGGTAGAAGGAAAACAAATAAAATCTGGTGACTGCATTTTCATATACCTGCTTTTGTTTAAGGGTGAATCTCACAAAAACACACCCAAGTCACATTTCCCCCCAAAATCAAGATCATTTTGAGTATTTGTGAGACAAAGTAAAGATGCAAAATAGCTATCTACAGTATGATAGTACAACATTGTGGTTTTGTGATGTGAGCTGCTCTGTGCTATTAGGGATAACCTTATAAACACAGAGAGACATCTGAATTATACCATTTGACATTACTGTGTGTATGTGGACCCTTGTAATGAGAACCTCTGACCAAATACACAAGGCAGGGTTGATGATGGAAATATAGAAATGGTTATCAATTCTTTGTTTTGCTTTTAAAAGTAATCCAGACGAGCAACACGAACAACACATATTAATGAGCATTTAAAATATAAATGTAAGCGATATAGCATTCGCATGAAGCTTGCCGCAGCGCCACCAGAAAACATTGCATGAACTTTTGTGATATTTGAGATTGAGATCAAAATAAATAGCCTATACCATAAATAACAGCCTTATCTTAAAAAAATATATATAAAAAAAATTTAGAACATAAATATAAATTATAAACAAGTGAATAAATAAATATACAGCAAACTGAAGATGGAGAAATATCAGTACAAACAATCATAATTCATAATGAGATGCACTCCGATGGTGATGGAAGTTAAACCTGTTGTGTTTTAAGTGTGGTACTAATTTATCTTTTCACACTCCGCACGAACACTTGGATATACACCTAATGTTAGGTTTACATTAACTAAACAGCCATGTAAAGTGGATAACGTTAGGCTACTACGTGCAACCTCATTTTTGAGGTTGCACGTCACCTATTTGTGGTCATTCTTCATTCTTACTATAAAAATCAAAGCCATATATCTAATCAAGTTGTATTCCAAATTTTAAGTTGATATCACAAAAATGGCATTGTTTAGGCACTGTACCAAAAATAGCCACCGGGTGTCACCCGCATTCCATTGAATTTTTTTATGCATTCTTCAATAACAAATTAATACATTTGTCTAAATATCACAAAATAGTGGGTACAAATATCACCTTGAGACTCAGACCTTTCTGATGATATGTGTTTTGTCAAGATTAGAAAAGGTTTTGATTATAAAGTAATGAAAATAAATTTTGTAGTAGGTGTGTTCAACATGGGCTGCGGCTGGATGCAACCGATCGGCGAGAGTAGCCACGCGCAGGCGGGGAGGAGCTGCAAACGGAGACATGAAGTCGGACACTTTCTGCTTCCTGTAGTGACGCTCGCGCTATATTTGCATACTTTATCACAGCTGAAGTTAAATAAATGCAATATTTGTCAAATACACAGATGTTTCAGAGAATTTTTCATCAAATACTACTGTACTGTTTGTCTAAGAATAAAGTTCAACATAAGCCTACACTATCAATGAAGTGGGGTCTACGTTTTTAATCAGTATTATTTTGATAAGCATGACACAATATAACATCGCAACATGAAAAGAGGTTTTACCATTATAAAAAAACTGATTTGTGAGCATTAGTGGAGCTGAAGGTTTTAGAATAAACACGAAACACGTGATCACTGTCATGCGGTGAATCCGGCCAGTCGTGGAACAGCTGTGTCGTCATCAGTGTTCGTGCAGCCGCTCTAGAGAAGCTGCACCAGCTGTATTAGCCGACTGCTCTCGAATCGCTCTCGCGGTACTTTGATGCCATACGTCACTGTCACGTGGCGTCGGCGCTGTCTCAAGTCGGACAAAATTTCGAACCGGCATGCACTGCTTCAAGTCAGCCGCCAATCGGTCTGCGCATCGCTGCATCAAGTCGAACAAGCCTATCATGAAACCTGACACTGGCCACTAGGGGAGAAGCCCACTAAAAGAATTTAAAGTACCGTTTCCATGGTAACGCAACGTCCAATTTCAAAGGATGAATTTTGAATCCGTAAGCTTTCAAATGATACCTAATCAATGATGATTTCTAAAATATGTGATACAAACAAAAGGCAATAAATAAAAAGAGCACCAAGCGTTCGGCTAGTGGGACTGACTGTTAAAGGGTTAAAGATATGAGTGCACAATGCAGAGTTGTAAACATTGGACAGCCTGCCTGTGTTATAAGTGAAGACCGTTTTGAGTTTTGAAAAATTACATCAAGAAAAAAACACTGAAATGAGTGGTTTTTAAGAAGAAAAAAAACGGCTCATAAACTTTTTCTTTCTACCAACTAAAGAAATGACAAAAAACTACAATTCCTATAAAAACAGAAGCAGTACTATCCTGGGACAGTTGTGTCACTCATTTTCAATGTGCTAAATAAAATATTCTGTTATGCTCTTAATCATTTTCAGTGGTGACAGATCCACTATACATTGTCCCACCATCAGTGCAGACAGCACAGGGCCACTTATTTGAACACAGTGTTACAGCTGACCACACCTGATGTTTGCGTGATTTTCTCAGTGACCTAGCATGCTAGCATGACCCAAAAACATTAACTTGAAAGAAAAACCAAGTCTTGACAGGTGTAGACAAGTGCTTCCTGGGATACTCACATGACTGGGCAGGTACAGATCGAAGGGCGTCCCTGAATCCACATCAACAGCATGAAAGCCATAGTGAGACCCATAGATGACCTTTAACCTCTGTCCATTCTCCACCGTCAGGTCGACTGAGAGGGGCTTTTGAGGCAGTGAGCTGAAGGACTGACCAAAGATAAAGAACAACTGAGTTACTCATCTACTGGGAAATAAACAAAGGATGAACATACAATCTATTGCCCCAAAAAAACATGCTTTTTTATTCATTATTCATTTATTTTTCCAGGTGAGAAGTTTCTCCACTAATACACTTATTGGCAGTTTACTGTCAGTTCTAATATTTTTTCTACTGCTTCAATTCAATACTGTGATTCATAAAACAAGCATTATTAAAGACAAGTAAACACTCCGTAATTTAAAAAGAACAAATTATTACAACTGAACAAAAATATGATTGAAATAAACAGTGTTTTAAGATTTTCAGGTATTCAGGTACAGGAACTGTAATCAAATGTAAAATAATACTGCACTTTATGAACAAAATACACAGTATACATCGCAAATATAGTTCCAAAAGATATGTGGTCAAGAACAGCAAGTGAATTTTCTCTTTGTCTTTTGTTAAATGGTTTAAAATCATATTAATTTTCTGTGAGCGTGCTTTATATGTGTGGAGCACAGAAAACAACGTGCGGGTCTTGCACGTGAATGGTTTAAAGTCATATTAAAATACACATAAAAGGAATCGATAAGAGGAATTGAAATTTTTAATTTTATAACAAGTATCTGATTCCTGAACTTAAGTATTTTCGATTCCCAATTTTACTCACAGAACTGCAAGCTGGGCTGATAGTGTCACGTAATACAGTGCAACAGTTACTCTGCACTACGGACACACACACACACACACACACACACACACACACACTCTTGAATATGTGGTTTAAAGGGACTCCATAATGGCGTAATGGTTTTTATACTGTATACCGGAAGTGTCCTGTTTACATTGTAATTCCCATGTCATTATACATATTTGTGTCCTAATAAACCATATATACAAGAAAACACACACCGTTCTCCACTTTGACAGATGAACTTGTGCCTTGACTGTGAACTGTGATGAGATTTTCTAGCATTTTGGACATTGTCATCTTTGGTTACAGGATATATTCACAGCTAATGTGAGAACAAAAAAAGGGGACGAGATCGATTTATATAGTATCAGGGAAAACACTGATGTTGAGATTTAGTGAAAGGTCTTTTGGTTCTGTGTAGGAAGTTTTGAGCTCTGGAAGTAACTCTTTCAAGAAAACAATTATGGGTCAGAATTATGTGCAATTATGCTGACTTCAAAATTTAATTTCTGAAAGGTTTAACCTTTTTTGACAGCATCTTGCACTCTGATTTATCAGACAGCAATTTGTTGAGCATAGAGGATGCATTACTCATCTTTAAAATAACTATTTGAACCTAACACGGCATATTAAAAAATACAATGTCAAAGTTTGACAATACAGGGTGATGCCAGCCATGACAAAAAACATCAGTTTATGCTTGTTAAGAGAATTACGGTGACACTTTCCATGTGTTTTTTGATTATTGAGTTGGCCTCGTGCACATCAGTACCTTGGTGTGATCTGAATACATGCACATTCTATAAGAGCTGGTGACGTAAAAGACAGTGTGTGACAGGATGTGGGCCTGTCCTGTTTTGCAAATTTTTGCACTTAATGCAAATGAGGAACGACTTGATGCAGTGACTACCAATGAGATTGGTGACAATCTAGAAGCTAATCATTGCAGTGAGCAATTACCTGATTTTATATGATAATCAGTGTTGTATGAAGGACAATTAATTGTGTGTGTCGACTCAGACAGTCCAATATTTGCCGCCACAAAGAGCGTGTTCATTCTTGATGCATTACGCAATGGTACAATCATATTTACCAGTTTTTTTACCAGAATGTTCATTGTTAGCAGCATAAAAAATTGTAGTGGCAGCTTGTGAACAGGACTGATTTTTCAGTTTTAGTATTTTTTATAACAGGGATGATGATGCAAAGTGCGATGCAATGAGCTAAGATGTCCATCTGACCCATATTTATAATGACGCAGCTCTTTTTTCCACATTTCAGTTATCCGTCAAGTACTTCAGTAGCACAATACGATGCCCATTGCTACACCAAACTGAGGAAACCAGCTGCAGGTAACAATTTCTTAGAGAAAAGCACATATTTTCAATGTTTTCATGTCCGTAAAAATGGGCAGGACAACAATCTGATCTAAATGTTATAAATATAAACGGCAGAACTTCATGTCAGAAGTAGAGTAAGTCTCTCAGGACAGCAGCGAAGTAGGACACGTACTCAAAAATGACCCATTTCCAAAAACACCCCAGTTACATTATCTATCAGAACACCCTCCTATTCTTTTTCAAATGGAAGGATATATAAATGTAAACAGCAGGTCATTAGAAATATCTCTTTAGAAAGTATGGTTATGACCATAACTGCCTCCTGAGCCTTGGTTCAAAGCAATTATGGATGTACTGTACTAGGAATCTCAATTTCAACCCTATACTTGCAATTCACTGTGGTTTCCAGATGAAATGAACACTAGTGGCAGTAAAAACACCAAACACTTTTGTTCCTTTTCTCACAAATTATGATCTGCCTGGGGCAGATTACTGATTAATAAAGACTTATTTTGGCACGGCTTTTCTGATGTAGTTAAATAAAATCAGCTCATGGGCAGTACAACAAATATTTCTATGATGCACAAATGTTTTATAATTTAATAATTACTTATTTATAATTAATTTAAATGAGAATGTTATTTCTTTGGCACTGTGGTAATATCAATCTCTTTCGCTTGTCATAATTACCTCTTTTTATTCATTTTTTCAAGTTATGAAATATGACCCAAAAATGTTTTGGCAGCATTTGTGACATTTCACAATCATCTCTACTAACATACGAGACTTACTTTGAAAGCCATGAACTTGTGGTATGGCTTGGGAGCCCATGCATAGATCTCCACAGCGCTCCTCAAGGCGATGACCAGGAACTTGATTTTTTCATAGCGAACTGAAAGAAGTTAGTATGAATTAAATGATAATCAATATGGTTACATGGAAGAAAAGACATTTATCAAACCATTCTAGCCTACCTTATTACAGTATACACTCACCTAAAGGATTATTAGGAACACCTGTTCAATTTCTCATTAATGCAATTATCTAATCAACCAATCACATGGCAGTTGCTTCAATGCATTTAGGGGTGTGGTCCTGGTCAAGACAATCTCCTGAACTCCAAACTGAATGTCAGAATGGGAAAGAAAGGTGATTTAAGCAACTTTGAGCGTGGCATGGTTGTTGGTGCCAGACGGGCCGGTCTGAGTATTTCACAATCTGCTCAGTTACTGGGATTTTCACGCACAACCATTTCTAGAGTTTACAAAGAATGGTGTGAAAAGGGAAAAACATCCAGTATGCAGCAGTCCTGTGGGCGAAAATGCCTTGTTGATGCTAGAGGTCAGAGGAGAATGGGCCGACTGATTCAAGCTGATAGAAGAGCAACTTTGACTGAAATAACCACTCGTTACAACCGAGGTATGCAGCAAAGCATTTGTGAAGCCACAACACACACAACCTTGAGGCGGATGGGCTACAACAGCAGAAGACCCCACCGGGTACCACTCATCTCCACTACAAATAGGAAAAAGAGGCAAAATTGGACAGTTGAAGACTGGAAAAATGTTGCCTGGTCTGATGAGTCTCGATTTCTGTTGAGACATTCAGATGGTAGAGTCAGAATTTGGCGTAAACAGAATGAGAACATGGATCCATTATGCCTTGTTACCACTGTGCAGGCTGGTGGTGGTGGTGTAATGGTGTGGGGGATGTTTTCTTGGCACACTTTAGGCCCCTTAGTGCCAATTGGGCATCGTTTAAATGCCACGGCCTACCTGAGCATTGTTTCTGACCATGTCCATCCCTTTATGACCACCATGTACCCATCCTCTGATGGCTACTTCCAGCAGGATAATGCACCATGTCACAAAGCTCGAATCATTTCAAATTGGTTTCTTGAACATGACAATGAGTTCACTGTACTAAAATGGCCCCCACAGTCACCAGATCTCAACCCAATAGAGCATCTTTGGGATGTGGTGGAACGGGAGCTTCGTGCCCTGAATGTGCATCCCACAAATCTCCATCAACTGCAAGATGCTATCCTATCAGTATGGGCCAACATTTCTAAAGAATGCTTTCAGCACCTTGTTGAATCAATGCCACGTAGAATTACGGCAGTTCTGAAGGCGAAAGGGGGTCAAACACAGTATTAGTATGGTGTTCCTAATAATCCTTTAGGTGAGTGTATACATACAACCAAAATACAACCACCAAAAATCACCCTTGAAAGACAAGCCTTTTTGATCCAGACTTACTATTTGTCAGGCTACTTGCTACTTTACAGGACTGGATAATACTTCCTCTTCTGGTTTGCTAGACTGAGTTCTCTAGGTATTTCCATGTCATGTATTATAATAAATATCAGTCTTTATAATTATAATACAGAGCTCCAGACTGTGACCAAATGGTCGCATTTTGCTACCTTTTTTCCGATCACGCAACACTGTTACTACACAGTGCCAGGAGATCCAGTGAGAAAGCATTTGAATTCGCTGCAAAATTAATAACAAATTGCAGCAAGATCTAGAGGAAAGCATTCAAATTCAGCGCAGAATTCTCTGTTAGAGATATCATAGATATCAGATCAAACAGCGCTTACATGGAAACCAGGAGAAATATTGTGCCATGAACAAACAAGTTATAAGGCTTTTAAATCCACAAATCACCAACATTGAACTGTAACCATGGTATTGTGGCAGAAATAGTCAAGTATATATATATATTTTTTACAGTATTCATTTCAGGGTTCATACAACCTTTTGAGACTTTTCAAGGGCCTGCAAGTGCTTCACACTTTTCCAGCACTTCAAACCTATAAATATTATCCAGTTTTAATGTTATTTTTAATGTGATGATTTGTAAAACTAAGGGCCAGATTTACTAACAGCTTACAGCAGCGCAAACCTTCTTTTGGCGTTAAAAAACTACTGTCAGGATTTACTAAAGACACGCAGTGATAAATTAGCACTAAAAAGGTGTGGGCACAGTTATTTTTGCGGCTGACCTTATTGCATATGCATTTGTAGGAGTTTCCCTTTCAGACGCAAAATTTATGGGAGGAGATTATTTAAATTAATCATGCGAAGTGATTTACTAAGGTTTATGCTCGTCAATTTACTGGTGTTTGAGCCATTATTTGCCGCCCATAAAAAAAGCACGTCTTAAACCAGACGCTAACAGGTAGATTGTGCTGGTTATTATGCTGCATCTGTGTTCTTTAATTTGCGTGTCGTCAGTAGATCACGTGCAGAACTTTCCACTCCCATCAGCGCTTTTTTGGAATTGCGCTCTCACTCTCACTAATTTGCCCTGTTTAGTAAATCTGGCCCTAAAAGTTTAAAGATGTAGGAAAACTAACATTTTGTGGCAAACAAGCACTTTTATTTAAAAAAAGACATGAAATTACCACTATAACCAGTAGATGGCGGCAGAGGAGCACTTACTGACTTATTAGCTATTTCCACTCCTTAATATATGGAAAAAAGTAGGAAGTCACAGAGTGACTGAATTACACAGAAAGCAAGTAAAGACTAGCCTGACAAGCCAGACCCACATCAAGATGTTGGGTCTGGGAACACACCAGTGGCAGGGCTCAATCCGAGGGGCGGGATAAACGGTTGTCTTTCAAATTCCCTCTGCACGCAATAGTATAGTGCTACAACCAACCAGAGCAACGAAGAAGGTGAAGCGGAGCTAGTTGATAGAATAAACTTTTACCGTATCCGGTCAGGCAAAACTCTGAACACATCTTCCTTTTTTAAGAATGACTTCAGTGCCGTTCTTTATTCTTTTCTCAAAGAAAAGCTTAACTCCAAGTCTTCCAGAGTCACGACCAAAGCCGATTCGAAAGACCGCTGTTCGCCACCTTCTTTGTTTTCAAGTAGCACACGGAACCGTCGCAACTCTGCCGCCGTTATGTTAAGCCAGCCCACCAACTCTATACACGATGTGATTGGCCTGACTAGAGTTTGGTTTTTCAAGCTCGCAAGCCAACGGAGAGCTGCTAGACGACCCTGGCTGCAAATTACATTTGCTGCCGCTAGGGTGCATCTAGATTTCTAGGCTAAGTAAAGAGCGCTCCTTTTACAATCACAGACTCTGTCGGTCAGTTCACTATGATGGTACATTTAATACATTTAATAAATAAACATTTTTGCACTACTGTTGTCAATAAAAGCTAAATTTACCTCAAGCTCAGTGATATTATTAGTAACTGCACTTATTAATGCAATACAATAGTAATTTTATGATTAAATTAACTTTATGGAACTTAGTGGCACCGGTGCCACTGCTCTCAAATGTTAGTCTGGAGCCCTGTAATACTCATTATGTTTTTAGTGGCTTACCTTGAATGTCTGCGCTAAAACTGCTTGAGATGTGGCACACTGCTGTTTGTTGGTAAAGTCCATTGAAACAGAAACATATTTAAAATGGACTCACCTACTTTATAGCTGACACATCCCTCCAGTTCTCCCACTGAGGTCCAGCCCTGTTTCTTTTCCACCTCTGGATCATTACGCAAGATCTTATTCCGCAGCCAGGATAGGTAGTACAACCTCAGCTTGTTTTTCTTACCTTTCCGCAAGAAATAAAGAATAAATTAGATTCAAGCTATATATACACACTAGTGTTGGCCGATATGCTCCATTTTTTGACGTTACGTCCTATCGTCAGCCTGTGAGATCTGCGATACCCGATACTATCGTCTATCGGCACAAACCTAATATACAGTACTGGTCAAAAGTTTGGAATAATTAAGATGTTTGAATGTTTTTGAAAGATGTCTCTTCTGCTCACCAAGTCTGCATTTTTTTAAATATAAAAAATACAGTAAGCCTAAATATTGTACAATATTACTACAATTGAAAATAACTGTTATACTGAATATACTGTTATGTGAATATATTATAAATGTAATTTATTCCTGTGAAGACAATGCTGAATTTTCAGCATCCTTACTCCAGTCTTCAGTGTCACATGATCAATTTATCAACAAATCTTTTCCCAGGATTTATGCCCCCAAATCACAAAACACTGTTGCTTGGTCTGTTTAAAGCATGTCTGATGTAGGAGTGAAATAATTACATGCAAGGTTAAAGTAAAAATATGCATTTTTTCAATAACATAAATAGCAGCAGCAGCAAGACAACATTGCTTGTGAGGAAACAGTGTGATAGTGAAAAAGGCATTGGCAGGAGTTTAATAAGAGAAAGCCGTGAGATTGGTCATGCAGTGCGAATCAGTACATATTCACAAAGGGGCAAGCGTCAGATATGAATTTGCATGCAAAGTTAATCTTTCAGTGAGCAGTGTCATGTAGGAACACTCAAACAAGATACTATCAGAAGGCAATGGGTTATATAAAGTAGCGTGAAACAAATATAATTCATGTACAAATGGAACATATAACTGATGCATTTTGTTTCCAAAGAAATACGAGTTTCGCCTTAATGTATTTATAGAATTCAATGAGTTCAATCATGCATGAGAAAACACATTTTAATGTACTAATGGACCATATAAGCAATGTTTAGCATAAAAAATGCACTTCAAAGTTAGTTTCTAAGGAAACTCTTCTATGAATGAGAATATTGGGTTTCCATGAACTTTGTATGAGAGACAATGAACTCAGTACAGACACAAAAAACAATGGAAGTCAATGGGAACCGACACTGGTTACCAACATTCAAAATCTATTATGTTCCACAGAAGAAAGAAAGTCATACTGTTTTTTTTTGTTGTTTTTTTAAGTAGTACACAACTCTTTTTTTTGTCCTAAAAGTAATTCATTTAAAGTCCCCATGAATTCATGGCTTTTAGTATGAATATATCAGCCTTACTGTTATCTATAAGCTAGTGTGCTCCAAAACAAAATTTTAATTTAGAAGATATAAGCATTCAAAACTTAGTCTCTCACTTCCTCTGCACTTCAGCTTCTCATCAGATTTTCTGTCCAATCAAATGCTCTCTAGAATCTGAAGCCCCTACATTATAAAGAGACGCTGAAGCTGCGGCTCAAATCGTTCACTTGTTCACACATTTACTGTTTTCTACATGGTGAAGTGCACTATATAGGGGATAGGGAATGATTCAGACAGTGTAAATATGCTTTCCATTGAGGAGAATGAAGTCTGGTTTCACGTTATTGTCATGCGAACTGCTGCATCGCGCACACAGTTTGCTCCGGTCCAGAGACACGATATCACAGAGCGGATCATATGCGGCAGTCAGCACAGACTAGAAAACGTACCGAACCCGTTTTAAATCTGCACAGAATGTTATATTTTAAAGCAATAAGGAGGAAATTAGGAGGAGAAACGGTTAGATTAGGAGAAAACTGTGGCTTTACTGAGCTTAATGGCTCTGGCCGAGCTGTGATATAAACTAAACGCTATTGGCTATTTAAAAAAAGGGGAGGGGCTGTTCGATATGTCCCGCCCTGCCTTCGTATTTCAGTGGAAATTACGTCAACACATGGAATAATGCTGCGTGTTTCAAGGCACTTCAGTGAGGCTTTAAAGCCTGCAATTAATGTACATTTTTCCTTTCACACAATCAATAATTTTTTTAATGGTGACATTTGATCTCAGTTTCAAGCGTGGCTCATCCAACTAGAATTTAGATCCCAAACTATCAATGTGATAAAGCCTTTTTAGTCTTATTGTCAATTCTACCTGGTCTCTTGCAGGACTTGACAAAAACTCTTGATTTAGTTAATTAATTTGCCAGTATCTGTTGTAGTAAAGTGCTTTATGTAGAGTATGTACCTGATATAGTGATGAGGACATTGAGCCCCTCCAGTACGTCCATCTGTTGGAAGCGTCTGCGGCTGATGAGAGAGTAAACTTTGCCCTGACCACTGCGGTCCAGCAGCCAAAGGCCACTCTCTGTGCCCACCAACAAATTCACACCTAGACACACAACAGTTGCAGTGAGCAAATATATGGGTGGGATTACAAGTCGTTCAGTTATTAACACAGGAAGTCATTTCATGTACTGATGTGTCTGAGATCTTTACTAAGGTGGGAGTGTCTACAGTATGTATCTGGATGTGGGTCATGTGTGCGTCATCAAACTCACTGAAATATAAGATATGAGATATAATTACAAACAGTGCTGAAACCATTTATTTTATGTGGAAATTTGCTGAGTTCGATGAAAAACAGTAGGTAATTTTGCTCCATAATATTATACAAATAACTGACAAAGCAGATTTCATTTCAGCTTTATAAGTAATAAGTGAACATAAAATGAAGTGTGCATTTCACTACAGTGATTTTCAAAGTTTGATAGTGCTCCTTATTTTGCAGATGTCATAGCAGGGGTGTATGGAGTTTATTTCATATGACATTGATTTATTTTATTCTTTTACATTTGAATTAAGCAGGAACATGCAAATGGTCTTTATTAATATCAACAGTCTGCACTGCATGCAAGTGTGATTTGTGAATATGAACGTGTCTCACCCCACAGGCTAGCGCAGAGGATCTCAGCGTTGAACTTCTTTTTATATTTGCGGATCTCTGGGGCGTCACTCTGAGGTCGAATGTTGGTAGGGTTGACGTTCACCACAGAGCCCTTCCTGTGGGGCTGTCTAACACACGGCTCACACCTGCCATTCACTGACGGACAGAGACAGCGATGCATGTGTTTTATACACTGACATTTTATACAGGTCAGTGGGCATCAGATATGAGGACTCACGTTGGTCGTATCCCTGCGGACTCTGAGGTGGAGGTATCTGCAGCAAACGAGGGTCAATAAAAGGTGAGAATGAGGACGAGGAAGAGGACGTACTTTTTCCTGGCTGGATATTGAATACTTTCTGTAAATACAGAATAACACAAGCACAAACATCGGGGTAGAATTTTACATGATAGTGCAAGTATGATCAAGCAGACCACCAAATCAATGCTCTTGTCTGACCACATTGAAACATAATCCTATAATATTTTTACATCAATGTAAAAAAGGGGGAAAAACTATTAGGCTAACTTAAGGCCCGGGTATACTTCATGTTCTGCATTTAGCTCCGTCTCGCACACAGTTAAGCACGCAAGCCTTTCAAAGTATACTTTTTGGCCGTGAGCGCGGAAAGACACATTTTGTTTTCAAGCACTCAAGTCACTCGCACATGCACTGTTGTACATGCACCGTCCATGTGGTCACAAAAAACTGTGCGGACGTCTGAAGTATACTTTGGGCTTTAGGGGTGGGCGATATACTGGCAGACACGATTAACTGGTAGAAATTTGTCAACCGGTATAGATTTTGGACTAGCGTCTCTATTGCGGTTATGCTTGTGACGTTGCTGTGCTGTGTGGTCACAAAAGCTTATTGTTTGTATGCGTTTTTAACCATTGCCATTTAAAAACACGTGATTTTAAACCGTTGAAATGCAATGAGCAGTGAAAAAGAACTAATTTTGGTATATGTGCGCGCTTCGGACCAGGCGAACGAACCATGTGTGAAAGCACCCTTAGGCTTGGGCAGAGGCTGAACGTTACTAAAGCTCTAACTGCTCGCCTATGAAACATGACTATTGTGTGTTTCCATGATCACAGTATTAGGCACACATTAAAAAGAAACAATTAATCAAAACCAAAACACTCAAATGATGTTAAACTGCTGCTATCAGGGGTCTGAACAAAGCCAGAAGACATCTGATTGAAGACCTACATCAAAGCTCTGTGTGGTGTCTTGGTGGCAGGTGGGCTCATGTGTGGGACTCTTGTGCAGGAGGTCCGGCAGATGGTAGCTGTCGTTGGATTGGGACCCAGAAGGCCTCTGATAGACGTTATGTGTTGGCTTTGCTGCACTCTGCTGGAGAAACATGAACATCTGTTTTTTACGGGAAATCACGCATTGAAAAAAACTGACAGTATCTCCGAAAAACTGCTGGATTGAATAATCACAATAAATACAATCAATCACAATAAAATCAAAGTGCATTACGACCGAACGATTGAGTTTTTTCAATATATACTGATATGTTTGTCAGCCTGTTCCCTAAAACAACAGACTGAATGTAACTTTACCTGCTGCAGTTTCACATTGAGATGAGGCTGAAGAATGATTTCATTAAACTGCCCTCTGGATAACAAGGGCCTTCCATTGCTCAACGGAGACCTGGACAAATGACAGTCAGATTAATTTTAAGCACGCCAAAGAAAACATCTGGGTTACACTTTATTTTAAGGTGACGTAGTTGCATTTTACTAAGTACTGAGTAATATTAATTAACTACATGTACTTACTATAGAGTTATGGTCTGGTTTAGGGTTAGTTACTTGTAATTATGCATAATTTACTCTTAATACTATAGTAAGTACATGTAGTAACTTGTAACTATGTCACCTTAAAATAAAGTGTTAGCAGCATTGGTTCCTTTGACCATGAACAAGGCAGCAAAGACAAAGTACAACACAAGAACAACTAGATTAAGATGCAAGTCAACATTAGGAACACACATTGCGTAATTCCAACCAGTTTTTACTTATCCAACCTTATTTTACAGTACGTGCACTTACATGTACTTATAGTGTACTGGGTAATATAAGGTAAGGGTTAAAGGAACACGCCGACTTTTTGAGACTTTAGCTTATTCACCGTATCCCCCAGAGTTACATAAGTCCATACATACAATTTTAATCTCCGTTCGTGCCATAACTCTGTCTGACGCACCCACCGATATGGCTAGGAACTATACTCTCATTCCTGCGTAATAATCAAGGAACTTTGCTGCCGTACCACAGGTGCAGCGGCGCAATGATATTACGCAGCTCCTGAAAATAGGCTAACTTCCGTCAACATAACCAACGTGACAACCTGCTTGCACAGAGAGTGTGCTGGGGACTATTTTCAGGCGCTGCGTAATATTGCGCCGCTGCACCCGTGGTACGGCAGCAAAGTTCCTTGATTATTACGCAGGAATGAGAGTATAGTCCCTAGCCATATCGGTCTAGAAAATTGCAACTTTTCATTTTCCGTCGGTCTTAGTACACGATGTAACTATACACATCACAACATGTAAACAGGAAAATGTTGGCGTTATTTTGTCATTTATTGAGCAGTAGGCTAGCTGCAGCCGTTTACCTCCAGTCTTTGTGCTAAGCTAGGCTAGCGGTGGGTGCATCAGACAGAGTTATGGCACGCATGGAGATAAAAATGGTATGTATGGACTTATCTAACTCTGGGGGATACAGTAAATAAGCTAGAGTCCGAAAAAGTCAGCGTGTTCATTTAAGGTTAGGTTTATGGGTAGGTTCAGGGTTAGTACCTAGTTATTACACAGTTATTGCAATTACTATAATAAGTACCATAGTATGTACATGCAGAACATGACTAAGATAAAGTGCTACCTACAAATCTAATAATATGAGGAGGTGATGGCATGAGGCTTCAGGCTTCCTTCAGTTTATCATTAAAATAAAGGCCTTACCCTTACAAAAAAGAAGTCAACTTATAAGTAAAGTTTATTTAGTATGTATACTAAGGTCAGTGTACTAGTAGTATACTTCTGAGTGTACTATTTCAAAACATCTTAAGACTAGACTGGCCCTCATTTTAGTTTATAAAAGCATAACTTTAAGTGTAACTTTAAGGGACACTTAATATTCAACAATATTATTGATCTGCCTGTATTGACACCGTTGTATGAGAACTGAACTGAGCTGGACGATGACATCACTGTTTTCTCTAGAGATGCTGTATAGATAAATGAACTAAATTAATAACTAATCATTTTTACAATGGAAATGAATCAACACTGAACTTAAGCTGGACAATGACACTATTTTCTGCTAGAGCTGCTGTAGAGCCAAAGCAAACTTTATTTTCCTGTTATCACTGTAAAGCTGCTTTGAAACAATCTGTATTGTAAAAACCACTATATAAATAAAGGTGACTCGACTAACATTAGTAAACTTTACGTACACAACTCGTTTTTCAATTTGTATTGCAACTATACTACAAATGAACATAATTATACTGTTAAGTTTACTAGTAATATACTTTTTAGAATATGAACATACACTTTGAAGTATACGCTCAGTAAACTACTAGTTCAATAGCTTTTATGCAGCAAGTACAATTGTAAGCTTTCATTAGGTGAACTCATCATACTTATAGTTTACTACTCATATCATTTAAGTGAACTACAAGGTTCTATTTAGGCATTGATCTGTATTCCCCCCACTCATCCCTTTTGTTTTTTTTGCTATTTGACTTATAATAGAAGCCAGTATGAAACAAGTATGCCTGATGTGGTGTGGGGGTGTGTGTGAAAAAGTATTTAATTAGCCCCTCTATTAAAAGAGTGAACAACTACAAGACAAATATACATAGAATACTTAAATATACCATATATACTTAGAATACTTAAGTCAAATATACTTAGACTTCTCTGTATACCTGTATAATTATATAAGTATAATTTAAGTATAACTGGTAAGTACATAAAAAGTAGACTGAAAGTATACTCTTATTTTTAGTTTACAAGAAGTATACAAATAGCACACTTGGATAATAGTAGTGTTCAGTCAGTGCGGTTTCAATGTGATTTTATGACTTCATGTTTATCATATCTTTCAGAATAAGCACAATGTGATTGTTTGGAGAAATCATGCAGCCCTACTCTGGAGCAAAGCTGCAATGTCTTTGCCAGGCTGCTCTAGACTAGCTGTTTTCCCTACAGAAAACGATCAGCACAAGCTAATGTGGTTTGACGTTGGTAGGACATCGGCAGAATAGCAGAAATGTGACTGCCACAGGCACTTCAACTCTGCATTGCGATGTATTCACTGTCTTGATTCAGTGACATGTGGAGCCCAGCGTATTCACAACCTTTGACACAGGGACCTATCCATCCAGCACCAACCATATGTTTCTTTTCACATTTATTTAAATCATATCAGGATTCCTTTGGTATGGAGTTTAAATTGGTTGCAATCACTGTTGAAAGGGACAGTAAAAAAACAATTATGTCATCATTTACTCATGTTATTCCAAAACTGTATGAGTTTATTTCTTCTGCTGAACACAAAAGAACGTATTTTGAAGAACGTTGGTAACCCAGCAACATTGAAACTCATTGACTTTGTATGGACAAAAACAAATGTTCTTGCATGTTCCACAGAAGTAAGAAGTCATACAGGATTGGAACATGATGACAGAATTTTAATTTTTGGGAAACTGTCTCTTTAAAGGGATAATTCACTCAAAAATGAAAACTGAGTGTCTTGGTAACCAGACAGTTGACGGTAGCCATTTACTTCCATAGTAGGAAAAAAAATGCTATGGAAGTCAATGGGTTCCGTCAACTGTCTGAATACCAACATTCTTCAAAATATCTTCTTTTGTGTTCAGCAGAAGAAAGAAACTCATACAGGTTTGGAACAACATGAGGGTGAGTAAATGATGACAAAATGTTCATTTTTGGGGAACTATCCCTTTAAGGCATTACCATGGATGATACACTTAGCACTTAGAGGTATATTATATAAAGTATAACTAAATCACTTAAAGTATAACTAAAGTATACAAAATCACTTTCTCAGTCACTTCATGAATTTCTTGTCATCTTTGACCAGTGCGTTTTTGTTTTTAAATTGGTCAAACCGTCAAGGTGAGATTACCTAGTCTTCTCATCATCTTCATCACTGGAGGAAGAATATTCTGCAAGCTTCAATAATGGGCTGAAGTGCGACTTCATTCCCAAACCCTTAAAGACGAAAACAGTTTGATATTAAAAGCCAACAATCTTAAGGCCTGTTCACACCAAGGATGATAACTATAATGATATAGTTCTACAAATCATTCTAAATTTAAAAGAACAGCAGAGTCCACACCACAACCATAACTATAATAGCACAGAGGAACAATATAGCTGGAATCACAATCAGAAACATTTTTATCCAGCAGAAGAATGATAAAAACATTAACAGCCAATCAGAATCCATCCTGCTTTAAAGGTGCAGTATGTAATATTGATAGCTAGTGGTTGAAATGGGTACTGCAGTTCAAACTCAAAATACTGGAGAGAGTTGTTTCTCCCGCCCCCTCCTCCTCAACGCTCACACGGGTTGCCAGATTGAGGACACGCTACAGGAGCGAGCATAATTGAAAATGGAAGGCGAGGAGATTTACACACTAAGTTGATGAGTTGATTTATCCGCGTTTTAATATGCTCCCGTTCATAGAGATTTTTAGAGGCTTTTTAAGTCGGGTAGAATCTGCGATCTCTGACCTAGTTTGTTTGCTGGCTTCCATGGCTGTGTTTTCCGCCAAATGTCGAAATACTATTGGCAGTGGGCGGGATCACATAGATCGAAACAAAAACAGCGTTCTGACACGGAACGCATATTTCAAAGTAGAATAACAGGCTGTATCATTGTTTTTCAGAGAAACAAGTATGTGAATTTAGCATGTTTCCTAAATATCTGCAAACATGGTATTTTTATGCTTTAGTACAGTCAAAAAATTACATACAGCACCTTTAAAGAGCTTGAGCATTTAAAGCGGCATACAACAAAACTAAGAGTAGTTATCATTATAGTTATTGGTCTTGGTGTGAACGGGCCTTATAATATTCTCTGTTTGGTTGGAGAAATAAAGAGTTTCTGTGTAAAAAGCAGAGGTAAAATCAGCTGCGTGTAAGCTCTGCAACATGATCAAATATGAAATACAGATTCACACCTGGTTTGGTAGCGATGTTCCTGGACTTTGAGAGTTTCTGTTTTGATGAACTGGACTGTCCAGCATACAGTAACCTGCAAGAACAAGAATGTCTACATGACAGCAAAGACATATGCTTGAATAACTGACCTTATTCTGTTCTGATACAGGTTTCAGTAAGTTACAGATAGAGAAAAACACACCTGACTGTGAACTGCTCGTTGAGCTGTTAGAGTAGGACATTTTAACACTGTTGTCCAGAGAAGACTGACGATCTCCACTGATGGAAAGTCAAGAAACAAAAACAGCCTCAGTTTCTCGTCTGAGGATAATAAGGGGCTTCAGAGGACTACGTTTGAGCCTAATTAATGTGGGTTTGAAAATGTTTAATGTTTCAAACAACACATGCACAGAAACAACTTACCTGGATCCATATCTGTGATGGCTCGTGACATCTTTGAATTTTGACGTTGTTCGTTCTGGAATCTTGAGACAAAATTTGCAAAATAAACAGATTGCTTCATTATTGTGCCAGTATTTTTTTTGTTGTTTTTGGCATTTTTGGCATTTGTTCAGAGTGACTAAAGCTAATTATGTTTTATCCTCCCCCTTTGACCTACATTTTGGTCCTTTTCTGTGGTATTTTCACTTTTTTTGTGCTAACCCTATTTCTGCTTTGAATGGATGTCACATTAAAGGAAGGAAGGCACCTCCCTTTGAAAGAGGAAGACGATTTGACCACAATTTCAGCAGTTGCCAACTATGCAAAGGTTTCTGACACAGCAAAACTTTTACTGTAATAAATTTGAATGAATACTATAATGAAAAGTATAGTATGATATAGGTTTAGTTTTAAATTTTAGCTGTGGAGATATATCTGAGACAACCTAAATGCTGTCTGGAGGACAAACCTTTGGCGGCTGATCATCAGGGTTGAAGAACACTTCATCTTGTGTTGGCGAGAGAGGAGCTGTGACATCAGACATAGAGCTGCTGTGATGAATCTCTCGACTGGAGCATACGTTCATGTTCTGAAATCAACACAAATTACAGAGTCTTTTACTCCTTTAACTGACTATGTGTTTTTCAGTATGCACTGCTGGATTCTATATCCTTGTCATTACACTGCACAATTATTTATTTTGTTTATTTATATTTTTGGTGTCATCATAGCTTGAGTCAGTGAATTTGGCCTTCATAAAGCTTTGTAAATTATATTCATACATGTTTTGTATGCATGTGCAAATCATGTTCCATGCTACAACTTGAAAATATCTAATATCATATATATTTTTATCCCTGATGTCCACCTAACAGAACAACTAAAACAACATAGTAATTCCTGATCCATTTTCACCCTGCTGTGACTTTATTGCATCGTGTCTGGTTAGGACACAGCGTTAAAGCGACAAGTGATGAAAGGCATCTCTTCTATATAAAGCATGCCATCTGCGGAAACATCAAGAAGTCATGAAAATACAAGGTAGAGAAAACTGCCTTTGCCATGGATAGTTAACTTGTTGCTGGAATCTTGACTTGACATGGACTTTTATATAAACAGTCTCCAATAGGGGTTGAACGACTTCAACATTTATGTGATGAAAGTCAAGTCGACTGGTCGCTGATGACATCATTAATGAACTAATAAGCCTGAACCTCGAGCTGAGATTCGAACATGGGTTGCCTTGTGCACAGCTATGGCCAGGGCTTGACATTAACACCCACCAAATCGGGTGGATTTCATCAATGGCCTGTAACGCAGTCACTCCTACTAACCAGTTTAGCGGGCTGAATTTATTATATAATATAGACTATACATTTTTCAATCGTAGTCTTTTAAAAAGGCATCTGAAATATTAAACTATGTGTAATGTAGTGTTGTCAAAAATAGAGATTTTTCGATTATCAATACTGAAATATCTGAAATGCTTAAGCCACCTCTCAGTGCTAAATTGAGTTCTTTTTCGCTGCTTCATATTGTGCTTACTCAAATACACACATAATAATAACAAAATGCCAGTATTCACGTAAACATAGTCAGTTAAACATGCACGTGTAACATTATAATGGATCCGTGCGTCAGGTCTTAAAGTGACAGCAGACTAATATAACTGCTGTATTATGAGATGATATAAAAATATATCTATATGGCAGTTTTCGTGGCCAGTGAAAATGCTGAGTGGCTAGTAACTTTGGAAAACCACTAGCCAAAGTGGCTGGTGAGCAAAAAAGTTCATGTCAAGCCCTGCCAACAAGGCTCATACATAACAGCTTATTTTTATTAGTTCTTTTGTCTTTGGGGTCATTATATTTCTCACATATTTCTGCTTGTTCTAATTCAGACACAGATAAAGTAGCACAGTAAAGATTAGATTTATATGACCCCATTAGTGTGAGAGTGACTGCGTGTGAATTAATGGCAGCATCTCTCTACTAATAGTGAAGCTGTGGGTTTTAGTTACTAAGAAATATATGCAAGAACTTTTCAGTTTCTAAACAATTTTATTGATAAATCACAGAACAGTGTTGACAATACATATCTGCGCTCCTGAATGTTTCTAGCGTGATGTACGAGCTACTGTCTGTATGTGTGTGCATTACAATGCAGAAGCGCATTAGTTTAGAGCAACGATTAACGTTTAACGTCTACAAAAAGCTGTTTAAAACATGCATTCACCCGATCAATTTTGAGCATCCAGATGGTATAATCAAACATATATTGTGGAGTGCTCTCGGAGTATGCATTTATTTGTCATTTTAACTGTTGGAAACAGAGCGTAAAAGTGGACTTCAAAGATTTCTTATCATGTTGCGCCCTCCATAGGCCGTGATCAGCGACTTAGCGGGCGTCAAGCTTAAAGCGTCATGGCAGAACATTAGCCTGTGCAACCCCTAGTCTCCAATCTAACTTGTGAAATGAGTAACTGCTGTGATCACAAATTAGCTAGTTTTTACTGACCTATCCTTCAGTAACAGTCTGCATTACACTGGTATCAGATTAATAAAACAAACTGTGATAAAATGTGCCACTCAAACTCAGACTAAAATGGATCAGGAATACACTTTAGCAGCCTCTCATTTGTAATGATGGGATTCTTCAGACGGCTACGCAGAGCAGCACAAGCTATGACAGACTTCACCACATTTTACTGTTGAGAGTTAATTAAATTCTGCATCCTGAAAGCTACAGTGTGTTGTCGTAGAACCTCAAGGTCTTTTATTGCAAAAGATCATGGACAATATGATTCTTTAAGAGCAGATTCAAAGACAGTTGTCATGTTTGTGATGACGTACCGGCTGTTTGGCGGCTCTCTGGAGCGCTGGAGTACAAGGACTGGAGTTGCTTCCTGATCCCAGGCGTGACTGAACATGAGGAATCCTGACAGCTATATTATTCAGATTGACAAGATGGGTGTCCAGAGATTCCAGTTTACCTGCCAGCTGAATGCCAGAGTTTTACAATATCATCACAAACTAGAAGCCATCCAAACAGGACAATCATGCATTGTTATATAAACCAATGTAGACATGAACAGAAATCCCATGATACACCATAAAAGTGGACAGTGTGTTTTTACCCCATCGTGTGGTGAGGTGGCTCTAGTGCTCTTCTGCTGGAGTCCGTGGTCGTGCTGCAGCAACAACAGCTGTGACTGCTCCCGGGGAAGCGTGCGTTGGGGTTTTCTGCCCTGAGCCTGATGGTGTGGCCGACAAACAGACACGCATTAACACACATCACTAAGACAGGGATAATGCACAGTTGGTCAGCATGTCATTTTCACAAAACAAACACTGACGGGGTGATCAAGACCACAAAAAGAAGTGCAGCTGCTCATTACATGACAAGAAATATCACACATACTAAATGGACATGAAAAAAGATTTCAGTTTAAATGTATTATGTGAGAAAAAGGAGATTGTGGAGTAAAATTTCTTGCCTGGAACAAGAGTCAAATTTACAGCTTAGTGCTCACTATACAAATATATTTGCTGCCATTAACCAACCATTAACCAGTGCTGAAAAACTTCAAATTTCAAATGTATCGTAGAGACAATTGTATGTACTATGTAGATCGTAGAACCATTGACTCCAATGTTTTTGGGAAACACAGCCCACCTGGTAAGTTACTACATTTAACTCGGACTATCTGATTTGCAAAAAAAACAGCGTTTTGGCAGAATGTGTATATCGGAGTAAAATTTCAAGCATACATAATCAGTCAATGGAACAAGCATTTAACGTCTTCAGTGACACCAGATAACAAGCATTATCAGGCAGCAGTTAAACTGTTCAGTCTTAAAGAAGGCATTTACCTGCTCAGCAAAAAGACATAGAGATGCTGATTCAACATCAGTCCTGTGATGTTCACCGTCTTTGGACTGAAATCCAATCAGAATAAAAGACAAAAAGCAACGCATTACACCAGCGGTGAAGTTTTGAGGTTTACATTTACAACAGTGGTAAAAAAAACACGGTAAAAAAAAACATTTTAAACACTATAATAATGTATTTTAGTTCCCCTCACTCCACAAGAATCCCTCAAATTTTCAGAACAAGAATGAAAAATGTATGCATAAAATAAACAAATTATAGTGCCATTCATTATAAACAACATTTATTATAAACAAGAAGCGAAACTGAATTACTGGTGTGTGGGAAATGAGCTATAGCCTTTAAATAAACTGCACGTCTTACCTTGCCTAAAATTACAAACTGAGTTGAAGTTGAATGTGAGGAGAGATTCAAAAACCCACAAGATAAAAAATTTCTGTATGAACTCACAGACCAATAATGTCTAATCCGCGATTCAAAAAAACAAAAAATAAACACTATTATATTACAGAAAATATGGTATTTATTAGGCCCCTTTGAAATCCATTTTATTTTTTCTGGATTCCGTTTTTTTTTTTTTTTCGTTTAATTTTTTTTTAACTACATTTTATTGGTTAAATTACATTTTAGTAATCAGAAAACATGTCTAGTTAATTGGAATCATGAAACTTACAATTTAACATCAATTTATTAAAAGTTTAACAAAAATTACATGTTTAGGGGCCTATGAATTTTTTTTCTTTTTTTTTTTTCCTGCGTTTTCTGCTTAAAATTTTCTGGATTACATTTGAATGGTTTAATTAAATCAAAATATTTAATCAAATTAAAATTATAATCAAAAAGTATGTCTAATTATTATAAAAGAATTAATAAAAACAACAATTTACAACAATATTTTTTTTTTCTTTTTCAGAAATTCTGTGTTGTGTATTAAAACTTTTCTGGCAATTAGATGAAGGCATAAAACATTAATTTAATTGGTAACACTTTACAATAAAGTTCATTAGTTAACATTAGAACTAATAATGAACTGCACTTATAAAGCATTTATTTATCTTTGTATGTTAATTTCAACATTTACTAATGCATTATTAAAATCTTGTCAACATTAGTTAATGCACTGTGAACTAACATGAACAGCTGGATTTTTACTAACTAACATTAACAAAGATTAACAAATACAGCAACAAATGTATTGCTCATGGTTAGTTCATGTTAATTAATACATTAACTAATGTTAACTAATGAAACCTTATAGTAAAGTGTTTCCCTTGAGTTATACTGTATATGCAAGGAATGCACAACAACAATAACCACACACTTGAATGAAAAGGAAAATGTATAAACTCTAACCTGTTTCTTGTGATTTCTTTTGCTTTTCTCGGTAACGTCAGTGTCTTCTTGCCATAACATCTCCTGAAGCTCTGGCCACTGGAGTCCGGTCTCGTGTAACAGCCTTTCCTGCTGCTTTACAAACACAGACAAATCGGCTATGAACTGACTAGTTCTTCATTTTTACCATTTTCTACATTGCACAATAATAGTAAAGAATTTCAGCTTCTTCTTTTGTAATGAGGTGCATCCTGGGATGCTGTTTAAATGGAATTTAAGGAGTTTCCATGTATGCTGGACACTTGGAGCACCCTAAACCCAGCTTTTCCTTCACTTCCGCTTCAACTTATCCGATTTTTAAATGAAAACGATAGGATTTCAAAGAGCTGTGTATGTTGGCACAATTTTGATTTGTCTACAAAAGAAATTTCACGCACAAACATTCAGGCCACAGAGTTTTTAACATTCACTCAAACGTGTACAAACGTTTGACTGCTAGCATACAGATTTAAAAGACGGGGAACTTCTAGTAAACCATGCTACAACTGACTGGACATAAATAACAGCCCTTTCAAACGGACACTGAAAATCCAAAGCAAACAAACACTAAACTTGTAACAAAGCCAGGTGTTGTAGAGTCAAACAAAGTGCGTCACTCTCCACCTGCATTGTGAAACGTCAACATTTCTTCACTGAAATGCGCTCATGCACTCATTACACAATTAAAACACAAAAAAGATGAATTCTTACATCTTCAAGGCGTCGTCTTTCCTCCTGCTGTTGTTGGATTCTCTTCTGTCGGTCCGCGAGCAGTTGTCTCTTGTAGTTGTCTTGATTATGTACTTGTTGGAGTAGTTGTGTTTGTGAGTTTGTCTCCTGCTGCAGACGCAGGAACTCTCGTCTTAACATGGACTCTCCAGGAAGATTCACTATAGAGCTATATGAGCACAAAGCAAACGACATGAGAAACGACCAAACCTAAGACAAGGGTGATGGTGAAAACAAACATTTGTACAAAGCGGCACGCAGGGCTGTCAGGTTTTCATGCCATCTGTCATGTGGAGACTACTGACAGAGCACATTAACCCGACGGGTGACACTCACTGACCCGAGTCATTTTATGGGTCACAAGGCAAATTATGGTCACGTAACGATTTCATTGATTTATTTTTATCTACTTTTTGGTCATTGTGGTGCAAACATCATTTGAGCTGCCTGGTAATGATGCCATTTCACAGTGATCTACTAGAGTTCACTAATGCAAATGTCACCTCTCAAGTCAACAGAAAATCCAAACTGATGTTTACTTCCCTAATGCACTTTTCTGGTATTATTGTCAACACTTCATCATTGCATGTTATTCCAAAGAAAAAAATCTAGCGTAGTTTTCCGCCATCAGGCCGAACAGTTCCTGTTAGCAAACCCTGCTGGTAGAACACAATGAAGGTTTTCCAGGACAGTAGGGGATTTTTCCTCAGCGTAGCATGTATATTACACTAGATAATTCATTAAAATTAATTCGATTTTTCTTTATGTTTTTTGTAGCTAGTCTAGAATGTTTTCCTTTCTATATGACGCGATTAGGGCTGGCCGGTATGACGATATGTAATCGTGGAAACTGTATAAAATGTCTATCATTAGAGATTTTGCTATATCGTGGTATGTAAATATATACGCATAGCACACGCTATTGACACTTAGAGTGATGAAACGCATGACTGAGACAATAAAAAGCTGGACGTGCTTGATGTTAAAAAGTGTTATGGTGCGTTCAAATCTTCTTATTCATGCAAATGCTTTTAAACCATTCACTTGCGATAAGACACAAAAGAGAACGCAGTGCTTTACTGGTGCGCGTCTGTGAATCTCCTGTCTATGTGACACGCACACACAACTCGTGCGCACAGAAAACCGCTTCAGACAGCACTTGAACAGACAAAAACACATAAAATTATGCCAAAATGGCCGTTTTGTCGAGTATCCCCGCAAGTCTTAAATGAACATAAAGAGTTGTGAGAAAATAGGATGTGTGTCAGATCCGCGTCATGTGCTTCAGCTCTTAAATTGACAGCAGCCTAAGAAACCTGCTGCTGGGTTTATTATATATAGGTTTATTATGTTTTTCTAACACAAACGCATCGCTTCGATTCAGAAAGCCTTTGACACCTGAGCCGTGTGGATATCTTTTATGATGGATGGATGCGCTTGATGGACTGACACACAGCTGAAGCACGCGCACAGAAAGCCGCGTTTCTCAGCATTAGATCGCAAATTCAGTTCTCTTTCACGTCTTATTGCACATCAAAATGCCCCTTGTGATGAGTATTCATGTAAACACAGTCAGTTATGTCTCAATTGAAAGTGTAAACCGGATGTGTATCAGTATATTGGATCCGTGCATTCAGTCTTAAAGTGACATCAGCCTAAAATACCTGCTGCTCTGTGTCATTAAAGGGGTCATGACAAGAGAAATCAAATTTACCTTGATCTTTTGACATATAAGAGAACTTTGTACCATTAAAACATCCTGCAAATTCCATAGCTTGAAACGTCCTCCTCATTATAAAAAAAAAAAAAATGTAATCAAGCTCAAAAAAGCTTGTTAAGATATTGGGGGACATTGGGGGATATTGACGTCACACAGGCAAATATGAACACATAGGCAGAAATATAAATTAAGGCTTACCTGGGTTCACCTTCATCTTCATTTATGGCATCTTCTTCATCTTCACTTCCACTGTATTCATATTCCGTTCCCTCTGTTAAGATTAGTCAAAAACAGAACTTGAAACAAATTAGGCCAACAGTGGTTCCCAAACCAAAAGAAAATTACGCTACCATATGAATAGGGGATTTTTTAATGCTGTTCATCTAATCAAAGCTCAACTACATAAGCAAGGGCGCTAGTCAAAATGTAACTTGATGTCTGTTGTCGGCGATATTACGGTCGACATTAACATTCATCCAGTATATGAGGAAATTCTTCTCATGCTCAGACAGATAGCAGCAGAAGAGGTGATGCGGCACTAGGACACAATTTGTTTTCAATGAGTGTGTGCAATTATTAAAACTGCTTTTAACAACACTGTCATTTCAGGCATCTGTAAAAATCCCAAAAGTTGGAAAGTGAAAGAACATGTAGCCTGAAATGACCAGAATGCGTATTCATTCAAGCACATCTAAACATTCAGACTGTGTGTCTCGCACCTTTCTCTCGTCTCCTCTTCCTGGTTCTGTCCAGATGATCTTTGAGCGTGATGCGTACTTGTCGTTCGTTGGGAAGGTCTTTAATGAAGGAATGGCGTAAGAGTGTCTCTGTGGACGGCCTGTGGAGGTAGTTCTTCACCAGACAACTGTCCACGAATGTCAGAAACTTTTTAGACCTTGAGGAGCAATACAAAAAAACAGATTTATTGCATACGTCTTCAGTGTGATAGTGAATTTGCAAAATGCTACTAAATACTCCAAGTATACTTATTATTATCCGTAAAAATTAAGTATCCTTATTATTCCAAATATTGGATGGTGTTTTTTTTGTGCATAAAACAAGTGTGCCAAGAAATACGGTGTCAGAGAGTAATGTTAGAAGATCGTGAGTGCAAAAAGACAGTCTTAAAAACGCAAAGTCAATGAAAAGCTCACCGTCTAAGAGCTGCGTGACTGTCATGTTTGCATGCCTTGCTGACGGGACCAAACTTCCTCTGTACATGATTTTAAAACGTAAGAGAGTACCCAGATTTCACTTCACTTCTACTGTTAATGAAACGTTGGTAGGCTACATGGTTTTCACTATGAGATGGATAGCCTAATTGTTATATAATTCAGATGGGCTACAGGATATTTTTATGGTATTCCAAAAAGTGTTTATTTTTAATCATTGGTACATTTTATGAGTATTTACCATACTTTCAATACAAAAATGAAAATATGAAAAATATGTAATATATAAATTATTTTCAAATAAAAGCATTTTCTTTATAAAATACAAGATTTAGTCTTCAAAAAGACTTTTTCCAAAAGGTACATCTTGAAATCGTATAATCAGGGTCGTCTTATATTCGGAACAATACAGTAAATACACTCATCTAAAGGATTATTAGGAACACCATACTAATACTGTGTTTGACCCCCTTTCGCCTTCAGAACTGCCTTAATTCTACGTGGCATTGATTCAACAAGGTGCTGAAAGCATTCTTTAGAAATGTTGGCCCATATTGATAGGATAGCATCTTGCAAATGATGGAGATTTGTGGGATGCACATCCAGGGCACGAAGCTCCCGTTCCACCACATCCCAAAGATGCTCTATTGGGTTGAGATCTGGTGACTGTGGGGGCCATTTTAGTACAGTGAACTCATTGTCATGTTCAAGAAACCAATTTGAAATGATTGGAGCTTTGTGACATGGTGCATTATCCTGCTGGAAGTAGCCATCAGAGGATGGGTACATGGTGGTCATAAAGGGATGGACATGGTCAGAAACAATGCTCAGGTAGGCCGTGGCATTTAAACGATGCCCAATTGGCACTAAGGGGCCTAAAGTGTGCCAAGAAAACATCCCCCACACCATTACACCACCACCACCAGCCTGCACAGTGGTAACAAGGCATGATGGATCCATGTTCTCATTCTGTTTACGCCAAATTCTGACTCTACCATCTGAATGTCTCAACAGAAATCGAGACTCATCAGACCAGGCAACATTTTTCCAGTCTTCAACTGTCCAATTTTGGTGAGCTCGTGCAAATTGTAGCCTCTTTTTCCTATTTGTAGTGGAGATGAGTGGTACCCGGTGGGGTCTTCTGCTGTTGTAGCCCATCCGCCTCAAGGTTGTGCGTGTTGTGGCTTCACAAATGCTTTGCTGCATACCTCGGTTGTAACGAGTGGTTATTTCAGTCAAAGTTGCTCTTCTATCAGCTTGAATCAGTCGGCCCATTCTCCTCTGACCTCTAGCATCAACAAGGCATTTTCGCCCACAGGACTGCCGCATACTGGATGTTTTTCCCTTTTCACACCATTCTTTGTAAACTCTAGAAATGGTTGTGCGTGAAAATCCCAGTAACTGAGCAGATTGTGAAATACTCAGACCGGCCCGTCTGGCACCAACAACCATGCCACGCTCAAAATTGCTTAAATCACCTTTCTTTCCCATTCTGACATTCAGTTTGGAGTTCAGGAGATTGTCTTGACCAGGACCACACCCCTAAATGCATTGAAGCAACTGCCATGTGATTGGTTGATTAGATAATTGCATTAATGAGAAATTGAACAGGTGTTCCTAATAATCCTTTAGGTGAGTGTATACAACAAAACAACTACAGATACCCAACTGATAATTACTCATAATTCAAGTGTGTATCATTTTAAGAAGAACTTTTAAGAGAAGCGGGGACAATGCATGGGCATTAAGTTGCGTTATTTTAATGTTATTTTTAGTTTTTACCTAAAACCTGCCCCGTTCAGACACTAATACACAAATCTAATGTCCAAGCATTTCATACAATGGGATTAAACAGCTCGACCTTTTATAGCAGATTTAGTTCACAAACAACTGACAACTGACAGACGTAAATATGCCATTCATTATGCATATGCATAAAACGAGTGTGCCAAGAAATACGGTGTCAGAGAGTAATGTGAGACGATCGTGATCGTGAGCGCAATTCCCAAAATTTGGCATTAGTAAATTTACTTTTTATGGCATCAGTCGTGCGTACACTTAAGCTCCAAGGATCTCCCATTCTTGCCTAATTTTGAGTGAATTCAGTGAATAATTTGAATCCGTGAGCTGTTGACTCGAGAGCAGATGCATTCGGATCGATCCAATTCACAAATAAATCGTTCAGTGCGATTTGAGAACCGATCTAAAAGGTCAGTTGAAAAGAATTAGCTTGTTCACGAATTGGACGCCGCCATCGCATCTCTGAGTGGGTGATGATTTCCTCAGTTTAAAATAACGAGGACCGACATGTTTTTATGAAACGTAGTGTAGTGAAAAGTATGATATTATGCTTTGGAATATAGTGCAGTAAAAGTAAAAGTTTCACAAAATAAAAATACTGATTAATGTACTTGAGTACAGTTACAAAGTAAAAATACTACTGTCCACCACTCAAATATGCAAAATAATCCTTTACTGGAACTAACAATACTAGTGTAAACCAAAACTACTGTGAGATTTCACTGTAAATTCTTTTGAAGACAGTCTTGCTGGCACATGTCACAATGCTCTCTATAATCATGAGAAGTAACCGTACCATTTCTTAGACTTTAGTTTGGGAGGAGGGTTTCGTGGAATGAGAAACAGCGCTCTCATTGGATGCATATCACACAAGGCTGTGGAAAAATGTGGAGAACATTAAGAACCATTAAATCATATGCAACATGCATGTATAGTTACATAAAAGTGTTTTTTCTGGAATATGCCTAGGAATCGTGTAAACTCACGTGGCGCTCCCTCTGCCATCTCCAACGCTGTGATACCCAGAGACCACACATCACTCTAAAAACAGAGTGAAATGATGTTTTCATGAACATATTCAACCACTCATGTATAGTACTACACTATACTGAAATATTGCTTTGCCAGTGGATAGTAAATGACTCCCTTTTTTTTTGCAAATTTCTAGTTAACAAATGTCAAAACGTTGATGACAAAATAAAGCCCTATTCGGATGGGATTACTGTAGTTTTACAAAGGTAGATGGAGTAAAGTAATTTTACCACAGGTCTGTCATTTTAATGGCCAATTCGCACTGGATAAGAAATCTCAGTAAAACTAAATTGATTTGCGCACCGCCGTCATCTCCCTGTCGTCATGTGCGCAAACACATATAATCTATATATAACCTATATATAACAGTTATGTCCGGTCGAACGATTTATTAATGAAATTAATTAAATTCTGAATGGTAAGCAGAAAACACTTGAGGTTTTCCACAGACTTGTACCACTGCCTAGAACGCAACTGAATGCTTTTTCAAGCTCCTCCATATTTAAAAAAACGCGGAAATCTACTTTTAAACAAGAAATGACGGAATATTTACGTATATATTTACAGTGGGTCTATTCGCACGTGATTAGTATTACCTGAGGTAATTTTTCCAGACCTTTTTCCAAAAGGTAAAAGTCGCCGTAATCTTAACTGACATTGTCCGTAATGATTACTGAAATGGCACATTCGGACAGGACTAAAATCACTGAGAAGCTCTGGTAATAATTACTTTACCCCACTTCTCCATGTTAAACTAATCCCGTCCAAACAGGGCTTAATACTATTAGTAGCTTAAATGGATCTCAGTCTATGGATGGCCTGTCTACTTACCCTATAGTCATATGTAGAGTCAGGATTCTCATCACACGCGATCACCTCTGGCGCCATCCAATATGGCGTCCCGATGAACGTGTTTCTTCTGCCAATCGTCCTGTCTAACTGAGCACTAACACCAAAATCCACTGACGACACAGGAAATCATTTAAACAGAGTTCAACAGAGTCTTCAACCATATATACTGTACCAGCACTTACAGTATTTGTCATTTTATGTTTAATGCTGGTAATGGTTTGTCTCTGGTCTTACCGAGTTTAATCTCAGCGTTCTCCGTGAGCAGCACGTTTTGTCCTTTAATGTCTCGATGAATCACATGATGCGAGTGCAAGTGTAACAGACCCTGAGAACACAAACAGTAGCAAATCAGTGTTCACACACAACACAGAAAAATACTTCTTCACTTTCTTATGGTAGACTGTGAATAAAGCATGTATACAAGTAATGTAATTTATTAAGATCTGTTTAAAAAAAGAAAAAAGAACAAGCTTTATATTTTCTCTATGAAATTTCACAATTTTCAATGTGGACAGAATGCATTTCATAATCCAAGCAAGCCCTTTTGGCAACAAAATGCATGTTTGATTCAAAGATTTGTGTGGATAAACTGCAATTTGTGATATGCTGGGGGGGGGGGGGGGGTTATTGCTGTTTTATGTTATCCACATAAAGTTTTGTACACTAACTGAAGTGCAGACTGAAAATGAAAATGTTGCATGATGAAATGCAACTGGTTTTTATCTTTCTGGATACAATATGCATTAAAGGATAACTGCATTTTTAACTGTCTTCCCATGAAAATAGTCAGCTTAAACTTAGCACTGCCATTTAGGAAAGACAAAATAAAATAAAATATAAAATAAAATAAAATCATATATCAGTCAGATGGACTGATCTCTCTAGTCAATTTAAAATGTACTAGATTATATTTACTATAGCATATATACTACACTCACTGTAATGGCTGAGGAGGAGAGGCTCTCCTGGCCGAGTCAAGGTTTTTTCCTCCACCTAAGCGTCTTAACATTGTTTTTTTGTGTATCTATCAATAGTCTAGATGCGATTACTCACTCTCAGAACCTCTCTACAGATGTAAGCGATCCAGTCCTCTTTAAGGCAGTTCCCTTTGGTCTTCTTCAGCAGGTCTGTGACTGACCCTGCGCCGCAGTACTCCATCACCAGCTGAAGGCCAAGACACACAAAGAAAGCACATTTAACATCTCACTTCTAACAAAAGCGTGACAGCATAGACGTCTAGACTGGTTATCAACATTGTTATTCATCTCAGTAGCTTAATCAGGATTGGTAAAGTCCTTCAGTTAAACGTCAACACACACCCTCAGACAGTGGCCTTGAAGGCCCTAAAGATATGAACTGCTGAGGGAAAGAATGTAATAGGCCTTTCCCAATGCAGACACTAATGCCCATTTTAATCGTTAATGTTACATTCAAAAGGTGATTTACTCTATTTTGATCGCTACCATAAACATCAGTTTTATATCCAAACTATAATCTTTTATCCTAGTACTTGTGTGATAATATGAATATTTGTAACACAGAAATAATGATACCGTGTGGTTGAAAAGAAGTGAAAAGTGAAGCGGTTTCACACTTGTACATGACAACTGCTCTCCATTTCAAAGGTTTTATAGACACAGGCGAATCGTTGTTATTTAGGAATGAGATTGCGTGGGTGTTTGATCTTTTAACGATTAGTCGTGCAGCCCTACTGTGTGATAATACACTTTATATTTTTGCAACAATATAAACAATCAAAGCCTACAGCAATGTCCATGAAAAAGATCTCAAAACAGCTGTTGCAGGTTAGGATCCACCACAGATAAGCACTGCACAAAAGTATCCATCAGTGTAAAACGTGTCCAGACAGCAAGAAAAGTGCAGCTCCCACCCATTGTTGCTGTTTCCATTCTGGCGTGTGAGGAAACAACAGCAGAAGAAAACAAACCTAGATTACTCCACCACTGGGTGCGAATGCCAAAGACAAAAATCTCTTCAGGTGTGTGCGGTCTGTTTTAGACAAGATGGTTGACCCAAATATGCAAATTCTGTTTCAGTGAAATTACATTTTTAAAAATATCATCTTTTGTGTTCAAAAGAAAAAAAGTCATACATGTTTGGCACAACATGATTGAGTAAATGATGACATTTTTGGGTGAACTGCCCCTGACTAGAAACCTTATAATAGCACGTAAATTAACACAGCAGAAGTTAAAGCCTGGTTTTGTTTGGAACTGTGGCAAGCAGGGCGGGTCCGAGAGTTGCGGGAATGGAGCGAGGCGCAAGTGTTAGTGAGCATCACCTTGGAATCTAGTGCAGCTGCCAGGCACCGCAAAGGATTCTCCCAACTGGTGAATGACCGGATGGCAGTGCATGTTGGGAACCGGACCCAGATTTTTTTTTCTCGCTCTCGCCTCGGTCTCTCCTCGTGCTCTCCTTTTCTCTCGCCTCGTCTGTCCTTACCCCCCGTGGCGGCCCCAGTCTCATGGAAGTAAAGTGCAGTCTTGTGAGTACCCCGGCCAGCGAAGGGCAATGGGGGTATGTGGCACGAGTGTTAGCGAGCATCACCTGTGTGTCCCACCGGTCTCGAGTCCCACGGAGGAGCTCCAGAAGGATAAAAGGAGGAGTGACAACAGTGAAGGAGGAGAGAGGACCAGGCCTGGGGGACATTTGTGTTGGTGTTTTGTTTAAATCTAAGTGGCAGTCGTCCGTGAGGGGCTGTGAATAAAGTTATGTTGAACGTTTGCCGGTTCCCATTTCCTTCTTCCTCCTGGGTTTCGGCACCAATGTAGCAATATTAAAGGCTCAGGGAAGGAGGTACGTGCTGTCATAGAGCCCTTGCCGCTGTGGGGAAGTCGCAGTGCCATCATGTTGGACTGAGCAGAATCAGCTGGCAAGGACACTCGAGGCGGTCATGCTGGAGGGCCCAGAGAGGGGACGGGTATGCTCTTCTCCGTCCACCGAAGCATGGAGGGGCAGCTGCCGTCGAGTCGGAGGAGGTGTCGTTGTTTGCCGACATCAGTGCCTGCATCCAGCCGCCAGCATGGGGAGGAGCAGGTGCTGCGGGAATGGGGACTCGTTGCCAGACAGCGGCGAGGAGTCGTCGTCGCCAGCCATCAGGGGACAGGGGAAGTACAAGGCCGTTTACATAAAAAAACGGGAATTTAGTGCAGCCGCCAGGCACCGCAAAGGATTCTCCCAACTGGTGAAGAACCAGATGGCAGTGTGTTTTGGGAACCGGACCCAATTTTTTTTTTCTCTCTCCCCTCTCTCACCTTTGTCTCTCCTCATGCTTCTCTCTCCTTTTCTCTCGTCTCGTCTCTCCTTACCCTTCGGTGCTCTTGTGGGAGAAAAGGGCAGTCTTGTGGAAGTAAAGCGCAGTCTTGTGTGTACCCCGGCCTGCGAAGGTGAGTCTGAGAGCCATGGGAGCAGAGCAAGGCCGGAGGCACAAGTGCTAATGAGCCCCATGGAGGAGCTCCAGAAGGACAAAAGGAGGAGTGATGACAGTGAAGGAGGAGAGAGAACCAGGCCTGGGACATTTATGTTGGCATTTTGTTTTAATTTACGTGGCAGTTGTCCGTGAGGGGCTGCTGCTTTACTTTCGTTTATTATTTATGTTTATTTTGTGAATAAAGGTATGTTCAGTTATGTGTAAAGTTAGGTCCGCCGGTTCCCACCTCCTTCTTCCCTGAGCCTTTAACATTGCTACAGGGAAGGTACCCTTTTTGGAAGGTGTCTCTGTAACCTCAGAAGCACAAACTATGGCTCGTCTAGTAATGTGAGACACTATACACATGCAGTTAAGAGCCTCTATAGGAAATCAGGTTGATTGTTTATTTAGGTTCAATACTCACCCAAAGCTGGTCATCCTGACCTGCAGGACTTTTCTTAACAAAAGCACCATAATACGTGGCTATGTTCCTGTGATGGGAATGAGTTTTCAACATGTTAATCTCCAGTTTGATTTCATCTTCCTCATCCTGCAGAAGACAAAATACATTTGTAAATTTTCATTTTATCCATTTCACCATGAAACAACATATAATGACAGTAAGAAAATCAATGCCTGTTAAAACAAGAGAATATAGAAAATGTAATTACTGAGTAAGGGAGAACAATATATTGAGACTCCCTTTATAAAAGAGCACTCCAAACATAAGCATTAATATGTAAAGGCTGCTTTTCACAGTCCTAAGAGGAAAGACAGGAGAGGTGTGTTTAGAAGTTATGGTCAGGGGAAAGGAAATCTGGAGCCTGGGGTTCAAATGACCACTACATTGCTCTGTTATCTCCCATGGCAGATAATGCAAGACGGAAAGGGAACCAGGAAACAGCATTTCAGTGATGGGAAAAGCAGTCTTTTTTTAAAAGCTTATTGACTGACTCATATCGACTAAAATAAAATAAAAAACTTGTTTTGACTAAAATCTGTATATCCATGCACTGAATCCACGCTCAAGTTACATAAATTAAATTCTGCACAAACAATCAAACAGGCTTGTTTAGTGGCCAGGCAGACTGTCTGGTTGTGATATCATGCATAAGTAATTGGTTAAATACCCTGTATCAGACAGATCAATTAACATCATCAATTTAACCATGATCTTTTATCATTTTTTACCAATGTTATTCTACACAGATCTTTCTCTCGGCCAAAAAAACATTTATTACTGTATGTAATTACACCAAATGCCATTGGTTCTTGCTGGAGCCAAATGTCACTCACATCAAATCTGACACAATGCATCTATAAATGCTGAATATTCCAATTATGGTGGAGGATTATCAGTGAACAATTTGTTACATTTCGTTTCACACAGAAAAGTTGAATAAGTCGAACTATTTTGATAGTTGTGTTTGTTCGTTCTTTTTAAGCAGTGAATCACTGTTGTTCCATAGAAACAGCACACAGGTTTGGAACGACAAAAGAGTAACACAAATTTAATTCTACCCTGAAGTCAAAAGTTGTCGAGTACACCAAACCTTTGCTCTTTAAGTGTAAAATTAGCTGTTTTCTCACTGCCAAGTGTATTTTATTTAGGGATGCAAAATAATGGGTAAACAAATAAACAATTATATACTCATAGGCATTTATTTGACCTTAGAGTTTATGCCCATATACAATAGCAAACTCTCTATAATGAAAACTCTATATTTTAGAAAGTTCTCTCAAAACTTAAATCAGTGAAATTCCTAATATTAAAGGTGAAGCATGTAGTTTATGCGACACTAGTGGCACCTAGCATAACAACCCTCTACGCACACCTTGGCAATAGAATCGCCATTGGCTAGTAAATTTTTTTGTTTAGTCGCCAGACTGATATACTTTATTATATTATATTATATTATATATATATACACATACAAATAAATTCCACCAAATTTATCAATATCTTTGTAAAATGGCACAGCTTTTTAAATATCTGAACGTACACTCTTAACATCAGTCAATCAAGCATTAGACTATGTTATGATATTATGATAATCAAGCACTATTTAATGATAGAACTTTAGTAGCCTAATTAGAACTAAAACTGTTGGTAACCATGTATGAATGCATATTTGTCATTTAACTGAACTTTGGACTGGTGGTGGTGCTTAAGATATTGTTGGTGTTTCTGTAAAAAAATAGATAATAGTAATATAGTAATAAGATAATAATATTAATACTAATTCTACTACTAATAACAATATACAAAGCACTAAGGATTGATGAGCTGCTGGGTTCATGAATATTAATCACGTTGACAGCATTGGCTTGACAGGAAAAGATGAGCGCCAGCCAATGAGATTGCCGTTTGCGCATTAGTTCCGCCCACTACCGGAAAAAACGGCATATCTTCTGCTTGTTCTTAAAAGCGAAATAATTCTAAATTAACTCTGGTATTTTGACAGGAAAATACAACAAAGAATATTGTTAACATGTCACACATCGATTCTGCGTGGTATGCAAGACTCTCGCGCTCTCTCTCTCTCTCTCGTGCGTGTGTTTGTGAGAAACGCACTCAAAGCGACGGCGAGTTGTGAGCCTTCACACTAGAGTTTACGGTACGTCGTCAGATGAGCTGAGAAACTCTCAAGCGCTCATTCAGAGTGTTCAGCGAGTGAAAATATATCTATGCTAAACTTATTCTTAGCCTCTAACACACACACTGGCGAGTAAAATCTAAGAATTTATTAGTCAGTGGCTAATGATAGATATTATTTAGTCGCCCAGAGTGAAGATTTACTCGCATATGCGAGTGTTTTACTCGCATTGTAGAGGGTTGCATAATTTGCAAACGCCCCTTTTGTGCCTCCCCCAACTCAAACATTACAATCACAGCTCTTACAGGTATTTATGAAGGCACGTCTCAACAGCTCAAAGTAAGCTACTTTCAATAAAAGGTCCAACATGTTAGGAATACTTTTATCTGTGTTGCTATGTGTCACGAGGAAGCAAACTCTCGCTATAGGTTGTGCTGGAAAGAGACTGACAGATCTGAGCGAAACACTCTTAATGTTTTGATGGTGCTTGGGAGGCTCAATTTACAATTTGGGGGAGAAAAACCCATTAATGGTATAATAAGGTAATGCATTTTAACAAAAAAAATATCTTATATTCTTCACCTTTATCTCCAACAATTCAAAATTGTTATTTTTTTCTATTAAAACAATGGTTGCATGATTGCATTTATTCAACAAACACAAATCGCAAATAATATGCACATATTTAGTGACAGAAAACAGCACAAGCACCCTCTTTAAAGAACATATACTGGCATGACACTTTCATTTGACCAGAATATCGCAAGCGTGATAAATGCTAAACTCCAGCATTCATGTTTTCAGATCATAAGTGGAGTGAGATTGAACTCTTAACATCTGGCAACCCCAAGCATAAAAGCTTGTGGAGGCTTGTGCTACAATGCAAGATAACAGAAATGTCAAATCAAATCAAATGTTTTCAGCAGGGCTCGACATTAAGCCTTGTTATGTGCTTGTCCTTCAGCCAAGTAAATTGGTCATTTACTTGTCAGAGAAAAAAAAATATTCTGAATCAATATTCTCATCAGTGTTCAATTAGCTCTTACTTAAATCAGCATATTTGTGATTTGTAAATTGATTTCCAGGGCCTTATTAAATCTTTCATGACATTCTTACATTTTATCAATAAATGAATGTACAAACTGAAATGTAAAAAAAAACTTAATCATTCTTCAGCTGAAGATACAAACTTCTGTTTCTCTCACTCTTCTAAAGGTGAAGACGCTCATACCTCTGTCACGTCCATGACCTTGATTGCTGCCAGCTGTCCTGTTTTCACATGTCGACCCTGTCAAACACAAGGACAACAATGAGAAATAACACACATGACCATGTGGGCCTGCTGAAGGACGTGAACATGTGAATGTTGATGATGTCTGCACTTGTGTGCTTCATCTTTGAAGTGTCTCAAAATGAATGAGTAGCTCCAAAGTCTATACATTGACAAATCAGGAAGGGCAGTCGATTCCTTTATGCTAGTACATTTACAGATGGATCAGATGAATTTGTAGCAGCTGAATATTCTGATTATCCTGTTATTGATAATATTGTTATGCGAGTTGCTCAACAATACTGTGTTGTTAGACTGATCCTGGAATCCATGGAATTTACTGTATAATGCAAAATGTCATGGTATTTGGTCAAATTTAGATGAATAGAGCAAAAGTACATAATTAAGTGGCGATATGGAGTAGTGTGTGTGTGAATATTAAAGACTGATGTTGAAATCTGAAGTCTGCATGTTGTGCATGAACACATGAACTTCATCAGCAGAGCTGCTCTGAGAGTCACTTCACCAGTTAATTTGGCAAAACTTGGTTTAACTTGATTTGAAAGAAATATATAGCACAGTAGGATGTACTTCTCAAAGTAATAACAACAATAATAATACAGTTTATTAAAAAAAAAAAATCCATCCATGTTTTATTTAAACAGTCTGTTGTGAAGCACTTTCATTTCATTACATTTTATAAGATTGATTCAATCTTATTATTCACTTTCGATAATAAATTTGTATTAAATCATAAAACAGCGAATCCAGAAAAAAAGAAAACAGGCAACACAGATATATTTGCACAGAGGAACATCTAATATCTGTGTATTTACTGTGGGAAAAACAATTATTCTTTAAGCAATTATAGAAGAAATGACACATGAACCCAGAGAGGTCCATGATGCCTCAGTGAGCTGAAATATGGCATCTAATTATGGCTAATGTTTCATATGTCATGCTCAAATACACAGACCTTAAAAATGGCACAGTTCCTTTTCTGTTTTCAAGTTCCACATTCACATACAGTCAAGCATTACATTAGTATGGTGTCAAGAATAGCATTCAATGATTATTGTGACAAAGATGTGTTTTTAGAATATATTATAATAATAAGAACAATAATAAATCAAGCAGTGACAATCACAGATCACATTAATAGCTGCAGGCCTACATTGTTGCCCAGTTGTTACCTGCCACCAATGGTTTAAAGGGGTCCTAAACTTCATCATTGCAACTTTAGCCCCACCCACTGGCATGTTAGTGAGATGACGAGGAGAAAAGAGCGATACAGGATGGACTAAAAATAACATTACCTTCCAAAGGATCCTAATGCTAAGAATGTGCTTATTTGTTTTTCAACAATGTGAATGTCTCAGTTGAGCATTATTTATTCGTATTCAGTACGAGATCTGTAATAGTAAAAACGTGCTAAAAGTTTTCGAGAGAGTTCCACATATAACACTATGAATGCTATTTCATATGCAAAGATGTCAGCCAATCACAGCAGTGGGCGTTTACACTGAAGTCTCACAGCAGCCAATCACAGCAGTGGGCGTTTACACTGAAGTCTCACAGCAGCCAATCACAGCAGTGGGCGTTTACACTGAAGTCTCACAGCAGCCAACCTCTGATTACAAAAAAAAAAAAATTGCAAATAATAATTTAATGATCGAATTTAAGTAATTGTAACTAAAACTTGGTAATCATGTGCGAATGAAAACGTATGTAGAGGTAGCTCCTTTTTTGGCAATAAACTCCTCCGCAGCTTCCGCCATAGTTGTTTTTTCGCTCTGCACGTGGGCTGCGAATGGGTCGCGTCATCAACTAGGCTTTATCGTTATTATCGCGGGAAGACTAATTCTTACCATGGGGAGAATTTTTACTGGTAGCTATATCGCAAACGATAAGATATCGCCCATCCATGGAGCTTAAGCTACTAAACCGCATGTCATTCAGTGAAATGCCAAAAAAACACTTATATTGTTAGATTTTTGGAAAAATAAGTAGATGTTGTGAATAATTGTAATTAACTTTACTGGTCAAGCTCACGGTTTGATATAGGTGGCCAGATGATGGCCTGCAATATAAGCCTAAGTAGAAGTTTCGTCATTCAGGGTAATGTTTTTTCATTTCACTGTAATGCAAATTCTCTGTTATGCCACAGTGTCATCCATTACATTGAATGAGAGTTTCACTGTATAAATAACAATTTTAGCATCTTATTTATATTACAGATAAATGAGGAATGTGTTGCACGTCAAATATGTGTTACACCTAATAAATATTAATATTTTAATGGAGTAATTTTTGGAGACGAGCACGTCGGAAACAAAGCGACAAGCTAAGCAAGCATGGCAGAGAGCATCAGAACAGTAGAATTAAATGCTTATTATTTTTCAACATCTGCTTCTGCCATCATTTACTCAGGAATATTATTAAAACTAATTTAATGATACAGACTAATACTAAAAACATTGCAATTATGGGAACAATGGCAATATTATCTCCCCTTTTGGCAAAATGTCATTCAGAGTAACGGATATATTTATGTAAAAATTAAACAATATACTTATTCTGGCCTGAATTTATTATTAAAATATATAAAAGAATATGTAATCATACTACATTTTATTATATTTTAAATGATTTTCACTTTCTTACAAAAACTTCTTGCTGACAAATGGGTAAACCCAGTGGTTTTAAGGATAGTGGCAAAGTATAAAGATTTTAAAATTACAATGAATTAGTATTTGAGGGCTGCGCTGTGATCCTTAAATAGAGTCTTTTAATATGTAATCAAATGATTCCTACTTTAAATATGTCTAATAAGAAATATTGTTACACTGAATGTGGGTGTCTTCTGTAAATCATGGTAAAAAAAATGTATGATAGTCATTCTTTTTTTCTCAGAAAATACAAAATTAAACACTACACATTCTAAAGTACAGGAAAAAAACTAAATTTAAAGCTGTATGACACATTTATTTTTTTGATGCCTGAAACCCCCGTTTCGTCTGACCATTTACCAGATGGTAATTTATGCTTATCTTATTTGATGTTTGATGTTTAATATACATGAGCAATAGTTCTGTACAATGACATGTAACGCCAGTAGCTTAAGCGGCACTCTTAGCAAGAAGAGAAAGGTATTGAGGATTGCAATTGTCAGAAAAATTGCTTATTTCTGGTCAGAGAGTCCCCCCCCCCCCACACAAATTTAAGACAGGCAATTAAGGGGATTCTCTAGCCAAAGTACCCATCTTGCAGAATATATAAATTCATAAAAATAGCTTTTAAGCAGTAATTATTTCATCCAAGCATGTCAAAGTGATCAGCTAAGCAAGGATGGCAGGGAGCATCAGAACATGGTTTCAGTGCAGCTGTGTTGCCAAGATATTGCATAAAATACTATGCTGCACCTTATTATCAACTTTGAGAATTTTAATATCAACCCTTAATATCAACTTTGACAAATGGTTTGCAAGCTTTAAACTTGAAATAACTTTTTGCCAGCATGGTCTAATAATGATATGTGTGAAATTTAGTGATAATTGGACAAACTTCGGTCTAGTTTGACCGTTTTTTTTTTACATAAATCAAAATGCCGGACAGACAAAATAGCTGAAAAATATATAGAACAACGTGGGATTCATGGCCATCGGACAAAATTCAAGAAAGCTGTATTTTTAAGCATAAATTTGTTAAGTGACATCATAGGGGACATCAAAATGACATCATAGGACGTTAGGGTTCTTTATTATTGTGTATCATAGTACTGAGACTGCTTACAAATATAAAAAATATCCCTAAATTACGGTGAGAATGGAAGTGAGCTGGATGATGACATCCTGGTTTTCTCCAGAGTTGCTTTATAGATGAATTGAACTTCACACGGTTATTAAACCAAACTGAATCAACACTGAACTGATTTCAGAAAATGACTGAATTCTGTTTGCATCACTGAATCATAATTTTCCTGTTTATAAATCACTGCTTTAAAAAAAATCTGTATAATATAAAAAGCACTACATAAAAAAAGGTGACTTGACTTGACTTTCTGCATGCTGTAGAAAGGGTGCAAATTATGTCACTTCCAATGTCACAATTTCAAGAAATTTGTGTGTTTTATATGGTGACAGAAAGACGTTGGGACAGGTCAAAATCACTTTGCTTAAAAAAAAAAAAAACTAGTAACTGGAAATGATGAGCAGTTTCTCCATCATTCTTACAAAATATGGTTTCAGCAACAGCTGACACCCTCCCATTTTACCAAGAAACACTAGCACAGTTGTGACTCAATTATCCAGCTCTGTGTAGATATTTATAGAAGTGAATGCCAGTTATGTCTTGGGTTAATATAGACACATGGAACAAAATATGGCATCGGTGTATTAGGTTTAGCGTTAGGTCTAGACAGACATGCTCCTGTCTATTATGTCAATAACAGAATAATCAAACAGCAATACTGACAAGAAAAAGCTGCTATGTTAAGCTTATTTCTGCATTGGTCGGATAGTAATGCCTTAAAGTCAGGAGCGGTGGGACATTAAATATCTAGCTATTTGGCTGCTGTACTTACACATGCAAAATAGGGGTGTGCGATATATATCGTCTGCGATAATATCGTAATTGTTGTTTTAACGATGTGCGATCTGACATCATCAAGTATATCCCTCACACACACCCAGAGAGCTCATGCATACACTACGTGATGTAGTCTTGTAGATTAGACTAGTGCGTGTGCGCATTAGAGTGCACGCTTTCACTGCGTGATTTGATCATTTAATACATTTAATAAATATCACACAAAGAGTGCAGTTTTACTCCAGGTATCAGGATGATAACAAATATGATATTGATTTTATGCAAGTTTACTAAACAATAAGTTAATATTACGTGACTTACATTTTAGACTCCGTATTGCTCTATTTCGCCACCGAAAATAGTTCAAAACAAAGACACAGCACTGCAACTACGTCTCTGAGCAACACACGGCGGTGTTTTCTTTCTGAATGAATCAGCTTTTTGAACGAATCAGTTGAATCAATGACTCACTCATTAACAGTGACTTGCTGTATTTATTTCAAATATCAGTATTCAACGTTTTATGTTTTAAACATCAAAACATTATTTATGCATAACTGCAGGTTATTAATTTGTCACCTCTGAGCTGCATTAAACAGTCTGTGTAAATGATCTAAATGCCACTTCAGATGCAGCTTCTGTGTTTCCTCTGCACTGCAAAGATGAATTTTGTTGATACTTATTTAATTTGATTGGTAACAGCCCTATTGTGTCTTATTATTAGAATTAATTTGTATTACATTTATGAAATTGACACACAAGATGATGCATGCATATAATTAGGTTTAAAAAATAAATTTATAAAAGGTAAAAAAGGTGATTTCTGTCACTGCTGTGAACTGAACCACCACACAGAATATGAAGAATATCATAAACTTTAGGAGTCGGCTGACCACGGCAGTTCTAAACCTGCCAAGGAACCAGCACAATAACACACTCAGCAAAATATTGTCTAATTATCATTATCGAGAAAATCCCAGAAAATATCAAAATATCCTTTTTTGCAAATATCGCACACCCCAATTGCAAAATGAATCAGATTTACGTGTTTAAATGTATCCGATTAAAAACCACATTTGGAAATAAGGCTGGATTGAAAATATTGATCAATTCTCATTTCGATGAACCAACATTGATTCTTAAATCCCAAGAATCAATCTTTTAGTCGATGCGGTTTTCATTTGATGAATGAACAAAACTTTGCATCTGGGCTCTCATCCAATAAATCAGAATAAGCTTTGTGCTGTTACTTCTGATATGAGAAAAAGTGCAAAAATTGTCCAGTATAAGTGATCTTGTCGCAAGTATGCAGGTATTAAGATGTATGACGCAGAGTAATCTCAGGCAATACTTTTAGTAGATATGCAAAGAAATCAATAGACTAACACCACTTAGCACAAAAAAACTGACAAAGGACACAGAACAGAGAGTATAGCTAAACACAGCATTAACAAGGGAACTTAATGATAAACAGGTGAATGTAATCAGTAACCAAAGACACTAACTAGGACATGCTAAAGACTAAACCCCTGTAAGGGTAAAACACGAAACCAAGACATTTGAACAAAAACACAACTTAAGACAAAACCCTGACAGATCTGAATAAGTTTCCCTCAATACCTCTCAGTTCATCATTGATGTTTAACTCTCTGGAGTCTGTTTTTTGGGCCCTGGGAATGTTTTGACATGCCCTGACATTTGCTTATTTCTCACAGCTTCCTCCAAAAACGATCAAAAGCAGAGGAACCTGATGAAGCTTTATGTTTTGTTTTTTTTTATCAAGGTGATGCAGGGCGTTTGCATGTTCGTATGGCTCACATGGATGATTAGCGTATGAATAGCCTGCGCTGCATATGGGTGTGGTCACATTACAGATTCATACAGATTACATAATCAGAGAATATTTGTTTTCAGTTTGACTTCATTTAAAAAAAAAATAAAATAAAATAATAATAATAATAATAATAATATATATATATATATATATATATATATATATATATATATATATATAGATCATATATATATAGATCATATATATATATGAAGCTTTTTATAGAAATGTTTCTCATGCGCATGAGTGGCAAACATGCGCTGAGTTTCAGTTCATTTTTGTGACATTTCAGAAAGAAGTTCACGGAGACAGCAGAAAGCGCACCCTGTTTGTTTTCTTGTTTTGTTGTTATTGTGAGAGTTTGTAGCATGTGAAAAGTTTTGAATGATGTATCACTTTTATCTGTATGACCAAAAATATTTTCAACTAAAAAACTGAAAACTTGTTATGCGTTTTTGCCGTTCATTTACAACATTAAAAGCGTTTTGGGTGCCTGAAAATGCAAACTTTTGAAAACGGTTTTAAAGTGCAAGTTTTTGAAAAAGAGACCGTTATCGTCTCCGTGTAAACTACAAAAATAGGATTCTGTGAAAATTCTGTCTCACAGGATTAGTTTTAGATATATGTATGCACATTAATAGTTACTCCAGATGTAATGTTTATGGTCTTTTTGGAGATCATATATTGAAATCGTTAATGTGGGTGTGTCTACTGCACACTGCCGACACAGGTAACGTAACTGAACTAACACAAAATATATTTCTTTATGTATGTAATTATGGTAAAAATATTAAACATTAACACATATCTGTGTTTAGCTGCAGAAATTGGTTCGAATAGTTACACAAGCCTCCATTACTATATTGCACTCTATTGTATTACAATTCAAAGTTTGCCATGCATCATCTCGGAAATAAAGCAGTCAGCGTTATCTGTCTGAATAAGTTATGATGCATGTATTTTATTTCCTGATTGAGCAAAATCTATTTCAGACTCTTAAAGACAGTGGAAATTTATGGTGTTTACAGTTTACATAGCCTATGAATAAAGTGTTACGTATGCCATGTTGTTGAATTAATTATTAATTTAACCATTGTTTAAATCATTAACTGCTTCTAAATGCATAACGAAATCATTGTTGAATAATTTGCAGTTAGTGTATGAATAAAAACAACTACAGCACAATATTACAAGGCGATTTCAGGTTACAAAGCATAAATCTTTTTTCCAATTTCAGAATGCGCTCTTTGACATTTGTAAACCGCCTGATGTTCACTTCTGTAATAATGAATATGAACGTAACTTTTTAATAAACAGGGGAATTCCTGACTTTAAATGAATAACCGTTTCCCTGCTCAGGACATTTGTGCTGTAAGAATGTACAGGGAGACTTCAGATATAAAAACGGTGTCTCTTTAGGCAATGTTTTCTCAGTAAAATAATATAATTTCCTATTGATTCAATAGAACACGTGAGCTTACTAGGGAATACCAATATGGCGGCGCGGTGGCTTCACTTTTTATGACGTCATGAGCAATCCAGTTCTCTATATAGATCAGAGGTATGAGCGCATTCTTGCTCCAGTTTGAGCTGTGTCCAGTGAGTCTGCGGTTCTCCAGCAAAATTGGGCTACTTTTAAATTGTTGCCGTGGGTAAGTCCGATATCGGCGCTCCAACACCCCCCAGACATATAAATTCAGTGGAGAATTCGGCCACCCGATGGAGAAAATCACATTGGGCTATTTTTGGGCTACTTTTGACTGGCCATTGGGCTACTTTTGTTGCACAGACCTGGCAACCCTGCCAGAGAGAGACGATAGCACAGAGTGGATCATATGCGCGAGTCGGCGCATACCACAAAACTCGATGGACCTATTTGAAACATCTTTAAATCAGCAACAAGGTTGATTTAAAAAAAATTATCTGGCATCATGACAGACAAGGTCACTTTGAACTGCTGTATAGAAAAGCACAATTCATTCTTCAGAATTAACACTGTATATCAATATTAAGTAACATCGGGTGGCACGTTGGCTCAGTGGGTAGCACTGTTGCCTCACAGCAAGCGAGTCAGTCCCTGGTTCAAGCCCCGGCTGAATCAGGAGTCCTTTCTGTGTGGAGTTTGCATGTTCTCCCGTGTCAGCGTGGGTTTTCTCTGGGTGCTCTGGTTTCCCCCACAATCCAAAGACATGCAGGTTAGGTGGATTGGATATGCCAAATTGTAGGATTATGTGTGAGTGTGAATGTGTCCCAGCACTCTCAGTGTTGGGTTGTGTCAGGAAGGGCATCCGACGTAAAACCTGTGCCAAATGCCAAAAGGTGTGTGTGAAGCAGACTCTGCAAATAAGCGGAAAAAATGCAAGGAAGATGATGATAAATATTAAGTGACATTGCTAACTGCTGGCCTGGCATGCACACAGCGTTTTTAGTCGTTTCGCGGATCCGTGTGAACGGGGATCATTTTGATAACGTTGATCATCTGTACAAGGAAAAAACTTTACAGTTTTTAGTACATCGTTGTCGTTCAAACGTACCCTTGGACTCAAAATATCTTATTTTATGTTTCGCAGAAAGAAATAAGTCATACATGGTTGGAACGGCGTGATGATGATGAGTAGGCCTTAATAATGAAAGAATTGACTATTTTGGGTGAACTGTACCTTTAAGACAGGGGTGTCCAATCCTGTTCCTGGAGGACTGTCCTGCAGAGTGTAGCTCCAACCCCAATTAAACACACCTAAACCAGCTAATCAAAGGCTGTGTCTGAAATCGCCCCTATACCCCCAAATAGGGAATTATTTGAGGGGACAGCCAATTGTAGTGGTGTCCGAAACCATAGTGGACGTTATCGAGTGCACTTATTCAATCCCACATTGCACCGCAATAACGAGTGTACAGCTTATGCACTGCTGGGGGCGTTTAGGGGGCGATTTCAGATTCAGAGGTCTTACTAGGCCAGGGTTACTCAAATCCGGTCCTGACCTGCAGAGTTTAGATTTGAGGAACCTTGTACTAGGCATACTAGAAACTTCCAGGCAGTGTGTTGAGGCAAGTTGGAGCTAAACTCTGAAGGACAGTGGCCCTTCAGGACAGAGTTTGGACACTCCTGCTTTAAGACACTGCTGATCAGACTAGTCTGAGCTCCTGCACTGGGTGGTTCCCTGTTCGTCATGCTTTAATGTGGTTTGGTGTAAATGGGTCAGTCAGCACAGGGACAACTGAACACCAAACATGATGTAATTCACAGGAACAGTCACTGTTTGGAAATCAGCATTCAAGCACTTTGAGAGCTGCTGTGTCATGGCTCAGACACACATACTTCAGCATAAAACAGGGACAGGAAACTGCCTCTATGACATCATCCTGCCGAACGCCATCTTTAAAAGAGGAACTAAAAGAAAAGCATCCTGGAAACAGGACAGCAATGTCTCCTTATTAGTAGTAGTGCTTCCACTAATGATCAGACTGTTGGAACAAACCAATCCAAACATCAAGTATTCAACTTTGGTGCATGTTTTGCACATTAGGAGTGTGAAAAACTGAATTCTAGGTTGAACTGAGATTTAAGCCGAACATGTTAGCAGGTTTCAGATGATGTTCCTGTCTGAGGGGATTTCCTCGTGTTCTCCAGGATGCCTGTGAACTGGGACATAAACAGGAAGTGCTGTCTAAAAAGGGTGACGACTGGATTATACTTGAGAAAAGCAGTTCTCCAGTAATTCCTTTAAACCAGTGTTGAAAAGCTGTGAAAACTGACCCACATTAGAGCGCAGGAGGAACTGTGGAGAAAAGGATCTTAAAAGTCTTTCTTAAAAAATGTTTTACCAGTGTCTAAAACTGTGATATTTATTTGATCAAAAATACAGAAAAAAAGTAGCATTTTGAAATATTATTACAATTTAAAATAATGGTTTTCTATTTTAATACACTTTAAAATATAATTTATTTATGTGATGTAAAGCTTTTTTTTGAACCTGTGATACTTTTTTAAGGATACAATGATGAATAAAAAGTTAAAAAGAACAGCATTTATTTAAAATAATATAATATATTAAAATAATTATATTAAAACAATATAAATCTTTACGATCACTTTTATAAATTTAACACATAATTGCTGAATAAAAGTATTAATTGCTTTAAAAAAAAAACTACTAACCCCAAACTTTTGAACTGTAGCATACTGTTACAAAAGATTTCTATTTTTAATAAATTATGTTCTTTTTTAACTTTTTATTAATCAAAGAATCCTGAAAAAGTATCACAGGTTATAAAAAAATATTAAGCTGCACAACTGTTTCCATCATTGATAATAAATCATCATATCAGAATGATTTCTGAAGGATCATGTGACACTGAAGACTGAAGTAATGATGATGAAAATTCAGTTAACACAATTATGTTTTAAAGTATATTAAAATAGAAAACCATTATTTTAAATTGTAATAATATTTCACAATATTACTGTTTTTTTCTGTATTTTTGATCAAATAAATGCATAATAAAAGACTTTTCAAAAACATTTTGTTCAAACTTTTGAACGGTACTGTATATACTGTATCACGTGAATGGTCTATTTCAATGTCAGAACACATTTTCGTCATACGAGTTTTCATGTATGACATCAAAATAAGGAAGAAAAGTCGGTCGCAATTTCCGTGTCATGTTGACTTTAAAGATGTAGTAACAGTGAAAGCACACTCTACACAGGAACTAAAGAAGTGATTGGATTTGGGTTCCTCATAAGTTGAAATACATGATGAAACAAGTGTGTGTGTGTAAGAAAGCTCTAAACACAGAACTAGTTATTGGAATTTTGTATTTAGCAGGGATGCTAACGATTAATCGACGATCGATTAATTGTCGATAATTTAATCAATAAAACGTATGGATCGCCAGTTAAGCAGGGCCACGCACATGCGTGCTGCTCAACCACAAAACACAAAGCAGACACATGGAAAAATGAAGCGAGCGCACTGGAGTTTGGGACCATTTTAAAAGGCTAGAGTTACACCTTCATCATGACTGTTTGCGTGCATTCACAGCATTTTGTTTTGTGCAAATGTAAGTTTTAATATTGTGTTTATTTTGTGTAGGCCTATATGCATCTGATTTATGCGATGCATTTGGTTAAGAATTAACACGGTATAAAGCGTGCCGGTGATCATCTTCAGCTTCAGCGCATGCAGCTCAAACAGCAATGCACGACTAATAATGACTATGATTGGGACTGTCATATTACATAACATTATAAAGAGAATAATACTGTAATAAAACGCTGTGAATTATTTGGGTTTAGTGGCTGTTTATCAGCGGGATAGTACAGAAACAGCGCATCGACAGCAGGCGTTATACATTCTGAATAGCACGTAACGTAAGTTTAAGTTCACTTGTGCATTCCCGTCATTTTGTGCAGATATACACTCACCTAAAGGATTATTAGGAACACCATACTAATACTGTGTTTGACCCCCTTTCGCCTTCAGAACTGCCTTAATTCTACGTGGCATTGATTCAACAAGGTGCTGAAAGCATTCTTTAGAAATGTTGGCCCATATTGATAGGATAGCATCTTGCAGTTGATGGAGATTTGTGGGATGCACATCCAGGGCACGAAGCTCCCGTTCCACCACATCCCAAAGATGCTCTATTGGGTTGAGATCTGGTGACTGTGGGGGCCATTTTAGTACAGTGAACTCATTGTCATGTTCAAGAAACCAATTTGAAATGATTCGAGCTTTGTGACATGGTGCATTATCCTGCTGGAAGTAGCCATCAGAGGATGGGTACATGGTGGTCATAAAGGGATGGACATGGTCAGAAACAATGCTCAGGTAGGCCGTGGCATTTAAACGATGCCCAATTGGCACTAAGGGGCCTAAAGTGTGCCAAGAAAACATCCCCCACACCATTACACCACCACCACCAGCCTGCACAGTGGTAACAAGGCATGATGGATCCATGTTCTCATTCTGTTTACGCCAAATTCTGACTCTACCATCTGAATGTCTCAACAGAAATCGAGACTCATCAGACCAGGCAAGATTTTTCCAGTCTTCAACTGTCCAATTTTGGTGAGCTCGTGCAAATTGTAGCCTCTTTTTCCTATTTGTAGTGGAGATGAGTGGTACCCGGTGGGGTCTTCTGCTGTTGTAGCCCATCCGCCTCAAGGTTGTGCGTGTTGTGGCTTCACAAATGCTTTGCTGCATACCTCGGTTGTAACGAGTGGTTATTTCAGTCAAAGTTGCTCTTCTATCAGCTTGAATCAGTCGGCCCATTCTCCTCTGACCTCTAGCATCAACAAGGCATTTTCGCCCACAGGACTGCCGCATACTGGATGTTTTTCCCTTTTCACACCATTCTTTGTAAACTCTAGAAATGGTTGTGTATGAAAATCCCAGTAACTGAGCAGATTGTGAAATACTCAGACCGACCCGTCTGGCACCAACAACCATGCCACGTTCAAAATTGCTTAAATCACCTTTCTTTCCCATTCTGACATTCAGTTTGGAGTTCAGGAGACTGTCTTGACCAGGACCACACCCCTAAATGCATTGAAGCAACTGCCATGTGATTGGTTGATTAGATAATTGCATTAATGAGAAATTGAACAGGTGTTCCTAATAATCCTTTAGGTGAGTGTAATTTGTAATACAAAATAAACCTATGTATCTGGTTAATCTCATATAGGATGTGTTTTGTTGAGTTAAATAACCCGCTAGCAAAGCTCTCCAGTTTACCGGTGTTCATAAAGAACATGGCGTTTGAGCAGCATTTGCACATCCTGTCATGCAGTTGACTATAAGCCACTGTAGTCAACCCATGTTGCATTAAGGCTAACGATTAATCGATTAATTTAAACGACAATCGATCATGGGAATTGTAAATCGACATCCCTAGTATTTAGAATAAATATTTGAATAGCCTACTGAATGGACATGAGAGCTGTGTAATAAATCATGATATATTATGCTAAGATACTAAGTTCCTGGACAATTTTTCTCTAGGATGAAAATAATTTAACAATGGAGCAGCTAAATCTCCAACCTCCGGGGAATCACACGTTTTTAAAAACAGATGCTGAACAGAGGAGAGTCTGCCGGCAAAAAGAGAATGTGACAGAGCTCGTAATAAAACAAGAATCAACATTGGCATTTCAGAGATGGTGAGAACTGAAGGATTTGAAAAGTTGTAAAAGCGACGTGCAGATGGCGTTTTTATTACTCAAAAGGCGAGTATTAAGGTATTTTATTGAACAAATAAATTGCCATACGTAGCCCTCTAACAGAGTTCACTGTAAAGCATTATCTATTGTGTGCCGAAGCACAACCAAAACAATGTTCTTACGCAAAATGCATGCAGTTTTGTTTTTTAACCGCTAGAGGGCCAAAACTACACTATAATTTGTGTCAATATAAATAAATAACGTTTTAGATGGGTTTAATCTATGTATCAGAGACCTACATCATAGCATTTATAACAACATGGAAAAAGTGATGTGTGGTATATGGTACTAAAAATATGATGCAGTATCACACGATTAAAATATCGATCCCTGAAATAGAAATACTAAGGTTGTATTAATCTGTGCACTTCCCATCAAGAGGAAACACCCTACAAGTTGTGCTGCGTTTACTGCAGTCTTTTTGAAGAAATCCAGAAAGAAGAGAAGAAATCGTCCTTTTGGTTTCTATTGCACAAGATGATCCACAGTGGGACTATTGCTGTCAAGTGACTTGAGCAACTGTAACAGATCCACCCAGAGCTGAATCAAACACATATGTCCCACGGCACAGGATGTTTGGGCTTAGAATACGCTTCTTTTAAAGATGTGATATTTATCTGAAGCATGTCGTGACCTTCATGAGGAAGTGAGCTCCACCCAGGAGTGTGTCAAAGACCAAAACCACACTTGTAGGTTTCATTAGCAAAAACTTCCCACACACTATTTGTGGTCAGAGAGCTTTAAGAACAAAAGGCTGATCCAGAACAACTGCAATGTTGCTCTCTCTTATCATATTTCACTAACAAAATATGGGAACTTCCAAAAATAAAGCACAAACCTTGTAGACCTGTCCATACGTCCCATTGCCGACCACCTCGATGAGCTCAAATATCCCTGCAGGATCCTGAAATAAAAAATGACATGGACTGACTGATCAGAATCACTAGGTTTGAGACAATGGTGTAGTTTACTCGATTTGAATAAAGCTATGCTGTCCACACTGTTATCTTGGTTGGCAGTTGGCCGTGATTTGAGACACAGTCCATGTTTTCACTCACAATTACATTCCTATATCATATACGATTGGCAATGACAAGTGAAGAAAAGTACACGAATGTTTCCCCAAGATGTAAGCGACACACGACAGTTGAGTTTAAGGGAGCTTGACATGGCATTTACAGTAGAGTTAACACAACTTATCGCTACTAAAACACTGTAAGCGCCGAGAGAAACTTTGTGCCTAGCCTCGACCAACCGCTGCAGTTGAAAAGATGCAAAATAAGTAAATAAACACAGTAGCGCTGCACTTACCCTTAAAGAGGCGAGGTCAATGTTGCTCAGACTTGTTGTAGTGAAGTCTCTCGCCATTTTTATGAGCTCGTCTATCAGTTTCTTAACTGATCATGGCTTGAGGAACAGTATGTCTGCCCATCTTCAGCGTGTTTAATCCTACTAAAGCGACGGTTTGGCTCATGAATATTAACAACATAACGGAACTCTCAGGAGCAGTTGGAACTGATTCGCTAATGTCGGTAAAAGTGGGCGTGCACAACAGGCGCATTAACCAATAAATTCACATTCCAACTTAGCTGCTAAATATTAATTAGCTCATGTTCCTAGATACTCACGGAAAAGTTACAAAGAAACGTCAATATGATCTAATTATTATTCATATGGTAGTCCTTTACTTTAGTAGGATTTGTCATTTCTCTGGACAAACACAGGAAACACGGAACAGGAGTAAAAAGCGAAAAGCTGCCCCTTCCTCTGCTTAAAAGAAAACAAAGCTTCCCATCTCTATTTGAGTTTGCTTTTGCTTTAAAACTGGCTAAACTATTAATTCAAAATGCTCATGTGAAACCTTCTCTTACCCTTATCAGTTTCATATGGAAGCTTGTTTCCACCACAGAATATATATATATATTTAAAAAAAAAAAAAAAAAAAAAAAAACAGATAATTGCATCTTTTTTATGTTACAATTTTGACTTTTTTTCTCAGAATTGCATAATATAAAGTCAGAATTGTGAGATATAAACTGAAAAGGCCAGTCTTTTTTCCTCAGAATAGGACTTATAACTCACAATTGTGAGTTTATATCTTACAGTTCTGAGAAAAGTCTGAATTATGAGATATAAACTGGCAATTTGCAAGAGAAAAGACATAATTGTGAGAAAAAAGTCAGAATCGCTCGCAATTGCGAGGAAATTGCAAGATATAAACACGCAATTGCAAGAAAAAGTCAGAATTGCATGAAAAAAAATGAAAAATTGTGAGGTAAAAAGTCGAAATTAACTTTTTTTATGTTTTATTCAGTGGCGAAAATAAGCTTCCATAGTTTCATCATATTACCACATAAAAAAAACATATTTCTTCGCTTTGTCCTGAAATGAAAAAGGCATCTCTCAGATTGAATTACTCATATATTTATTTATTTATTGTGTTGGTCTGATAACAATAATTTTTTGCAAGGTATATTACAAATAATTTATATGCTAATTCAAAACCAAAAACCTGTGAATCAGACAAACTGCTGGGTTCGTGAACATTTGTTAAATAACAGCTCGGACATTTGTACTCTTCCACATATCACTGTATCTGAAGAGTAGAATGGCATACTAGTCGTGAGTATACAAAATCAAATCACTGATTTTAGTTATCTTCAATTTCTTTAAACTAGAGCAAGAGGGAAAAATTGCATACAAATTAAATTAAATGATAATGAACATCAATCCATGTCAATGATAATAACTGTTAGATCATTAACAGCACTGAAATGCTTCATTTATAGTACCAGATACTCCATATAAACAAGATGTATCTATCAATAATGTATGGAAAACAGAATTCTGATGAAGGAAAACCAAAACGAGCAGGGAATAAGGAAAATGATGAGCTGTATCAAATATGTAAATAACTCCTCCTTATACTAGCTACAAACAATATTAATGTGCTTATTAGATTTGAATAGTATTTATTTGCATAAATAGAATGTAATATTCTTTACAGCTCGGAGCTGATGTGTCTTTACATTATTGTGCTATAACAACCAAAGTCATAAAGTCAAATAATAAAATCTTTCATTTTGGTTCACTTGAAGATGCAGATGCAGTGTTTCATGGAATAACTGTACATGGTGTAATAACCTTTAAATTCAAGTAGGAAAACAATTTCAGTAGCTCTTCATCTGTCTGAAGAAAGTATGAAAACACTAAAGGTTGGAAGAAAGCGAGATATTTCTTTTGCTTTTTTTTCTTTAATCCTAACTAGATGAAATCATGCAGATAAAAAGGAAGATATGATATAGACAAAGCTGTTTCGATTGCTGCGAGGTGCTCTACCAGATATCACTGGAAAGTTCTTGTCCAGACAGCTGTACGAATGGGCTGTTCAAGTGAATATCTTTCTTGGCTTTCTCAATGTTATTTTGCGTCAGACGTCCGTTCAGCAGCGTCATGGGCAAACTGCAGTACATGTGACGGCCGCTGAGCGTCGCTATAGCAGTGGTGGGCAGCTCGTATTCATAGTTGCGGCAGAAATGGCGCATTTGCAGGTGGCTGGGCTCATTATAGTCTGGTATTTCAACATGAGCCGGCGCTAGTGACGCAGAGGTTGCAGTCATGGCAACCGTAGATACGGCCTGCAGGTCGCCAAAGAGCCCTTGCTCGCCCGAGTCCATGACTTGTCGGCGGGACACGGTCTCTTTTTTCTTAGCTGGCATCTCGTACCGGACCTGCTTCCAGAACTTGGATTTCAGCTGGTTGCTTTTGGGACCGTACCACTTAATGAGCGACAGCACTCGGATGGTGTGTTTGAGGTCTTCTACTTCCTGGTAGTTGATGATGCTGCGGAGGTCCGAGCATTCGATCATGATCACCTTGATTTCGCCCGTCACCAGCATGCTGTGCAGCCGTGGCTCGAACTGGAAGATGCTCCAACCACGACGGGCCACAAACTCGGGGGTCAAAATGATAATAAGACGCCTGCTCTGCTCCACACTCCGGGCCAGATCCTCAATGTACGCTGGAGACACAGAGAAAGACAAACGATTATGGATGTCAGGCACCAGCAAAAAGAGATTCAAATAAATTGGGTGATTCAGAAAAAGCAACAAGCATCATCTGCTCTTGGAGCACTGTTACATTTGTGCAACGGATATGTCGGACATGAGTGATATGATACCTCCAATTACCAAAAAGAAATCTAAAGTGAGATTTTTACAAGAGTATTACAAGGTCTGACTATCAATATCTGTCTGGTGGACAAAAAAACAGGCAAAACTATATCATAGACACACCAAGACTTAAAGTCCCCCTGTAGTCAATCATTTTATCCCTTAAAACTCATCTTTGATCACCAAAATGACATATTTAAACGTTTTACCATCCTGCCTTAAAATACACTATATTGCCAAAAGTATTGGGACACCCCTCCAAATCATTGAATTCAGGTGTTCCAATCACTTCCATGGCCACAGGTGTATAAAATCAAACACTAGGCATGCAGACGCTTTTGCAAACATTTGTAAAAGAATGGGTCGCTCTCAGGAGCTCAGTGAATTCAAGCGTGGTACCGTGAGAGGTTGCCACCTGTGCAATAAGTCCATTCGTAAAATTTCCTCACTACTAAATATTCCAAGGTCAACTGTTAGTGGTATTATAACAAAGTGGAAGCAATTGGGAACAACAACAACTCAGCCATGAAGTGGTAGGCCACATAAAATCACAGAGCGGGGTCAGTGCATGTTGAGGCACACAGTACGCAGAAGTCACCAACTTTCTGCAGAGTCAATAGCTACAGACCTCCAAACTTTGTGTGGTCTTCAGATTAGCTCAAGAACAGTGCGTAGAGAGCTTCATGGAATGGGTTTCCATGGCCGAGCAGCTGCATCCAAGCCTGACATCACCAAGTGCAAAGTGTCGGATGCAGTGGTGTAAAGCTCGCCACTGGACTCTAGAGCAGTGGAGACGTGTTCTCTGGAGTGACCAGTCACGCTTCTCTGACTGGCAAGCTGATGGACGAGTCTGGGTTTGGCGGTTGCCAGGAGAACGGTACTTGCCTGACTGCATTGTGCCAAGTGTAAAGTTTGATGGAGGGGGGATTATGGTGTTATGGTGTTGTTTTTCAGGGGTTGGGCTTGGCCCCTTAGTTCCAGTAAAAAGGAACTCTTAATGCTTCAGCATACCAAGACATTTTGGACAATTTCATGCTCCCAACTTTGTGGGGACAGTTTGGGGATGGCCCCTTCCTGTTCCAACATGACTACGCAGTGCACAAAGCAAGGTCCATAAAGACATGGATGAGCGAGTTTGGTGTGAAGGAACTTGACTGGCCTGCACAGAGTCCTGACCTCAACCCGAGAGAACACCTTTGGGATGAATTAGAGCGGAGACTGCGAGCCAGGCCTTCTCATCCAACATCAGTGCCTGACCTCACAAATGCACTTCTATAAGAATGGTCCAAAATTCCCATAAACACACTCCTAAACCTTGTGGAAAGCCTTCCCAGAAGAGTTGAAGCTGTTATAGCTGCAAAGGGTGGGCCAACTCCATATTAAACCCTACGGATAAAGAATGGGATGGCATTAAAGTTCATAAAGGCAGGCGTCCCAAAACTTTTGGCATATAGTGTAGCTTGAATGTAACTCAACATCCTTGCTTCACTTAGTATACACGGATTCATGAATATGCTAATTAGCCAAGCCTCCACTCACTCACTCACACCAGCTCAGAGTCAACTTTCTGAGGTAAACACTGCACAATGGTATCGCTCTCTGCAACATCGGACACATAATGGTAATTAATATGATTAGCCTTTTGCTTGACTACGTTATCAAACAGCTAATAATGTGCTGCTAATGTTACACAAACTATATAAATAAATCTACCTGATTTTTCATATCAGCAGAAAAATATACCAGGATACCTGGCTTCTCTTGAGACTCCACTAGCAGTCATAGTTAATGATATGCTAAAGCCAGCCCACACGTTGACGTGATTGGTTACAAGGTAGTTTGTGACGTCAGAAACACCAGTGATTTCAAACCGTGTTTTTGAGAGAGAGTTTTAAAGACAAAATTCTCAGCAATGGTGTTGACTTATGAATTTGCACATGGTTTGTCTTAAAGCATAACACCACATAGACATATAAACAACATTAATTACAACTTATATAGGATATAGGGCAATATGGGCGGCATAGGCTCAGATTTATGTTTCTGCCGGTGTGTGCGCACACTCAATGCCAGTCCAGGGCTCCAGACTAACATTTGAGAGCAGTGGCACCGGTGCCACTTAGTTCTACAAATGGTGGTGCCAGCACCTGATTTGGTTGTGCTGGGGGAAAATGTGTCATAAAATAAATGTAATCATAAAATTACTATTGTTTTGCATTAATAAGTGCAGTTACTAATAATATCACCAAGCTTCAGTGATTATAAAATGAGCACTCTTTACTTGTTTTCTGTGTAATTCAGTCTCAATGCGAATAAAAGGTTTTGTTTTTCATGAGACTTTGGAACTTCCTACTTTTCTCTATATATTAGTGAGTGGAAATGGCTAACAAGTCAATAAGTGCTCCTTTGCCACCATCTACTGGTTATAGTGGAAATTTCTTTTTTTAAAGTCCCCCTGTAGTCAATAACCTTATCCCTTAAAACTCACCTTTGATCACTAAAATGACGTTTTTTTCCTGTGAAAAAATTTCTTCATGCCTTAAAATAGCTTGAATGTAACTCTGCACCCTTGCTTTATTTAGTATACACGGATCCATGAATATGCAAATTATCCCTGCCTCCACTCACACCAGCTCAGCTGATCCACGGTCAACTTTACTGTAGTTAACGTTTCACAATCTTATCGCTCTTTACAACGTCGGACACATAACAGTAATTAATATGATTAGCCTTTGGCTCGACTACGTTATCAAACAGCTAATAATGTGTTGCTAATGTTACACAAACCATGTTCCTGTTCACCATCTCAGTCTGCCTTCTAAAAATCGGTATCCTTAGAAACGCTTTGAACAACTGAACATATGGTTTCCCCAAATTCAACTGAAAATGCAACTTTTAATGACTTCTGCAGTCTCAAAAGTATTCAAATGAATGAATCTCGTGTTTTTCGAGCACCTATGTCGCCTATGGTGGTTGACCACACTCCATGCAACCACCTATAGTAGCAACCATCCAGAACATCTTAGCAGCTAGAGAGCAATGTGCTAAAACACCTCACTGCCTAGAAATGCCCCAGCAATCACCCAGAACACTCTAGCAACTGCATAGCAGCACACCATCAATCATAACACCTTAGAAACCACATAGCAGTGCCCTAGCAAGCAGTCAGAACACCTCAGCAACTGTATCTCTCTCTCTCTCTCTCTCTCTCTCTCTCTCTCTCTCTCTCTCTCTCTCTCTCACACACACACACACACACACACACACTCACCAACAATCCCATTCCAATGAGAATGAGCAGCTTAACAACCGTGCAACAACGCCAGGGCAACCACACACAACACTCAAAAAACAAACAGAAAAACATTCTTTCAAAAAAATGGTCCTATCTATTCACTTATTAACAATAATGCGATTCAAACTACGACTTGAATTTACCTCTTCTGTGATAAACATGATTTGACCTACTGGAAATCCTGACTGGATTTCGAATGGAACATTTTGCAGAGCGACGGTAAATGTGGACACCTTAAGAACTTGGCTTATTTTAAACCAAATATGTTTTCTCTCTCACACAAAGGCTGTAGATGCTGAGCAAACAGAAGGGACACTGGAGTGAAGGCTGGCGCTTCAGCAGTAGATGGCACATGAGCTCTGTGTGCTGTTTCTTTCCTCATCGTCCTGATTCTCCCAGTGGAGGGGAACATCTGTCACGCCTGCAGTGTCACAATCTGCTCTGAAAGGAATGCGAGTGCCTGTTCTGCTCATGACGGCTCAGCCATGAATGCAAAGACATTCAAATATTTCAACTGGTTTTATCTGCCTGGGGTCACTGAGCAGTAAGTGCAGAAATACATATTTTACTGCCACTATGTTCATATCGTAGTCAGTATTGTTGCATTCACATTTTTGCCTTTCATTTAAAGGCACAATATGTAAGATTTTTAGATGAATATATCCAAAAACCACTAGAACAATGTTATATATTTTGTTGACCTGTGTACTTACATTATCCCAACATTGGTTAAAATAGCTGATTTCTCTGGATTTAAACAGTGTTACAGACCGTGTCCTTGCATCGCCTGTCAAGTACGTCATATCCGCGCTACCCTTGATTTCCGTAGAAATCATGGAAACACAAAAGACGCTGTAATATGGGATGTGTTTTATGAGACAGGTGAGCAACTGTTTGGATATATATTTATCAACAGAAAACTAATCATTGTTATACAACGCAACACGGTGAGTCTTATTGTTTGAATCGCTTGTTTTCTTGATTCACCGCGAGTAAGGTTTTTACCATGCCTCAGAGACAACACTATTGATTTCTGTCAAGTGGCTAACAGCATAATCAGCGAGAGCTTTCACCATCATACAATATATTTTAAAATGAATTGCATGTCATTTGGCAAAAGTCATTTTAGTCATCCTGTTATTAATATGATATTCTAATATCGATCTAGATTACTGCAAAGTGCAACAAGTGTCTCACAGCAGCCACCAAGCGAACACACAGAGTAACGTTATAACATAACTTTCAACACACTCAAATGTATTTAGTGTGATTGTTTTAACCATGTAAAACAGCGCTGCGTTACTCCACATATGCAACGGAAAGAGCGGAAGCGGCGACTGCAGCATAAGCAGAATAAAAGCTCAGAGACCGGTGTTTCATGCAGGTCTCTCTCATTAGCATTAGCTCCCGCGACTCTCGGCGCGTCCTGCTTCATACTACCATAACATTAATAAAACTTTAATACATTCACTCATTCATGAACATAATTTCTGCCCGAGTCCGTCGGATTCCTTTCCATCAGCTGTGGAGGTGAAGAGCCAAGACTACAACTCCCATGATTCCACACTCATTCACGGTGTCATCAAGCTATGGCTTTGTTTTGAATAAGCGACTAGTGGCAAAAATTACATATTGTGCCTTTAATAGTTTGAGGCCATTGACTTGGTAACAAAGGTTGAAATGACTCACAGACTATAAACGGCTGCATGTGTAAAATATGATATTTCAGCTTTAAAAGTGTTTCAATGGCTTGTGCGCAAGGCCGTGTCAGTCATGTGTCCAATTAAATTCTAATTTGCACTCATGAATTGAAAGGGAAAGGATGAAAGGATGTGAAATGGCAGGGTGTTGTTCTTACTGCTGCTGGGTATGAGGTCCCGGTGTGGAATGAAGAGTTTATATCCGTAGTGTTTCTCCAGAACGTCGGGTAAGATCTCCAGAGCAAACAGCTCCTCCTCACTCATCTCTGGCTCCACTGACTCCAAGTCCACTTTGGTGTAAGAGAGGTAGGCGTCATATTCCTTGTTGTCTGAAAAGAGCAGATAAGTTATACACTGAAAAAAAACTTAATTTTAAATTAATTATTTTAAAAAATACTCTAATTTGCTACAGCCAAATTAATTCATTTTTATCAAATTATATTTAATTAATAATAATAATAATAATAATAACAATAAACTTTATTTATATAGCACTTTTCAGGCATAAAATGCAGTTCAAAGTGCTTTACATAAAAATCATGTTCAATAAAAACATGTACATCGAACATAAGAGATTAAAAAAGGTCAAACGCAACATACAGGATAAAATACAAAACATATGATGAACCAACATAAAATAAAAATAATCATCCATATCTGACAGGGAATGCTAAGCACATAGGACATAATTTATTATAAGCACAGTTTAGAGTAACTAATTAAATTCCAGGGTAAAAACATACGTTTTTAGCTTTCTTATAAAAATACTAAGTGTACTAGCTTCCCTGATATCTGATGGTAGCGTGTTCCATAGTTTTGGCGCATAATTTGCAAAGGCCACATCACCAATTTTCTTTCGTCAATAACTGGGAACCTCTAATAGACCTGCACTAGATGATCTTAGGGTTCTTAATGGAATATAATTAACAAGAGAACTGGCAATATAGTGAGGTCCTTGTCTGTTAAGAGCTTTGCATGTGATGAGAAGGACTTTAAAATCTAAAATCTATTACACTACCAGTCAAAAGTTTGCTCACCAAGGCTGCATTTATTTGATCCAAAATACAGCAAAAACAGTATTATTGTGAAATATTTTTACAATGTAAAATCATTGTTTTATATTTGAATATATTTTAAAATGCAATTTATTTCTGTGATTCAAAGCTGAATTTTCAGCATCATTACTCCAGTCTTTAGAGTCACATGATCCTTCAGAAATCATTCTGATATGATGATTTGCTGCTCAAGACACATTTATGATTATCATCAATGTTGAAAGCAGTTGTGTACAATTGTTTTTCAGGATTATTTAATGAATAGAAAGTTCAATAGAACAGCATTTATCTGAAATATAAAGCTTCTGCAACATAATAAATGTCTATATTGTCAATTTAATGCATCCTTGCTGAATAAATGTATTCATTTCTTTAAGTTCTTTCCCCAAAAAAAAAAAAAACTTACCGACCCAAAACTTTTGAACGGTAGTACAATGTTACAAAAGCTTTCTATTTCAGATAAATACTGTTCTTCTGAACTTTCTATTCATCAAAGAATCCTAAAAAAAAATGTTTTACACAACTGCTTTCAACTGATTTCTGATGGATCATGTGACTAAAGACTGGAGTAATGATGCTTTGATCACAGGAATAAATGACATTTTAAAATATATTCAAATAGAAAACAGTTATTTTACATTTTAATAATATTTCACAATATTACAGATTTTTTGTTGTTGTATTTTTAATAACATAAATGCAGCCCTGGTGAGCAGAAGAGACTTACCGTTCTCAAACTTTTGACCAGTAGTGTACATTAAACCTTAAGTTTTGATTTAATATAAATCTAAAATAGTATCTAAAATAGTTTAAAAAATAAGAGACAAAAACATTAATATAAAGTAAAAAAAAACTATAACAATTGATAATTGATTATTTCTAAAGAACTCCTTCAGAGGTGTGCATTAAGTTGTCAGTCTGTAAACAAACTAACTCTTTTTTTCTAAACTTTTTTTTAAACGTCATAAATGATGCTGGACAGACCAGGACTTTTTATGTGTGCATAAGATCTGTCTAATATTGTCTTACAATATAATAATTATCTGTCTACCAAGCTCTGATAAACATTATATTAACAGATTATCAGAGGACAGGAGTGGGGTAACAGTAATTGATCAATGTTACTCTGGGTCTTTTGCCCTTTAGCAGCACGGACTTGGCTATCACCGGCATGCTGGTCCGACAGTCCGCAATTCGCTATATTCATCATTAGTTGCTGGACAGAGCCTATGATAACTTCCCTCCCATTCAGCTCAATATTTAGAGCCTCTCCATACATTCTGCTGTTTCTGTGTGTTCAGTGCGCAGGCTCATGAACAGGATATCACGGCAGGGTGTGGCCAACCAGTGCCAGAATTTAATTGCCCAAACTAAATCTAAAAATAGCTAAAATAGCTCTTTGTCACAAAACATTAATAAAAGTCGCAGCAACAATGAGAAAGTAGCTAAATTTGGTGACAAAATCCCCAAATTGGCAACACTTGCAGAAAGGTTTGAGCTGCCCCATCTAATGTACAGATGTGAATTTGCATTTCCTTCAGCATGAGATGAGGCTTATTCATTTGACTTTCGGGGCCCTATTTTAACGATCTGAGAACATGGTCTGAAGCGCATGGCGCAGGTGCACTTAGGGCGTGTCCGAATCCACATTTGCTAGTTTAACGATGGAAAAAACGGTCAGCATGCCAGGTGCATGGTCCAAAAGGGTTGTACCTAGTCTCTTAATGAGTCATGGGTGTGTTTTGGGCGTAATGTGCAATAAACCAATCAGAGTCTCATCTCACATTCCCTTTAAAAGCCAGTTGCGCTTGCACCATGGCGGATTCGCTATTTACATGGCAGGATTTGTGAGCGGAAAGACTGAACGCTTCTCCAGAGAGGAATCCTTTTATTTTTAATATTTGTTTGTGTGCTGCTGCATGTCACTGTGTGTGTAATAAGCAGAGTGTACGCGCGTTGTGCACCCGCCTATAGGTGCATATTACTAACGTGAACCTTTAAATAACACCAGAAATACTGACTTTAGACCAGGTTTTTGTTGGTCAATGGCACAGTCATTTTCAGTTATAAATAGCAACGCACCAACAACGCGCCTGAACACACCTGGTTTTCAGACCAGCACGCCCATGGGTGAACAGATGAGCGTGAGTGCATTTGCTATTTAAAACGTGGCGCTGGACTTGAAAATGATAACTGTGTCGAGCTGAAACTAGCAGAAAACACTTGCGCCGCATTGCGCCGGGTGTATGATAGGGCCCTATGTGTGAAAGAGGCTTCAGATTTGGCAAAAATAGATTTTTTTTAAATAATAAAAAAAAAAAACAAGCAAGCAAGCCCAGCCCAGGTGAGAAAAAGTAACGCAAAAGTAATGTAATTAAATACTTTTTAGGGAGTAACACAATATTGCAACACATTACAAGTTACTTTTCGCAACACTGGCACAGCAAACAGAAAAAATAGAGGGCATTACTTGGTTCCTAGAAAACTGTTTGTTACATGTATTTTTGGCATGTTTGTAGAGAGAAAGAGCCATTATTTTCAGCCATCTCAGCTGAGTGTTCAAGACAATCAATCAATGCAGAGGAAAAAAAAATATTATTATCATTAGGCTGGTAGTAGTTATTATTACTATAATTACGTACCATCATCTGCCTCATCGCTACCGAAGTGTCGCCGGTAGCACAGCATGATCTCCACATTATAGCACTTATAGATGGCTGTGAAGATCCCCAATAACAGCATGATGGCACCCAGACCACCGACCAACTCCAACCTGTACATGTCTACATGAGAACAGAAACACACATTCAACACGTCTTCACTGTCCAAAGTAATGTACAGCAAGAGGATGGGCAAAAGAAATGAATTCCATCTTCTTTACATTTAAAAATCCTCTAAACTAATTTTTTCACTACTGATCATTGGTCATTATATGCAAACAAAATGTTATTTCCACCACATTTCACCACCAAATCGTTTCATCACCAAGTCTTTTCTAGCCAAGGTCATATCAGCTGCTCTTAGGGGGGAAAAATTATTCTCCACTTCCACATTTAAATCCAAATCCATAGATAGATGGATTTGATATATGTATCTGGGATTTATTACTTTAGGCTGACTGAGTGACCTTAATTCACAGGTGAGTTTCATAAGCCAAAACCAGCAGCTATATGTGAAATGCACTGCAGGAAAAAAAATAGTAGTAATAATGATAATAAAAAAGGATGAGAAGACCTTTCTTTCAAGCCCACAGCACAAGTGTGAGTTTATGTCAGCGTCCAAAACTGAACTTATTAAGTTACGCGTATTATTAAGTTATGTTTGTGGGACAGCATGGTTCTATTCGCCCATTTAAGTAGGGTACTTGTTATGTTCAATGTGTAAAGCTGTTTTTAAAGGGATAGTTTACCCAAAAAATTAAAATTACCCAATGATTTACTCCCCCTTAAGCCATCCTAGGTGTATAGTCCTGGCTCTTCCACGCTTTATAATGGCAGTGAATGGGGGGCGAGATTTTGAAGCCCAAAAAAGTGCATCCATCCATCAAGTAAAAAGTGAAGCGATGCGTTTGTGTAAGAAAAATATCCATATTTAAAACTTTAGAAACTAAAATAACTAGCTACCGACAGACGGCCGTACGCATTGATTTACAGCGAAAGAGTAAACCCTGACCCGACATATGGCGTATTGACGAACGCAGAAGCGAAGAGGATAGAGCATACGCTACTCTTACATCCGACGTCATACATCCTGCCAGGGGTTACTCTTTTGCCGCAAGTCGACTTGCGTAGGCCATCTGCCGGAAGCTAGTTATTTTAGTTTATAAAGTTATAAATATGGATATTTTTCTTACAAAAACCCAACGCTTTGCTTCAGAAGGCCTTTTATTAACCTCCTGGAGTCGTATGGATTACTTTTATGATGGATGGATACATTTTTTTGGATTTCAAAAACAGGACTGCCATTGACTACCGTTATAAAGCTTGGAAGAGCAATGATATTTTTTTTATGTAACTCCGATTGTGTTGGTCTGAAAGAAGAAGGTCATATACAGCTAGGATGGCTTAAGGGTGAGTAAATCATTTTTTTTGGGTGAACTATCCCTTTTATATCAGCTCCTGGTTCCTGCTATTGGTGTGGAAAAGCCAAGCAGTCACATCTTCATCAGTGAGAGTCAAACAGCCATGTCTATAGAGAACACATCTGATTAATGGTACAGTTGATATTTCTAGGATGAGGGAAAGGAAGATGGCAAACGATAATGCACAGGGTAACAGGGTATTCCGGAAAGCAAGGTTAACTTACTGTCACATATACTCTGAACTCTCGGTTGCTTACCTTGCTTACTAGAGGTATGCAGGTTCCAAAACTGTGGTCTGGACTAAGTTCAGTGAACACACAAAGACATTCTCAACCGAGTGCCGAATCCATGTGTCACCATAGAAACGGACGCTAAAGGTCTGAATATGCTATTTTTTTGTTCTTCGTTTAGGGGTAAAAAGAAGTTCAAAATACGCGAGCAGTAGGGATGTAACGATATCAAAATCTCATGGTACGATAACACCCCAGTATAAAGTCCACGGTACGATATTTATTGTGTGTTTTTATTACTGTGAACAAGAATTATATTGTTTATAATGCTAATTATAAATTATAAAATTAAACGACTTGAATGCTAAACTGTTGAATGCAACCTTTTGAGTGTAGATCCATGATGTGTGAGATGGAAATAAAATAAACATTGCTACCTGCTCCGGAGCAAGTTACAGTATGTTGAGAAAAAAAGTTGCTATGGCTACTTACATACCCTGAAAGTTACCTCAGGTTTTGGAACCAAGCGTTTAGGTTATCTGCTTACTCTGAGTAAACTTACCCAGATAAGTTCCATAACCTGCTTTCTGGAATACCCCTGTGTCTACAGCTGAGCTGAAAACAGGCAAAACATCTATGGGCCGCATGGAATCGTTCTCAGTGATTTACCTTTCTTCTGCAGGATAGCACTTCCACTGCCACGGCCAATGTGGTTCTCCACATTACAGGTGTAGTTGCCCATGTCCATCTCATCCACAGCATCAAAGATCAGAGACAGCTCCACCTCCTTCTCCCCCAGAAACTCTCGCACCACCCTGCACAAAACACACGGCACCCTTATGTTCACATTAGCATACCTTCATGCTATTTATACCATTTCTACATATATGTAACCTTAACCCTCATCCTTCCCTCACACTTTGTAACAAATCCTTCCCTCATGGGTCAAAATGACCCGAAGCCCTAAAATTATACTTAATTTTTTCTTTGTCAAGAAAGCTTATTTTATTTTTTAGACATTATAAAATAATTTTTTGGTAGTTTTAACATTTTTTGTTTGAATTTTGAGCATTTTTCTATGTGTACTGAAGCATTCCTCGCATTCCATTCACTCCTTTGGGGGTCAAATTGACCCGTGAGGGAAGGTTTCGTTACTTTTTAAAATTTCAACCACAAAACCTCCTTGAATCCAATAAAAAAAAATTGTGCATTCGTGGTTCAAGTACAACAAAAGTCCTAGAGTCTTGGACCACTCCGATGAACTCTGAATTAAAAAAACGAGTTTCGGTGAAAATGACCCAAGGGAAGGATGAGGGTTAAATGTAAATTAATGTTCATTGAATATGTGTAAACAATTTGTAAACCCGATCTGAATTAATATCATGGCTTTAATGAATATACAGTACTGAGCAAACATGACCCAAAACTTCATACTTGTTGATCAGTTTTACATTTCACTCTGAATATGTTCAGACTTTCATTTCTTTAGGCACACTGCCACACAATATTTTAAGGTTCTCTAGGATGAATTGCTTTCTTTAGATCTTGCTCTCACATTTGGATTCTCTCTCATCTGAACATGCATGGTAGTCAGACTTCGACAAAACAATATTGAGACCCCAGTGACATTCATTTTCTTTTCTGTTCCAGGAAAGAAATGCAGATTTTGGAACAGATTTGCAGTGAACTATTGCTTCCAAATTAATAGAATTAAATAGAAATGAAAAGAGGCAAAGCATCACATAAAGCATGGTGATAATGTTGCAAAAGGATTAATGTTGCTACGAATGAAAGATGTCAAGCAAACCAAATCAAACGTAAAGAAAGAATAAAAACTTGTAGTATAATATATACTGACATTTTATAATCATTTATATATTGATATTGTATACTCAAGTATTGATAATTAAAGGTAAAGGTAAATCAATTCCATCCTTTAAAATGCCATCATTTCAAAACTTAGGCCTACTAAAGATAAAATAAATGAACTTATAAACTATTCTTCAACGTTCCTTGTCAGTTGTGACATTATGGAGCCTCAGGACCTGGTTGTTTTCCTGATGAAAACACGGAGAAAGCTCCACTATAAATAAGGATCAAGCATCTCTGTCTGTAATTGACAAGCATTAGTCACCTGAAATAAGAGAGTACTCCATAAATATCGAACAGACATCAAAGGAAGATCAACATACAGTAGATAACAGCTGATAATGGCTCAAACAGATGAAAAGGCCTTTGATGAAGCCCTCAAAGGAATTATGCAGATCACCAAAACAAGGCTGCATATTATATCAGATGTTCTTCCATGTCTCCTGGTTTGGAATGATCATTCTGAAATGGACACATTGTGATTGCTTGAACTGTCCCTTTTAATCTGTCCTACCTATAGCAAACATTTTACACTAGGGATTACACTTTTGCAGACATTTGGTCCCCTTAATCTGGGTGACACACAATTACTGAATGGGGGCATGATTGTTTCATATACATATAATTGTAAATACAGTTTTTCTTTTATGTTTTTGAAAGAAGTCTCTTCTGCTCATCAAGGTTGCATTTACTTGATTAAAAATACTGTAAATTATATATGGTTGTGAAATATTGTAACAATTACATTTTTTAAATGTTTTATGTAATTCATTCCTGTGATGGTAAAGCTGAATTTTCAGCAGCCATTTACTGTAAAAATCCCCGTAAAATTTGTGGTTGCCAGAACTTTACCGTAAAAAATACAGTAGCAACATTTTAGGTTTTACAGATTTAAGTTAAATTTCATTAACTGAAATAATGTTAAATGACCAACTTATTGAAATACTAACATCTGTTATGTACCTTTGATATATACTGACAATTGTGATGAGAGTCACATGATGAATTAAAGCTCATCACAAGCAGCTTTTAGGAGGACAATACTAATATATAGAATGTGCACAGTGTCATTCACACAAACACTAAACACCATCATGGTAACACACATGAAATTTAAAAAATGCAATAAACATTAATTTAACAACATTAAATGTAACATAAAACACTAATGTACATAACTGAAAAACTAGGAAGAAACATAGTTATTGCAACGAAAATACATCAAATGTGAAATGTCACGCAGGGAATTCTGGGAATGTCAATTTACGTTTTTTTACTGTAAATTACACAGACCTGTTTCTTTTTCACTTCCAAAAACTGTAAATTTTATGGATTTTACTGTAAAATGTAAGGTTAGATCTGTATATAGTACGGAAACTTTCTGTTAACCAGCTAATTGTTTTTAACCATAGCATTTTTACAGTCTTTTACCGTTAAAATCACAATAATTTTTTACAGTGTTATGATTCATTGATGAATAGAAAGTTCAAAAGCATTTATTTAAAAAAAGTCTTTACAGTCACTTATTTTAAAATCTATTTATTACATAATTGCTAAATAAAAGTATTACTTTCTCTTTCTCTTGAGACAAAAACAACTTTTAACTACAAAATTTAAATGGTAGTATCACAATATCATTTTTTTATACAATGTTTTTACAAATGAAGTTGTCTCGAGATAAAATAACTGGTAAATGGTTTTAGCTCAAATGTAGCATGTCACATTTAATGTCAGCTACACAAAATATGTAGCTTTTATATAAAGAATTGTTTTTGTTCTTTCACCTATATGTTGTTGTAGAGTAATAACCGCTCATTCACACCTGTACTACATGCTTGCCTTGCCCAATATATTGATACAGTACATGGTGAGGCAAACATGTAAGACAGGTATGAATGTGTGTGGACACATCTTGAGTGTCAGACAGGTCACACACTTTTTTTGAGCCCAAGCGATCGTGGGGTGTGGCCCAATTCGAGGCTTGTCGCAAACGACTTTTTGTCCAAAAAATCCTCAGTTGTGTGGTGTCATTACGATTAGTTTACTGCTCCCGATCGCGTTGGAGCCTGCACAATCCCAAAGCGTAAATATCATGTTTGAAAAAAAACAAAACATGTTTGATACCCGTGATACCCACGATAGCCAATGAGAGCGAGCAAGCTTCACCAACCGGATGTTGTATGCTTCTATAGCTGGAACTTGGCAGCCACAAATATGCCACAAAAGAGGAGTATTGAGCGAGAAGATCACCCATATTCTTTTTTTCTCCTTTGTTTTTCTTCCCGTAAAACAAAACTCTCGCCAGGAGAGCCAGCTGGCAATGTTGATCGTCCTCTATTTGTTTTTCTTCTGAAGTCACGTTTGATCTCGTGAGTCTCCGTGAGATCTCGTCTCACTGTGAAAATGTTACTATAATCGACGGGTGTGTGGTCCCGCGGCCCGAAATAGGTTGGAACTGCCCTCCTGTCTGTGGTCTCCCACAGTTTTAAAATCGTCTAGTGTGTCCCATGCAGGCCTTGCGTACATTTCTGGGTTTGAGTTTGGTTTGAGTTTTTAGCCTGTTATTTTTGCGCTGTTCCCAGTTCAGTTTCATTTGTCTCTGTCATCTGTTGCATAATGTTTGATTTGCCCTAGTGTGTCTCACATGTCTTGTTAATTATCTTGTTTTGTCCTTAGTGTTTCTCTGTGTATATGCAACCGGTTCTACTCGACCCGTTCTGGGTGGAATTCGAACCGGGGTCTCTGGCTTGGGAGGTGGGCGCACTAACAAGGGGAAAATTCCATCCCTATGCCTTACTTACTCCGAAGGGCAGAACATGACCATAAATGATTAAATTACTTTCTTGAAGGGACCATTTCATGTTCCCTTCGCTAACAGACCTGTGGAAAGGCCCTTCATGAAGGTATTCAGTTGTTCACTTTCGCTTACGCTCCTACAAAATGGCATCCCTTTCCCGAAGTGCTCTATAAGGCTGCAAAAACGACATTTGGAAGTCCATGGATGCAGCCTCTAGTGTCAGTTGCTAGCACGCCTCTTGAGGCCAGGTGAGTGAGGTTTACTCTCACAGCTCTAACTGGCCTATGTCTGTTACATATATATATAGTCCTCTTTTTCAGTTAGTCTTGGTCTGATTTCGTCATTATATAAGTGTTGTTCTGTTTCATGTTTCTGAAAATGTGCTGCTGTCAGACATGTTGGCTGACTGTGTGTGTGTTCATGTTTTTCTATCCCGGTGGGGACTTCAACCTGAATGCACACTGACTCATGGGGACTCGTCACTGTGGAGACCTAAATTGAGGTCCACATGAGGAAACAAGCTTATAAATCATACAGAGTGAGTTTTTTTGAAAATGTAAAAATGCCTGTAGTTTTGTGTGATGGGTAGGTTTATTGTAAGGGGAGAGAATATACAGTTTGTACAGTATAAAAAACATTATGTCTATGGAGAGTCCACACAAAGATTGTAAACCAGACGCATATGTGTTCTTTCTTCACATATTCAGCTGAAGAAAATGTGAGTTTGAGTCAACCTCAGAGTTCAACTCCAAGTTCTGCTGCTGGAGATCTGCATGCCTTCAGATTTTAATGCTGCGGTCAAACTTCATGATTTGAACACATCATAAACTATTGAAATAATTGTAGATTTCAGACACTTGCAAAACGCTGAACACCCGAATGCTATCAACGGGCAACAAATCACTGGCAAAGTTTCTGGGCACATATACAGTATTAGCAATACTATAAAATGACAACATAACTTAAATCTACTTATCAGAATGTCATAGCAAAGATTTACTTCCTCAGGACATGTCTACATTAATCTGGATACATTTGAAAATGCCATTTCCGTTTCAAAACTCTCTCCGGCCATCTTTTTCAAGCGTTTCCCAAAAATGTTTCTTATCCACACTGAAATCCTAAATTCACTTTACAGCGATGCATAAACCCTAATAAAAGCTCACTGAGATGATGACGGAGCAAGACAGAAGACATAATAAAGCTATCACGCAATTATTCTGGCAGGATCATTTTATTTAACAAATTATCTCACCATTCACTGCTGCGTCCAGGTCGCACTCACTCACCATTATATTTCTAAAACACTACTGATCTCATGTTTTGCCGCAGGACAGCAATTGCGAGTACATTTTCTGTCATCTTTGCAGGACTGTGATATGAAGAGTGTGTAAAGTAACATCTTTAGCAACAGTGTGAAAGTGATAACTGGCACAATACCGGTATAAACATACAAACACTATATTGCCAAAAGTTTTGGGACGCCTGCCTTTAAATGCACATGAACTTTAATGACATCCCATTCTTAATCCGTAGGGTTTAATATGGAGTTGGCCCACCCTTTGCAGCTATAACAGCTTCAACTCTTCTAGGAAGGCTTTCCACAAGGTTTAGGAGTGTGTTTATGGGAATTTTGGACCATTCTTCTAGAAGCGTATTTGTGAGGTCAGGCACTGATGTTGGATGAGAAGGCCTGGCTCGCAGTCTCCGCTCTAATTCATACCAAAGCTATTCTATCGGGTTGAGGTCAGGACTCTGTGCAGGCCAGTCAAGGTTCCTCCACATCAAACTCGCTCATCCATGTCTTTATGGACCTTGCTTTGTGCACTGGTGTGCAGTCATGTTGGAACAGGAAGGGGCCATCCCCACACTGTTCCCATAAAGTTGGGAGCATGAAATTGTCCAAAATGTCTTGGTATGCTGAAGCATTAAGAGTTCCTTTCACTGGAACTAAGGGGCCAAGCCCAACCCCTGAAAAACCCCACACCATAATCCCCCCTCCACCAAACTTTACACTTGGCACAATGCAGTCAGGCAAGTACCGTTCTCCTGGCAACCGCCAAACCCAGACTAGTCCATCGGATTGCCAGTCAGAGAAGCGTGATTGGTCACTCCAGAGAACACGTCTCCACTGCTCTAGAGTCCAGTGGCGGCGTGCTTTACACCACTGTATCCGACACTTTGCACTTGGTGATGTCAGGCTTGGATGCAGCTGCTCGGCCATTTCCATGAAACCAATTCCATGAAGCTCTCTACGCACTGTTCTTGAGCTAATCTGAAGGCCACATGAAGTTTGGAGGTCTGTAGCTATTGACTCTGCAGAAAGTTGGTGACTTCTGCACACTGTGTGCCTCAGCATGCGCTGACCCCGCTCTGATTTTACGTGGCCTACCACTTCATGGCTGAGTTGCTGTTGTTCCCAATTGCTTCCACTTTGTTATAATACCACTAACAGTTGACCGTAGAATGTTTAGTAGTGAGGAAAATTCACGAATGGACACAGTGTGGACGGAAGGGCAAAACGGAGAGGAAAAAGATGCATTTTCAAATTAAAACGTATTAGTGTGGACAAGGCCGGAAATCAGTCAGAAACTTCTGGATGGTTGTGAAGTGAACTTCATCCCTCATCGAGTGCTATGGCAGCTCTGACACCATAACAAGAAAAAAAACACATTGAGCAGTAGAACAGCTCTTCTCTCAAGTGTGATCCCTGTACATCCCACATGCATCAAAAATAATATAATAATAATAATAGTAATAAAATATACAGAATAATATATTGTGTTAATATATTACAATTGAATAATACATAAGGAATTGCCACTTTTCATATATTGATAAATATGTGACAGTATATTTCCTTATATGTTCAGGCATATTTGGCCAGAACAGATTAAATTAAATTAAACTGTAAAAGTTGTGTTATGTTCTTAGCATTACTGTTTTCTTGGGTGGAGTTTTTCTCCAATGAGTATATTTAACTTGCTTTGTTTTGTTTTTTTCTATTCTATCTATTTTATTCTTTCCAGAGTACATATTTTTGTAGACTTGTCCACTAGAGGTCTCTGTGCCCTCAGTAATCATCATGGATGCTGTCACACCTGTTTTCCTGGAGGATGTTAGTGTGCTGTTATATAATCTGCTCTTCAGTTTCAGCTCCTCGAAATCATGCATGCTCCATGTATTTATAGTATATTGTTCCTAATTCAAGTAGTAACAGGTAATAAGCCCAAAAACAGTACCTGACTTCACTCTCTCTTATGTGTCCTTCCAACTCCTCTACAAACTTATCCCCTTTCATCCAGTAGATGATGGGCCTGGAATCACCGCTGTAACCGAAAAAAGCCCTGCAGTCCAAGATGAGACGCATGCCTGGCAAAAAGAAAAACAAAAGGACAAGATATTAATTAGCATTATATAGATCAAATCTGTTCCCCCAGCAAGCACTTTTGCATTTAAAAGATGTCTAATAGCCGTCCAAACACAGCCCTGACGTCTAGGATAAAACAAGGCAAAATTTGGGCTGTCAGTGAAAATGAAATAGACGTCCATATGAAATAGACCACCATAGCCTAAGAATAGACTAGTCATCTAGAACATGAACATGTCAAAGAAATTAAACCAAACACCTTGTAATCACTGTTGACTTTTCTTACAGGATGGAATATCATACATCTTGCAAGTTATTTTGGCAAAAACGACGTGATCAAATTCAAGGTTATTTAATTTTTCAAAAATCACAAAAATAATATTTAGCTTCTTCACTAATGCTAGGAGATTCTAGGAGATGTATAACAGAAAAATGAACACTTTAAACTGGTGTTTCAAGGGAAGGATATCAGAAAGAAATGCTGCAAACCATTTGAAAGAACTAATGCATTGCTGCAGTAAAATTAGATCAAGACCCTTTAAAAGCAATCAAAGGTCAAAGTAAGAAACTCTCACAGATTCATATTCTCACCAACAGGAACTTTTACTGGGTGAAAGTAAACATGCCCACACCATCCTGCACATCTGTCTGTGAGACGCCTGCCATTATCGTCTTCAGACAAACACTGTACATCACCTTCAATTGGAATTTGGTACATGTAAAAAATAATTAAAATTTTAATATATATACATAGCATTCATTTTAATGTAAATGTGGTGCAACCTTTGAGTAAAAAATCCCCTTGCCTTAAACTTTACACATCCTAATCATGTTCCCAGACACCTAAAGAGGAATGACCTATTTCCCACAAAAAGACGCTTGGCGCTGTTTTATTACACTGACCTCCTCTTTCTACACCTCCGGTTTCCGCGCGTCTGCCCACTGATCGTGCGAACGCTTCCACCCACGTCCACTTCTGTGTTGTGCTGGCATGAAATTTGCTCTTAGATTTAGTGCTCTCACAGTAATTGAGTAAGATGTAGCGCACAATCCCGCACCTAACGCAGGTTTAAAGATACAACCTATTCTCTGTATGAAGTGCTTTTTAATGTGGTCTTGAAATGCATATATCTTCACACAAAACAAGTGTTTTTTTAATGCTCTGAATCCTTCAAATGATTAATCTTAACATACAGTTCATTAGATCAATTGTGTGGAAATGCCTTTCTTTTAATTACCGAACACTGATTAAATAGAGAACTATTGTTTTCATGTTGCTAAGACTCACTGCCATTAGCTACCTGCTGAATAATACTGCTTTATTTACTGCACTGATCTACTATTCTCACATATGCTGATTATATGCAAATAATGTCTAAAAACCCTTCAGGGCTTTCAACAGCATTAACAGCACAGGCAGTGAAGAGCTTCCCCTGCCTGTAATTACAGCTTTTAAGAGATAGAAAATGGTAGGAGATGCAAATGAATGAGGCTGTGGCCAGCCACAATGTTTTAATGGCGAATACTTATCCAGCTTGCTCCAGTAATCATATCCAGTGTGTCTGAGGATCATTGTGTGTATGTTACTAGGCTGAGCAACATCAAATTCAACACAAATTGCAGATGGTTTCTTATGCATAATAAAATACTTCTTCCTCGATGATCAGGGTCGACCTTGCATACAATCTAAACATGAGATATGTATACCACACTTTTCGGTTTTTACATTAATTTTAGTCTGAATAGTCTGTAGGTCTCACGATCATGATCTGGTGTTCAGAAGGATTTAAAATAGGAATTGGACTGAAGGAAAAGCTTGTTTAAGATTATTGAACCTAAAAGAAAACAACTAAACATGGAATAGCTCAGCTCGAAATTGAATGATTTCTGAGCATGTGTTTATAGCTTGGCTTATTGTTATATTGTTACAATACTAGGTGTATCAAAACTCACAAAGGCGAAGGAGCACTTGGAACAATAACTTTAATGAAGAAACTCACAGGTAACACTCAGAAACACCAGTATACATGAACATTGACGGACAAACACTGAGGGAAAACTGAGGACTAAATACACAGGGCAAACAAGGTGATGACTAGACTAATTAACAAGACACAGCTGGGACAAATGAACTCATAATGACGGTGACCATGGGAACACAGGAGTGGCGGGAAAATGAACAAAGGAACAAACTCAAAGACAAGCAAAACAGACTAGACATGTAACATACAGGTGCTGGTCATATAATTAGAATATCATCAAAAAGTTGATTTATTTCACTAATTCCATTCAAAAAGTGAAACTTGTATATTATATTCATTCATTACACACAGACTGATATATTTCAAATGTTTATTTCTTTTAATTTTGATGATTATAACTGACAACTAAGGAAAATCCCAAATTCAGTATCTCAGAAAATTAGAATATTGTGAAAAGATTCAATATTGAAGACACCTGGTGCCACACTCTAATCAGCTAATTAACTCAAAACACCTGCAAAGGCCTTTAAATGGTCTCTCAGTCTAGTTCTGTAGGCTACACAATCATGGGGAAGACTGCTGACTTGACAGTTGTCCAAAAGACGACCATTGACACCTTGCACAAGGAGGTCATTGCAAAAGAGGCTGGCTGTTCACAGAGCTCTGTGTCCAAGCGCATTAATAGAGAGGCGAAGGGAAGGAAAAGATGTGGTAGAAAAAAGTGTACAAGCAATAGGGATAACCGCACCCTGGAGAGGATTGTGAAACAAAACCCATTCAAAAAGGGGGGGGAGATTCACAAAGAGTGGACTGCAGCTGGAGTCAGTGCTTCAAGAACCACTACGCACAGACGTATGCTCGACATGGGTTTCAGCTGTCGCATTCCTTGTGTCAAGCCACTCTTGAACAACAGACAGCGTCAGAAGCGTCTCGCCTGGGCTAAAGACAAAAAGGACTGGACTGCTGCTGAGTGGTCCAAAGTTATGTTCTCTGATGAAAGTAAATTTTGCATTTCCATTGGAAATTAGGGTCCCCGAGTCTGGAGGAAGAGAGGAGAGGCACACAATCCACGTTGCTTGAGGTCCAGTGTAAAGTTTCCACAGTCAGTGATGGTTTGGGGTGCCATGTCATCTGCTGGTGTTGGTCCACTGTGTTTTCTGAGGTCCAAGGTCAACGCAGCCGTATACCAGGAAGTCTTAGAGCACTTCATGCTTCCTGCTGCTGACCAACTTTATGGAGATGCAAAATTCATTTTCCAACAGGACTTGGCACCTGCACACAGTGCTAAAGCAACCAGTACCTGGTTTAAGGACCATGGTATCCCTGTTCTTAATTGGCCAGCAAACTCGCCTGACCTTAACCCCATAGAAAATCTATGGGGTACTGTGAAGAGGAAGATGCAATATGCCAGACCCATCAATGCAGAAGAGCTGAAGGCCACTATCAGAGCAACCTGGGCTCTCATAACACCTGAGCAGTGCCACAGACTGATCGACTCCATGCCACGCCGCATGGCTGCAGTAATTCAGGCAAAAGGAGCCCCAACTAAGTATTGAGTGCTGTACATGCTCATACTTTTCATGTTCATACTTTTCAGTTGGCCAAGATTTCTAAAAATCCTTCCTTTGTATTGGTCTTAAGTAATATTCTAATTTTCAGAGATTTGAATTTGGTATTTTCCTTAGTTGTCAGTTATAATCATCAAAATTAAAAGAAATAAACATTTGAAATATATCAGTCTGTGTGTAATGAATAAATATAATATACAAGTTTCACTTTTTAAATGGAATTAGTGAAATAAATCAACTTTTTGATGATATTCTAATTATATGACCAGCACCTGTATATTAAGAGTGAAATATAACTATGCCTGTTATAACTAGTTATACCTTGCACACAACTTACATACAACCAGGGCCTAAAACTAACTTTTTGCCACACCTGCCAATGACCGGTGACTTAAGAAAATTTACCAGGCATAAATAATTTTTACCAGCCATGAAACGTATGTTAATTCTTATTACAATTACAAAAGTTATTCTGTCAAGAGCAATGAGTGATTATTATTTGTATTTTGTTGTTCATTAAAAACACAATTGGCAGCAGGAATAATAGGCTGCTGTCACTTTAAGAGCTGACGCAAAGATCCAATATACACGTTTTCTTTCTCAACTGTTTACATTCAAGACATAACTGACCATATTTAAAGGATACTTGCCAAGACGGGCCTTTTGACATAATTTTCTTTGAATATGTCTATTCAAGTGCAAAAAGATGTGAAAGACAGCTCAATTCAGTATGCGTGCGCTGTCTGAGACATGTATTTCTTTCCCTTTCGCGTCTTCTTGCACTTGAATATTTAAATAAGAAAGGCTAAAAAGGGGTCATGAACTGCATTGTTTTATAATGTTTCCTGGGGTGCACTTATAATGTTAGTATGATTTTTACATCAAAAATGGTCACAATTCAGAAATAAAAGGCATTTTTCCTACCCTGATTTTAGCTTCTGATTTGAACGCTCTGTTTGAAGGGGCGTGGCTGCTGTGAGTCTTCAGTGTAAACGCCCACTGCTGTGATTGGCTGCTGTGAGACTTCAGTGTAAAAGTCCACTGCTGTGATTGGCTGACGTCTTTGAATATGAAATTGCTAGTATTACATGTGGAACTCTCTCGAAAACTTTTAGCACGTTTTTATTATTACAGCTCTCAAGGTTAACTTATCATGAAAAGTGCTGATTATAGCATTATATTTAGATCTATAGCATTATATTTAGATCTATAGCATTATATTCAGATTGTGGCATGAAAGTGATGAGCATTGTAGCCGATCACAGACATGTTGAGCTCATGAATGCTGTGATCTCGTCATTGCAACTCGATTTCTGCACACTAGCGAATGCTTTCATCATAACTAACAGTGCAAACACAATGTAAATAAGAGATTCGTTAATTATTACGGGAGTTTTGGCTCGAGTCCAGAACTCAGTCACTGATAAACTCACGCTGTTTGATTGACAGCTCCAGTGATTGTAAGGGAGCGTTCTTTGATCGCTTTCTATACATGATTTAATCAGTTTAAATAACAGATTATTTTCTTCCTACTTAGAGAAACAATGTGAAGTTGACAGTTTAGTCACTGGTTTGATTTACTGACACATAGACAAAGAACATCTGACTGTACATGAATCATTACATATCAGAAATCACTGGTCACAGATCAGGCATTAGAATTAACACGATTACTTACATGTTGTGGCATTACTGTCAAGTCCATATCGTAAAAGTCTGTTTGCAAAGCCTGCGCCGCAATCCACAGTGAAATGTACAGAATACAAATAAATAATGCTAAACTGAGGCATTCACTTTGTTGAAAATAAATAAGCACATTCCTAGCATTAGGATCCTTTGAAAGGTACTGTTATTTGTAGTCCATCCTGTATCACTCTTTTCTCCTCGTCATCTCACTAACACACCAGTGGGCGGGGCCAACATTGCAATGATAAAGTAGGCGTTGATTTTCTGCAGAGGTGGTCTTTCACAAAGGGTCGTTCTCTGGGCTTGGTAGCAATAAAAGTTGTTTTTGGACTAACAAGGAAGATTTCAGTTCTGAAACTTACAGGATATTCTTATAGTATGATGACCTCTTATATGTCAAAATCTCAAGGAAAATTTGATTTCTCAGTTCATGAAACTTTTGTGACAATGCAGCACTGGCCCATCAACTGTCCAGAGTGTCGTTCACGTTCATGTTCTCACTACATTGCATTGCTAGAATTCATAAATATGTTCCTGGCCAACTGGCGATTGACACCGTTTCATATACTCGCCAACACCGTTTCTTAGTCGCATTTGGCGCTTGGTGATTGTTAATTTTACACCCTGCATACAACAGTAGATAGAGACAACACCTTAGCAAGCAACCAGAACAACCTAGCAACCGCATAGTGACACAAACGAGCCTCAGAACACCTCAGCAATTTTCGGACAAGTATTGTGGCATTAAGCATGGACAAACGGCAAACTCACAATGTCCACAGAAAAGTTCTTTTTTGGCGTAGAAGTTGCACAATTCACCTTCAGATAAGCAAAAGTTTGTGTGTGTGCTCTCTCTGGTTCCAGGGAGTCAGTGCTGTCCACCTGCGCTGAACACAGGTAATGTTGAGCTCTGGACGGCTGCTGTCACGCACTGAACAGACTGACTGCGGGCAGACCCGTGACCCATGAGGTGAGCATCACTGTCACATCTGTGAATCTGAGCAGGTGGCAGCAGTGTGAGAGCGTGTCACTGACCGAAGCGCAAGACAACCACTTCTTTAAAGAACAAGGCTGTGTGTGCGGCATACTTTCAGTGTATGCTACCTAATGTACAATCTGACAATGAGAAACATTTGTCACATGAATGTGACGAGTTTTATTTTGCAATTATCTTTTTGTATCCAACTACTGTATGTGTAAAAATGTCTTGATATTTGTCAGTCTGATCAAATAATGAGTCCGGCATCCCGTTGTGTGTTATTTTAGCAAATGTAGTCATTGATCCAGGAACTGTGTACATATCGGTCAAAAGTTTGGCATAATTACAATCCTTTGAAAGGAGTCTCTTGTGTAGGCCCCTATGAAATCTATTTAATTTTTCCCCAAATTATGTTTCACTTTTTTCCAGATTCCATTTTTTCCATTTATATTTTTTGAACTCCATTTGAATGGTTAAATTAAATTTTAGTAATCAAAAAGCAAGTCTAATTAATTGAATCCATGAAAATTATACAATTTAACAATTTATTAAAAGTTTAACAAAAATTACATGTTTAGGGCCCTATGAAATACGTCTTATTTTTTTTTTCTTCTAATTTTCAGTTTTAGGTTTTCTGGATTACATTTAATCAAAATATTAATTCAAATTCAAATTATAATCAAAAAGCATGTCTAATTAATTGAATTCATAAAAACAACAATTTATTAATTTTTTTTTAATTTTTTTCTTTTTCATAAATTCTGTGTTGTGTATTTAAATTTTTCTGGCAATCAAATGAAAGCATAAAACATGAATTTAATTTATCTTTTAATCATATGAAACTAAACCAAACTTTCGCACAACAGAGGTTTACTGTTAAAATTAAAACATGGAAGAAAATTGTGATTATTCCTCAAATAAAGGATTTTTTTTTCTTGATTGCTAACACACTATAACTGGTTCAATTGGCCCATTTTCCCAAACCATTTTTTCAGTTTCTCAAAAAGTTTAACACATTTCACCTGTTTTCACACACGTTCCAATTTTCTCAATGTTTTCTGCAAAACAGTCCTCATTTTGCACAGGTTTTACCATGCTCTCAGAAAACACAAGTACACAATGTAATTAACTCAAGTGCCACACTGTGAGCTCAAATAGCACACATTTATCCATGTGTAAACATTAAATAGCAAAACTGATGACAGACCAATCAGAATCTCAGGATAAAATAATTAGGGCCACGGGTGAATGTGCTTTGGAAAATGAGTCCTAGTGGAGGAAGAGGAGAGGAAAAGGGTCAAAGGACATGTGTCCCCGATGAAATATAAAGCATTATAGTTGTCCATGTTCTTGTGCATTGAATGACCATGAGTGAAGTTGGTCTACAGGCTCATTGACAGGGTTTTTATATCACAAATACATTATAATTACAGTACACAGTAGCAGTACTTTAGATGAGAGAACTTTCACTATGTAATGTACAGTATAAATACTGTACGCCCTCAAACTCATAATTGTCAAATTGATTTGAAGCCAATCTTACATACTTTTGCAGAACTGAGAGGCGACTGCCTAGGGGAGGGAGAGAAAGTCTTTTGTCAGAGAAAGTCTTTTGTCAGTCAAAACTGCTCTAGTATAGCAAATATGGTCCTTAACAATACTTAACTGTAATGCAATTTGACAGATGATGCTGAATTATTTTATTTTTTGCTGTACTGTAATTGACAGTATACTGTATTGTACTGTATTGCATACCAAGTTCATATTAAATTATTTGGTATTTTTTCTTTTCTAGTGCTACTGCAAGATCTCTTTACAGAAGTGTAATGAAAAAAAACTTTTCTTAAAGCTTTTTTATCTGAACCCCTTCTATTTATGTTGTATACTGTAATAGACACTGAACTGTAAAATGATTCCTGGTTGCCAAAAGGAGGTTTTTGTAACAGTAGCTGCGTTTCCATTACTGATTTGCACACAACTTTTGCAATATTTTCTAAATGTCAATAAAAAACTATTGCAAAATGACGCCGTTTCAATTATCCAGTGTTATGCGGCTAAAACATCATTTTTTCCTCTTGCGATAAATCATTCCAAAAAATCATGGCGACGGATGTTGGTAGGTTTATGCATATCCCAGCCACCGCACTATAGCCATTATTTTTAATGGAAGGAGACGTAGGCGTGTTATCCAAGCATTAATGGCAAGGAAAGCCCCTTTAAATTAATGGCATACCATAAATTGTGGCATTTTTTTCTTGTTGTAATCCAGTATTCCCATAACTCTTTTGTGTTTTATGAGTTTAATAAAGAACTCAGTCTCATCTTCTGTCTAAACATACCGTGTCATCTGTAAAGAAGGATCAAATTTTATGTATGCCAGTCGCCAGACGGCCTGTAAATACGGAAAAACGGTTTCCATCGCAGTTTTGCGAAATATTCCTTTTTCGAATTGCCTGAAAAAGCACCTCATGTGAGTGTAAAAACCTTTTTGCGATATATGGGAGTTTTTGCGAAATTGATGTGATTCCATTGGGCGTATTTTCAATTCGCAATTTCAATTTGCGCAATTTGTGCGGCTTGTGTTATGAAGTGTTCTCAAAGCAGTGCAGAAGTCTGTGTTTTTGTAGGTTTTTGTGTATCATATGAGGCCAAAGTTGGATCCTGACAAAAGAGAATGTGTTTTTTTTGGCTAAAATATTTGAATTTGAAATGGAAGGTTTGTACAAATTGCATGGTGTGTAGTTTTGAGATTGTGTTTATAGTTGTGAGAAAATAGTGGATTGTTTCATGAATTGTGTGTTAGCAATCGAGAAAAACTGTAATTTCTGCTCCTTTTCTCTAAACTCTACACACAAAACATGCAAAACGTCACACATCTCTTGCAAAAGGAAACACTAACTTCTCAAAACTACTTTAACTTCTCAAAAAATTGTTTTTGCATGGTAACTCTATATACAAACCATCAAATGATTAGCCATATACATGTCAAAATACACACGTATATAACAAATGTAAAATGTGCCTTAATCTTGTGCCTTATGCTTGTTCAGTGTTCAGTGTGCAGTGGAGTTTGCACAATTGTTGCACGATTGATGAACTTAACATTTATTGAGCTGAACTGAGCTGAACTGACCTGAGCTAAATGACACTATTGGCTTGTTAGAGCTGCTTTACAGTGGAATTTGAATTTGTTACTGTTGTGAAGCTACTGAAACAATCTGTATAGGATAAAGCACTATAGAAATAGAGGTGACTTGACTTCACTTGTATGAATATTCTGTATATATTTGCAAAATAAACAGAAATGCAAGGGTGAAAATTTATTTTTTTTCAACACAGTGATATTTTATTCCTAAGTGAACAAATTAGGTGTTAAGGTTTTTTTACACATGATCGTTGGGTGTAGGTAATCGGTAAATGAATGTGGCATTTGAATGGCAGTGTTTTCCAAATGAAACACAAGAGCTGTTAGTTTGAGTGATGTGTCTAATGTAGAGAACTGTGTTTAACGTTTTGCAAAAGGTTTGTTTTACATTTGCAAACTGAGTGTAAAGCAGAGAATGTGCTTGCAGTTTTTTCTGACTTGGGACCCTATTAAACTGTCTCTATCAGAGTCTCATCTCCCATTCCCTTTAAAAGCCAGTTGCGCTTGCACTATGGCGGATTCGCTATGGAGGAATTTGCAAGCGGAAAAACTGAACGCTTCTCCAGAGAGGAATCCTTTTATTTTTAATATTTGGCATGTTTGTGTGCTGCTGTGCGTCCCTGTGTGTGTAATAATCAGAGTGTACTCTCATTGTGCGCGCCCTTTAAATAATACAAAAAAGACTGCACTATTGACTTTAGACCAGGTTTTTGTTGGTCAATGGCGCAGTCGTTTTCAGTTCCTCAAAATAGCAATAACAATGCGCCTGAACACACCTCGTTTTCAGACCAGCACGCCCATGGCCGAACAGATGAGCACAAGTGCATTTGCTATTTAAACAACGTGGCGCTGGACGTGAAAATGATAACTGTGTCAGGCTGAAACTAGCAAAGAACACTTGGGTCGTGCCTGCCGTCGCATTGCGCCGGGTGTATGATAGGGCCTTGGTCTGAAGATTAGGTATATGAGTGAATGTTTTCAGTGAGTGGACCTCAAGTACCACTTTTAGAGTGTAAGCACTAAGCAATTAAAAACCTAACTGTATTATCAATGTTGAAAAACGTTTTTGCTGCTTAATGTTTTTGTAGAAACTGTGACACGCTACCATTGAAAAGCCAGTAAGACTTGGGTCAGTAAGATTTTTTTTTTTTTTTTTTAAAGGAAATTAATACTTTTATTCAGCAAGGATGCACTAAATTGATCAAAAGTGACAGCAAAGACATTTAAAATGTAAAAACTGTCCACTTCAAATAAATGGTGAAAAAAAGCTATCAATATTAAGCTGCATCATTGATATTAATAAGAACCATAATTAATAATTGAGCACCAATAACAATTATAACTGAGCAGCAAATCAGCATACACTCACCTAAAGGATTATTAGGAACACCTGTTCAATTTCTCATTAATGCAATTATCTAATCAACCAATCACATGGCAGTTGCTTCAATGCATTTAGGGGTGTGGTCCTGGTCAAGACAATCTCCTGAACTCCAAACTGAATGTCAGAATGGGAAAGAAAGGTGATTTAAGCAATTTTGAGCGTGGCATGGTTGTTGGTGCCAGACGGGCCGGTCTGAGTATTTCACAATCTGCTCAGTTACTGGGATTTTCACGCACAATCATTTCTAGAGTTTACAAAGTAAGGTGTGAAAAGGGAAAAACATCCAGTATGCGGCAGTCCTGTGGGCGAAAATGCCTTGTTGATGCTAGAGGTCAGAGGAGAATGGGCCGACTGATTCAAGCTGATAGAAGAGCAACTTTGACTGAAATAACCACTCGTTACAACCGAGGTATGCAGCAAAGCATTTGTGAAGCCACAACACGCACAACCTTGAGGCGGATGGGCTACAACAGCAGAAGACCCCACCGGGTACCACTCATCTCCACTACAAATAGGAAAAAGAGGCTACAATTTGCACAAGCTCACCAAAATTGGACAGTTGAAGACTGGAAAAATGTTGCCTGGTCTGATGAGTCTCGATTTCTGTTGAGACATTCAGATGGTAGAGTCAGAATTTGGCGTAAACAGAATGAGAACATGGATCCATCATGCCTTGTTACCACTGTGCAGGCTGGTGGTGGTGGTGTAATGGTGTGGGGGATGTTTTCTTGGTACACTTTAGGCCCCTTAGTGCCAATTGGGCATCGTTTAAATGCCACGGCCTACCTGAGCATTGTTTCTGACCATGTCCATCCCTTTATGACCACCATGTACCCATCCTCTGATGGCTACTTCCAGCAGGATAATGCACCATGTCACAAAGCTCGAATCATTTCAAATTGGTTTCTTGAACATGACAATGAGTTCACTGTACTAAAATGGCCCCCACAGTCACCAGATCTCAACCCAATAGAGCATCTTTGGGATGTGGTGGAACAGGAGCTTCGTGCCCTGGATGTGCATCCCACAAATCTCCATCAACTGCAAGATGCTATCCTATCAATATGGGCCAACATTTCTAAAGAATGCTTTCAGCACCTTGTTGAATCAATGCCACGTAGAATTAAGGCAGTTCTGAAGGCGAAAGGGGGTCAAACACAGTATTAGTATGGTGTTCCTAATAATCCTTTAGGTGAGTGTATTAGAATGATTTATGAAGGATCATGTGACACTGAAGATGCTGAAAATTCAGCTTTGATCAAAGGGATACATTAGATGTTAAAATATATTCAAATGGAAAACAGTTATTTTAAATTATAAAATAATTGCAGCCTTGCTGAATAAGAGACTTTCAGAAACATTTAAATTGTACTCTTACGTAAATCCATAGTGTGCTTTTCTGAACACGGCACACGTCATCTTTTGTGCTCTGGGTGTGTAAAGCAGATGTTGGCTTACTTCTGAAATGTCGATAGGACAGGAAATATAAAAAAAACAATTTCACTGTGTAACGCACACTTCTGACTGATGCTTTAATTGCACAACAATACCAGCAAATGGACTTCTTGTGGAGTGCCTGCAGATCTCTAGTGCTAAAAGCAGTCATACAGATCATTTATTGAGAGATAGTTGACATTTCGAGGACTCAGAAAGTCCATTTCCTGTGCTGTCTCCATGTCAATGCGTGGAATAATGTGTTATAATTTAGTGGGAGCCGACAGATTAAACATGTGAAATCTCCAGCTATTTTTCTTCTGACAACAGCCCGAGGTTGGACGAGGAGCCTTACAAATGCATCCAGACAGGAGTAAATACTTTGAAAAGAAAGAGGAGGCGTTTGGAACAAAGAAATGTCTCCTATATAGGCACTGGACTGATTGTGTCAGATGGGTACATTAACAGTTAAAATGCTGCACACCCGCAATGCTCAAATGAAAGTTTCTGTTAGCTTTCGTTGCATTGTATTGTGCTGCGGAGGAAGCTTTAGTTCACAATACAGATCCCAGATTACAGGATGATTTCCGGGTGTGTGATTTTAGTCATTTCCCTTTGGTAGCTAGACAGTTTATCTGTCTCTGACACATTCCCTTACAGATACGGGAGGGTTACGAATGCACCTTACAGGCCATATCAGCTGACACCACAATGAGACTCCGCAGTAAGAATTAATTAGTGATCTTTAAAGAAATTTAATTAGAAAAGCAAAAATGTAATTCTAAAAGTGGCATGATGCTAGAAAAACAGCCCAAACAAATATTGGGTAAAATAGTTTGACTGAATTATATATACAGGGAGTGCAGAATTATTAGGCAAGTTGTATTTTTGAGGATTAATTTTATTATTGAACAACAACCATGTTCTCAATGAACACAAAAAACTCATTAATATCAAAGCTGAATATTTTTGTATCAATATTTTAAGTAGTTTTTAGTTTTAGCTATTTTAGGGGGATATCTGTGTGTGCAGGTGACCATTACTGTGCATAATTATTAGGCAACTTAACAAAAAACAAATTTATATCCATTTCAATTATTTATTTTTACCAGTGAAACCAATATAACATCTCAACATTCACAAATATACATTTCTGACATTCAAAAACCAAACAAAAACAAATCAGTGACCAATATAGCCACCTTTCTTTGCAAGGACACTCAAAAGCCTGCCATCCATGGATTCTGTCAGTGTTTTGATCTGTTCACCATCAACATTGCGTGCAGCAGCAACCACAGCCTCCCAGACACTGTTCAGAGAGGTGTACTGTTTTCCCTCCTTGTAAATCGCACATTTGATGATGGACCACAGGTTCTCAATGGGGTTCAGATCAGGTGAACAAGGAGGCCATATCATTAGATTTTCTTCTTTTATACCCTTTCTTGCCAGCCACGCTGTGGAGTACTTGGACGCGTGTGATGGAGCATTGTCCTGCATGAAAATCATGTTTTTCTTGAAGGATGCAGACTTCTTCCTGTACCACTGCCTGAAGAAGGTGTCTTCCAGAAACTGGCAGTAGGACTGGGAGTTGAGCTTGACTCCATCCTCAACCCGAAAAGGCCCCACAAGCTCATCTTTGATGATACCAGCCCAAACCAGTACTCCACCTCCACCTTGCTGGCGTCTGAGTCGGACTGGAGCTCTCTGCCCTTTACCAATCCAGCCACGGGCCCATCCATCTGGCCCATCAAGACTCACTCTCATTTCATCAGTCCATAAAACCTTAGAAAAATCAGTCTTGAGATATTTCTTGGCCCAGTCTTGACGTTTCAGCTTGTGTGTCTTGTTCAGTGGTGGTCGACTTTCTGCCTTTCTTACCTTGGCCATGTCTCTGAGTATTGCACACCTTGTGCTTTTGGGCACTCCAGTGATGTTGCAGCTCTGAAATATGGCCAAACTGGTGGCAAGTGGCATCTTGGCAGCTGCACGCTTGACTTTTCTCAGTTCACGGGCAGTTATTTTGCGCCTTGGTTTTTCCACACGCTTCTTGCGACCCTGTTGACTATTTTGAATGAAACGCTTGATTGTTCGATGATCACGCTTCAGAAGCTTGGCTATTTTAAGACTGCTGCATCCCTCTGCAATATATCTCACTATTTTTGACTTTTCTGAGCCTGTCAAGTCCTTCTTTTGACCCATTTTGCCAAAGGAAAGGAAGTTGCCTAATAATTATGCACACCTGATATAGGGTGTTGATGTCATTAGACCACACCCCTTCTCATTACAGAGATGCACATCACCTAATATGCTTAATTGGTAGTAGGCTTTCCAGCCTATACAGCTTGGAGTAAGACAACATGCATAACGAGGATGATGTGGTCAAAATACTCATTTGCCTAATAATTCTGCACTCCCTGTATATATATATATATATATGCACTCACCCTAAAGGATTATTAGGAACACCTGTTCAATTTCTCATTAATGCAATTATCTAATCAACCAATCACATGGCAGTTGCTTCAATGCATTTAGGGGTGTGGTCCTGGTCAAGACAATCTCCTAAACTCCAAACTGAATGTCAGAATGGGAAAGAAAGGTGATTTAAGCAATTTTGAGCGTGGCATGGTTGTTGGTGCCAGACGGGCTGGTCTGAGTATTTCACAATCTGCTCAGTTACTGGGATTTTCACGCACAACCATTTCTAGAGTTTACAAAGAATGGTGTGAAAAGGGAAAAACATCCAGTATGCGGCAGTCCTGTGGGCGAAAACGCCTTGTTGATGCTAGAGGTCAGAGGAGAATGGGCCAACTGATTCAAGCTGATAGAAGAGCAACTTTGACTGAAATAACCACTCGTTACAACCGAGGTATGCAGCAAAGCATTTGTGAAGCCACAACACGCACAACCTTGAGGCGGATGGGCTACAACAGCAGAAGACCCCACCGGGTACCACTCATCTCCACTACAAATAGGAAAAAGAGGCTACAATTTGCACGAGCTCACCAAAATTGGACAGTTGAAGACTGGAAAAATGTTGCCTGGTCTGATGAGTCTCGATTTCTGCTGAGACATTCAGATGGTAGAGTCAGAATTTGGCGTAAACAGAATGAGAACATGGATCCATCATGCCTTGTTACCACTGTGCAGGCTGGTGGTGGTGGTGTAATGGTGTGGGGGATGTTTTCTTGGCACACTTTAGGCCCCTTAGTGCCAATTGGGCATCGTTTAAATGCCACGGCCTACCTGAGCATTGTTTCTGACCATGTCCATCCCTTTATGACCACCATGTACTCATTTATGACCATAATGCACCATGTCACAAAGCTCGAATCATTTCAAATTGGTTTCTTGAACATGACAATGAGTTCACTGTACTAAAATGGCCCCCACAGTCACCAGATCTCAACCCAATAGAGCATCTTTGGGATGTGGTGGAACGGGAGCTTCGTGCCCTGGATGTGCATCCCACAAATCTCCATCAACTGCAAGATGCTATCCTATCAATATGGGCCAACATTTCTAAAGAATGCTTTCAGCACCTTGTTGAATCAATGCCACGTAGAATTAAGGCAGTTCTGAAGGCGAAAGGGGGTCAAACACAGTATTAGTATGGTGTTCCTAATAATCCTTTAGGTGAGTGTATATATATATATATATATATATATATATATATATATAGGTGATTCTATAATTGCAGGTACATTTGGTGTCCAAAGTCATAATTTTTTCAGCTTTTTTCAAATAGTTATACATTTAATTATTTTATTAATTTGTTACTCATTGTTATGGATCACAAGATGTTACAGGCCATAACTATATAATATTTTCTGTAAAAAAGTGTCTTATATAGCTGAAAATCATGATTTCTTGTTGTCTCAATTAGTGAATTTTTATTTTACTTTTCTTTTGGTAATATTTCCTTTATTTTATTTAAAAAGGCCCTAAATAGTAATTGTTCCTAATTCTACAACATTATATTGTTTCAAAATAACTTTTATCTTATAAAAATGTGTATCCATAATTCTTGCGTTCATTCTGTTACCATACCATACTTTGCCTTTAAACTGGTGGAATTATCTCCCTCAACTATACAGGAAATGATGTCACTTCCCCTCACTGATAAGATCTGAAGCACTGAAAGGTGTGTGTGCTCTCTCTGAGAAAATATTTTAATCTAAAAAGTTCTTACACCAAGTGTTATTTTGTAAAACGTCAAAATTGTTCCCACAATTTCAAAAGGAAAACAGAATGTATCACTGATCACACAGTGGGTTGTTTAAAGTCTTTTAATCATGATTTCATTAGTGTCATGTGCTCTTAGCATTTATGCTAGCAAGTGGAGTGTTGGGCTAAAAAGTTTAAAATGGTCAATCCTGTTACCGTCAAACTCTGTTACCATGGTAGAGTAACAATGTTGACAGCATGTAACAGAATTGACAGTAACAGAGTTGACAAACAATACTAGCCTATAAAATAAATCTTTTTTTTTTTCTCGTTAAAAGTAAAAAAAAAAGGAAGTAACTTGTGGTTGGCAAGCACTGGATTATAAAAAATTTAAAAAATCCCTTAACATTGGAAACACATGTAATCTAACCTGTCCTCAGCATTAGGTCACAATGTAAAACTGCCAAACACAGTGTTTAAAAATGCAACAAATAAAAAAATACAGTTACATTAAAAGGCGGAGATCTTTAAGATATCAAACAATACAAAAAGTAAATACTGAATTATATTTCCCATTTAAAAATAGCTATAAAAGTTGTGTCCTCACTTTGCGTCAACTCCGTCAGGATTTTTTTATGATTCTGAATAAATCAGGCACTGTCATGGGCAGCTTTAACTCTGAGGAGCACTTACTATTTCCTGCTCATTGTGGATTTCACAGTAGGACACATAGTCCTGGAAGTTATATATATTTTGTCTGACAGAGTTGACACAAATTAAGTTATGGTGAATAAATATTAATTTTTAGAAAAAAATATTTAGAAATAAGCCTGTTCCCTTACATGGTTCATTGTCTGAGACCTTTGTCTACAAAAATACCAATTTTTAATAATGTAGTGTTAGTTTTTATTTTTTAACATCTAAAACACGTTTTGTCCCTTATCTCAAGAATCAGTGATCTCCAATTATATAATCACTCTTTTTTTTTTTGGTCGGGCAGTGTGAATGCAAACATAAAAATCTGCCAATGTTTTATTCCTTTCAAAACTGCTTGTTTTGCTGCTTCTATTCACCCTATAGCGATCCAACACAAAAAGGGAAAATTTTGCTTGTTATTGTAATCATTAAAATGAATAAAATGCATATTACAGCACCAGACACCATTTCCACTTGCACAATAATTACATTGCTCCATTTCTGGCGTCCTGTCCTAATTATCCATTTGCTAAGCATTGCTAAACATGTAGGTTAAATGAACCTGCAGAAACAGCTGGCTATTCATGAAACTGTGCTTATATATTGCTGAAGGAGGTTTTCTTATAAGTCTCATTAAACTGTGGAAACCTTTGAAGGCCAAGTACATCATATTCTTTATTTTTTGAGTGTTTTAATGCAAGCCATAGTGACTTGTAGGTCAATTATATGGAGGAAACTGCGATATGCTATAAACGTAATAATTGGATACTTTATCCCCCGGTTCCACAGACAAGGCTTAAGCTTAAGCTAGTCCCAGACTAAAATGCATGTTTGAGCTGTTTTAACTAAAAGAAACATGCACTGGCATATCTTAAAATATGTCATTGCCATTGTTTTGTCTCAGGATGCACACCAGTAATGTTTTTTTTTCTTCTCTAGGACACGTTTATAAAAGCTACTTAAATGCCCTAATTGAACTATGGCATAATCCTATAGCTTAGTCAAAGCCCTGTCTTTGGAACCAGGGCAATAATACTTAAATTAGCATTTACATCATAGTTCAGGATAACATAAGCGCCCTTGAAAGGTTGTACCATCAATGAACAGCCACAATATATGTAAATCAATGTGAGTGCTGGTTCTGATAAAGAGCCCGTGGCTGGAATGAGGCATCCTAATAGAAGGACATCAAATTATTTGCTTATGATTTTAAGTCTGAGCTACTAAAGTACAGTACAGTAGCTACTACACTGCTGACTGTTGTAGTATTAGATCTGTGCACATGCTATTTATAAATAAGGGGGAGGGATATTCTCATTCTAGAGAGCATTTTATTGGACAAAAACAAGTGTATGCGTCACTGCAGAAAAAGATGTATATTTTTGGCTCGTTTTCCTGGAAGAGAAAGACTACAGAATACGTAGTTAGCAGAGATTGATTAAATTCCACAAACCTCTCATTTGGATTTTATGGAATCATTCAGTCAAGGTCATGAGCTCTGTGGTTCTCTCATTTCTTCCATATTGATCATGCATGACTGTAGCAAAGATCTTTTTAAAAAGAAAAGGGACATCTGATGTGTACTTGTGCATGTGGATGTGTGTTTTTGTGTTGTAGCGATGGAGTGGCATGTCTGTGAGATTGTGAAGGAGGACTTACCGAGTTGGACGTGTATAGCAGTAGCGTGTCTCTCTGATGGGAACAAGACTTTTGGTGGTCTGGTTGTAAGAAGTGCTGCAAAAAAAAAAAAATAAACACACATTAGCAATAGGGCACTGAATAAATTATTTATCTATAAAAAAGAAAACTACATCCTCTTTGCTGTCTAGCCCATCTAAAAGACATTTATACATCTGGCAGATGCTTTCTCCAAAGAAATTTAGGGCCGTATTTAAGAGAGGCATGTCTTAAGCGCAGTGCAATGCAGTACATTCTACACTTGGGGCCCTATTTTAACGATCTGAGCGCATGGTCTAAAGCGCACGGCGCAGGTGCACTTAGGGCGTGTCCGAATCCACTTTTGCTAGTTTAAGGACAGAAAAAATGGTCGGCGCGCCAGGCGCATGGTCTAAAAGGGTTGTACCTAGTCTCTTAAAGAGTCATGGGTGTGTTTTGGGCATAACGTGCAATACAATACAGTTTAAATACATGTGTGCATTACCACGATTGCCTCAAAATAGCAACGCGCCAACAATGCACCTGAACACACCATGGTTTTCAGACCATGGGCGAACAGATGGCGCGAGTGCATTTGCTATTTAAAAAATGTGGCGCTAGATGTGAAAATGATAACTGCGTCGGGCTGAAACTAGCAAAAAACACTTTGCATTGCATTGTGCCGGGTGTATGATAGGGCATTGGGCAGGGTAAAGTTTTTGTCAGTTTTGTGCAGCTGCACACTCAGTTTAGGCATAACTGACTGTCATTACATTAATCTCTCATGCACGCTTTGTTGAATACTCCCATAAAAAGTGAATAAGACGTAGTGCATGGTTGTAATGTCTAGCTCTGTACTAACCCAGATACAAAATAGAGCTTTTACTGTGCATTCAAAGTACTGTGCAATGAAACAGAAGTAACAGCAAATACTTGATTCTGATTGCCATTCAACAGTATATTATCCCTTAATACTAGTGGTATGTGACGAGACCCTTAGCTCACGAGACGAGACGAGACACGAGATTGGGTTCACGAGAACGAGACGAGACAAGATTTTTACACAGTATTTTTAAGAAATCCTCATTGACGAAATACATGACTAGAAAAATTGTTTGCAGGTGCATTTGAAATGTTTTAACTCATCATCTTGTAATGAATGCCATTTCAGTTCTACTTTCTGAGTATGAATTGTCATAAGCAGTAAAAGACAACAATACTCAAGCACTGTAAAAGGTTTTGCCACAAACTCAACTGAATGGCTTCTTTCCTGTATGATTGTCTCTTCCGACCTTAGAACTCAATCTCAATATTCAAAGTGCAAATAGAGACCAAATTTTTCTTCAAGTATGATACAGAGCTAAGAGCTATTTACAACTACACAGCCCAGCCTAAGATAGTTTTCATATTGAGAGATATTTGCATGTCTCAAGGAGTTGCTTTCAAACAGCGGTAACGTATTGAAGTTGCGTTTGAATGCCCGCTTGGGTTTACTTTCACTTTCGCGATTGTGTGTACTCTATGAATAGGGAGCGGTGGTGCTGAATGCGCATTTTACAAAATAAGTAATTTGTCCGACGCTTCTGTTGCGCAATGAATCCTCCGCCACGGTCCTGTCAGTCTTCTTATCACGTGAGCAGTGATCAGTGCTGCGCACTATTTACGGCTCGAACAGCTCGTGTTGGATGAGCTGATGGAATTGAAGCAACCGTTATCCACCTAAATTAAGAGACCTCGTCACACCCCTACTTAATACCACTTAATTCTGAAAAAAACCCAGAGATTCTAATTATTTGACAAAATAACCTTGTACCTCGCACGTAGTACCCTAGAATACTGCCTAACACTTGATGGCTGCTCTGTCAAGTCCTCGTCGTCAGTTAGGAACCTGGGTGTGCTCTTTGATACCAATCTCTCATTTGAAAGCCACGTTTCTAGCATCTGTAAAACCACATTCTTCCATCTTAAAAATATATCTAAATTACGACATATGCTCTCAAAGTGCATGCGTTCATGACCTCAAGGCTAGATTATTGTAATGCTCTACTGGGTGGTTGACCTGCACGTTTAATAAATAAACTGCAGCTGGTCCAAAACGCAGCAGCTTGAGTTCTTACTAGAACCAGGAAGTATGACCATATTAGCCCGGTTCTGTCAACACTGCACTGGCTCCCTATTAAACATTGTATAAATGTTAAAATCTTGCTAATTACTTACAAAGCTCTAAATGGTTTATCTCCCCAGTACTTGAGCGAGCTCTTAACACATTATAGTCCTTCACGTCTATTGCGGTCTCAAAACTCTGGCCAGTTGATAATACCTAGAATATCAAAATCAACTGCAGGCGGTAGATCCTTTTCCTATTTAGCACCTAAACTCTGGAACAGCCTTCCTAGTATTGTTAGGGAAGCAGACACACACTGTCAGTTTAAATCTAGACTAAAAACACATCTCTTTACTATGGCATACACATAGAACATTAACAATTTATATTATTCAAATCAGTTAAATGATTGTTTTAGGCTGCATTAACTAGGTCTGCCGGAACCGGGAACACTTCCCATAACACCTGATGTACTCGTTACATCATAAGATGAATGGCATCTACGCTAATATTAGTCTCTCTGTTTATCCTGAGGTTTACTGTAGTCAGCTGGATCCGGGCCGTATCCAGATCAGATGGTGGACCTGCGCCTAGACACGACCAACGCATCCCCGAAGTGTCAGCAGAGATTGTGTCAACTAGATTCTCCCCTGTGAAGGAGAGCACGATAGCCAGTGGCACTGATTCTCAACAAACCCATCTCCATACTGGTGTGATGACTCCGATCTTCAACTAGATGGAACTGGACAAATATTCTGAATGTTCCGATCCAGTCTGACTTCTGACTTGTAATGTTTGCCTGAATCATAATCATACATTGTTTGTTTGTTGGCCAGAGGAGAACTGGCCCCCTGACTGAGCCTGGTTTCTTCCAAGGTTTTTTCCTCCATTCTGTCACCTGATGGAGTTTGGGTTCCTTGCCACTGTTGCATTTGGCTTTTGGCTTGCTTAGTTGGGGACACTAAATATTCAACATTATTACTGATCTGCCTGCATTGACACCATTATATTGAGCTAAGCTGGAAGATGACATCACTGTTTTCTCCAGAGCTGCTGTAGAGCTGAACCAAACTTTGTTGCATTATTTTCCTGTTATCACTGTAAAGCTGCTCTGAAAAAATCTGTATTGTAAAAACCACTATATAAATTAAGGTTACTTGACTTATCCTGAAAACATAAGCTCATCCGGGTAACTGTCACTGAAGTCGGCGCTTTATGCTTGTGTGGACATAAAGTATAAAGTATAGACATGAAAACGGAATTTATAACTGACTCTGTATCTTTTATTCTTCTTTGCAGAAAATCATTCTTCTATTAAATGTGTTGCACTGGAAAGACGCCTGTTTCTTTGCAGACCTATAACACCTGCTAGGAACGTTTTTTCCTCGTGGAAGTTTTGCGTTTTACGGACAGTACCGTATCTCTTAAATGTCCATCTAGTTTGAACTTGCCGCTTGCTATCAACGAGATTTCATGTGTAATTATTTTGTGTCTAATTATTTACTTATGTGGCAAGCAGCCATGTAATAAGAAGGATAATGTACAACCCTGATCCTGATCACCCTGTCGGGGTTTATTCTGCATTAACAACCGGCTGGATGCACATTAACCCTTACATAATATCTTTGTTTTTGCTAACTATTACAGCAATCTGGAATGTGACCATCTGTTGTGGTGCATTAAATGTCTGTTTACCATTGCTTTCACATATGGCATAAAATGAAGTACATAAGCAAGGAATAATTGACAAGTAACACCTTGGGTGTGCATTATCGGTCCCTCATTCAGTTATTAATGCAGTTATTAGAGCGAGAGAGTGAGAGAGAGAGAGAGAGAGAGAGAGGGAGGTTTAACAGTACATGTAACCACTACTATACTTATTATAAAACCAATTTTCAAAGCTTTCAAAAAAATTCAAACAAACTGATCATCATGTAACATGCATAACAAATACACCATATATCACAAAAACCCAATAAATTATGTCAACCTAAAATATGCAAATTCAATCTTTAGCCTCCCTGCTATTAGCCACTTGAACATTTCTTCAGGATCTATAGTAGCCAACTGTAAACCTTTATTTTTCTGTGTTTTCCACACTGACAGTTCAGCCTTTCCAATCAGGTAATTTAATAAACATATTTTTTAAACGTATATTTTATTCCTCCAATAAATACCTTACATTTTCATAATTTCACATTTTCTAAACCAGCTCCTAAACTATTTAAAAATAAATTTTAATATCTCACACTTGCTCCAAATGCTCTAAATCTTCTTTCCCCCTCAGAATCGACATTCCCCCTTCACAGCTGTATTCAGGTGTGCCACATGTCCGTCTGCAGCTATTGCCCCATAAATAATCCTCCATTGTAGATCACGTACGTTTCTCTACAGGAGGTTTACTGTATATAGGGCCCTCCACCTGTCTCTTATCAGGAAGTCTGGGCTCAACAAATCTGGCCACTTTGAAACTTTTTGTTTTCTCAATGAATCTTAATGGATTGTTTTTACTGTAATATTATACATTACTTTCTTTGACATGCTTTTAAAAGAACAAAACTGGGGAGTCCTAAAGGATAAAATGGCATCCACCACTTCTTCTTTATCCTCCTTTATTGCTGGAGAGTTCTGGAAGTTCCACATTATTCCCCATGTCCTGGATATTCTCATGCCTTTGTGCAATAAATGTCCTGTATCCACTTGGTAATGCATTGTAAATTATAAATAAATAACAGTTTTCCATGTTTGTAACATAGATCTATAAAAAACAGTGAGCTCAGAGTTCATGTCTTCAAGCTTCATTAAAAATAATTGTTTATCAAGTCCAAAGCCACCAACTCTCCTCATCACACTTGTAGTTTTTCCACATAACACATCTTTATCAAATAGAAATCTCTGTGCAGCCTGGATCCTGAAAGCACAGATTATTTTTCTCACATCCACCAGTCCTTGTACTGGTAAGTATAATACTGCAGCAGGACTCCCATGTTGTCCATCCCAAAAAAGTTCACTATTGTCCTTTGTATATTAGAGATCCTATGACAATAGTCTTATGCCACAAAATAGAAGCAGCCAGATTGTTTACTACCAGAACTCTTCCCCAATACGGCAATTGTGGTAATAGTCATCTCCACTTCAACAGTTTTTTTGTTACATTTTTTGTAAAATCTTTAGTCTATCTTTATTTCATTGCAACCCTCCTGGAAGTTGTGGGAAATTTTCCAAATTACCAACTATAAATCAAAAACTTTTTGTCCAATTAACCTTAGCAGAGGAAGCTTTTTCATATAATGCAACAGTATTTGTTAAAATTGTAATATCTTCTTGTCCTGTAATAAAAACTGTAATATCATCTGCACAGGCTGATAAAACCACCTTAGAATGACCATTAACATGAAGGATTAAAGTTTCTTTTAAATTCTTTCTCAACCTACATAATAAAGTTTCAATAATTAGGCTATATATTTGTCCAGAAACTGGACAACCTTGCCTTATGCCTCTTGTCACAGGTATTGGAGCACTTAAACCATCATCATCACATGAACATTAGAATACAACAACCAAATATATGAAATAAAAACATCACCAAATCCATAACTCTTTAACACCTTAAATAGATCTACACGATCAAATGCTTTTTCTTGATCTAAAGACAACACTCTTAAGAGAGAGAGAGAGAGAGAGAGAGAGAGAGAGAGAGATATTAAACGTGTGTGAGTCTGTGTGTTCGGCAGCAGTGTCTCTACTAATAACCAAATATTCAACAGCCCCGTAGTATAGCTGAATATATTGCATGTGGTCAAATGTGTTTTTTAACACTACCATGAACAAAACTACTCATGGCAATTGAGAACATAATCCTGAATATCAATGCAAAACACATTAGGGTTAGGCCAAAATATCGATAGGGCAATATATCGATGTCCTTCTCCGTGCGATACAAGAATCGGTACGCTGGTGCCAAATTTCGATATTTTATTTACTAAAACAAGGCACTCTAAATAGATTTCCCTGCTCCCAGCACGGCTACTTTATGGCTCCTCGAGGTGGCGCTCAACACATGAATGAGGGAAATGTGAACATAAGTTAACTAGCCTAAGAAAAAGAGGTTTTTAACAGGATGGCGGATAGCAGTGTGAGTAAAGCCAGCCACGTTTAAGACCAAAGTCTGGAAAACCTGCACTTAACCTTTTCATGGGCATTTTGTTTTCTCAGTTAGAAAGAGATCCGGGGCCTATACCATGAAGCCGGTTTAGCTGGCTAGACAGATATGTTTAAGTTTAGTTTGTGCCAATTCTGGGTTTTAGGTACCATTAAAGTGGTTTGGCTTTTAGCAGTGTTCATCTCCATAGCAACTTACGCTCCACGGCTAACCTGCTCCAGGGCAGGTTATGTTCTGGATAAGAGATTGCAAACTAAAATTGGACCAATCAGCTGTGAGAAAAGTGACAACTCTGATGCAGTAAGGTCACCCCCCCGTTTCTACACCACATTAAAGGTCACTACATAGCAAATGGTTTTTAAAGACTAAAGCGTCTGACTTTTAACAATGCTTATTTATAATAATAATTTTGAATGATTTAGATATAATTTATGTAATTATTATACCCTTAATCAATTACACGTATCATTTTAGTTAATCAATCATTAATAGGCACTTGAATATAAATAGACTATGTACAGGTCATACAAATAAGCTTTAAAATCAATATATAAAGCTATACAAATTACTACATGTGAGCTTAAATGTTCAATTCTCTCTATATATCAACTAAACTAACTTCATAACTTTTACTTGCATTGACGTAGTACGATTTTTCTTTAAGTTGTCCTCTTTCGTAGACAGCTCTTTTCTTCTTGCTGTGTAAATTTGTTTAAATTCTTAATGTTGTTCAATCATGTAATATTCTGCAGAAGAGAGAAATAAATCTCGCGAGAAGTAGATCCACAGCATGTGATTGGCTGTTCACTACTGACGTCACAGCTAAACTCCTAAACTCAGGATCAAAGCCTGAGTTGACAGAGAAAGCTGATGATCAGCATCATGGGACCAACAAAGCCTGAATAGATTGGTTTGGTTTTGTCAACTCGAAACTAATCCTGTAACCCTAAGTTTGTTAAACTACCATTATGGTACAGGCCCCTGATGTATAATCATAGGATGGTCTAGCAAGATATCGTGATATCGGTATCATGAGCCATGTATCGTGTATTGTATCGTGAGGTGCCTTGTGATTCCCACCCCTATTTCACATACTCACATAAAGCAAAATATACTGTACTAATAGCAAATCTCAGTTGATCATTTATATCGTCACCAAATGTATACTATACTATTACCCATGAAGTTCTAAACTGCTCAAGGTGGACTATAAGGCAATAAGGTATTATAAAGATTAATATGAATTTTTGTAATGCTGCTTTGAAACAAGGTGTATTGTGAAAAGCGTTATAGAAATCAAATGAACACAGATGTTAACCAAGCGCTCAGTACATATACAATTTTCACTTTTTAGTATGATTTTCTTGCTTTGTTGGGTCACCACCTGAGTTTGAAATTGAAATCACTGCTGTATGCTGCTGTCCACTAAGCTAATTTTCAGGACAAACAGGCTCAGTTCCTTGAGGTCACCTTACAAGGAGAGTTTGGGTTCATTATGTGCTATATAAATGCTTATCCTTTTGGTATAATCTTGTCTCTCTATATTGTGCAAAAATACTGCAAAAGGAGTGAGGGATGAGGTCGAGACCCTCATCCATCTTGAGGGGGCAGCTGCAGCTTTAGCATGCAAATGAAAGCTATCATTCTTGTCAACAGAAGACCGGACTGTTCACCAGACTACCCTCTCTGCATCGACACGTCTTTATCAGCTTAAACTCCTTTTACATCTCAAACCCTTCTTCTCCTGCAGCTACTATGGGATCAAACACACACGCTGGTGAGCAGATAACCATATTGCCGTGTCAGTAAAGTTTAGAGATAAATATGAACCCCAGTGATGTTTTTATGATACGGCGAGAACGTGTTTATTCAACACTCTCTGCATTTGTAAAGTGTCTCTGGAGCAAAGCAATTAGTTACAATGATGCAAAAACCACAGCACAATTCCTTTTGCTGACTTCAGATTTTTCATGGGCAGAATTACTTTTTAACAGCTCCCTTTATTAACAAATAAAATGTTAGGAAAATTAAGTCCTCTTTAAATTACATTGTTCGCATGTAACTGGGTCTGCTAGGTAAATAAATCTTTAAGCCTCTGCAGCAAACTGTCATTAGCCTCTGGAAAAACTGAGTTTAGATAAAAACTACCCTAACTATATGCCTTGAGCTGCCAAAGCGACTAACGTCCTATCCGTGCTTGACCTCAGGGGCAATAGCCGAGTCTTTTTGGACAGCTCCAAATGTTTTAGATGCACAAGAGTAAAGATAATTCATTTGGACTCTATATGGGCCATTAAAAGACAAGCTACAATGCTGCAGTACAAAGAATTACAGCACTGATATACAGATATACATGCCTCCGAGACAACACTATTTTGTCAAGTGGCTAACATAGCATAATCAGAGAGAGCTTTCTCCATCATACAATCCTTCTTAACATTTTCTCAGAAAATGGCCACAATGTAAGAACCAATGGCGGATCCTGGCATAGGCTATACAGACAAGGACAGCCCGGCTCATCCGCATCCGTTTCATGGGATTGCGCCGCTCTCTGTTCCACCCACCCCTCTCGTTTTTTGTTTTTTTTCCCCAAACAGCTCCCTGTGCAATACTTCACCACCCCCTCACACTATCTGTGTGTCTGCCCAGAAGAAAAGCCTGCTAGAATCTTCTAGAATCCATGTTAGCAACACACGGTTCAAGTTAATTAAATCACAGAATAAAATACACCAGGTCCAAAAATCAATATCATCTGACAAACAGTGGCAGTTTCACTTGGTCTATTAAAAAAGTCTATTACTTATCGATCTACTGTCAAAAGATTAAAATGATCAATGATTTATTGAATGTTATATTGTAATTAATGCATTAACACAAAGTTCTTCTTTAAAGTCACAATATGTACGATTTTTTTATTAAAATATCCAAAAACCACTAGAACAATGTTATACAGCTCTGGAAAAAATTAGACCACTTAAAGTTCAGAAATCAATGTTAAGTGGTCTCTTCATTTTTTCCAGAGCTGTATATTTTGTTGACATGTTTACTTACATTATCCCATACGTTTCTAAGACTGTTTAAATCCAGAGACATCAGCAATTTTAACCAGGACACGGACCATGTCTGTGCGTCGCCTGTCAGTTACGTCATATCCCATCATAACCCTCGATTTCCATGGAAACAAAGATGCTTTAATATAGTATGTGTTTTATGAGACAGGTGAGCAACTGTTTGGATATAAATGTATCAACAGAAAACTAGGCGTTATACAGTGCAACACGGTTAGTCTTATTGTTTGAATTGATTTACCGTGTACCATGTTTTTACCATGCCTCAAAGACAACACTATTTTGTCAAGTGGCTAACATAGCATAATCAGAGAGAGCTTTCTCCATCATACAATATTTCTTAAGATATGATATATTTTAAAAGTCATTTAGTCATCCTGTTCATATTAATATGATATTCTAATATTGATCTAGATTACTACAAAGTGCAACAAGTGTCTTATCCCAGCAAGCAATAGCCGTCATTTCACCGCCTCGGTTAACTATAGAACCGATATAGTCCGGCTATGAGTAATAATAAATAATAATAATTTTTTACATTTATACAGCGCTTTTCTGGGTACTCAAAGCGCTTTACATATAGAAGGGGGGAATCTCCTCAACCACCACCAATGTGTAGCATCCACCTGGGAGATGCGACGGCAGCCATATTGCGCCAGAACACACACCACACACCAATAACCCACTTCTAGCCAAAAGAACCTTGAATTTGGTTACATGTCGTTTTTGCCAAAACAACTTGTGAGATGTATGATATTCCATCAAGTCAGCAGTGATTACAAGGTGTTTGGTTTTTGATTCCTTTGGTTCGACGACGAAGCGGCGACTGCAGCATAAGCAGAATAAAAGCTCAGAGACCGGTGTTTCATGCAGGTCTCTCTCATTAGCATTCGCTCCTGCGACTCTCGGCGCGTCCTGCTTCATACTACCGTAACATTAATAAAACTTTAATACATTCACTCATTCATGAACATAATTTCTCCCCGAGTCCGTCGGATTCCTTTCCATCAGCTGTGGAGGTGAAGAGCCAAGACTACAACTCCCATGATTCCACACTCATTCACGGCGTCATCAAGCTATGGCTTTGTTTTGAATAAGCGACCTCTAGTGGCGAAACTAGACTGTAAAAAAATATGGACGTAGTGTCCGTGACGTCACTCATAGGTTTCTGAAGAGCGTTTCTAAAGCCTAAAGTGCGGCCGTTGCCATCTTGGCAGTGCGTCACTCCCGGATTACTGAAAATGGGTAAAGAGGAGCTAACAGGTGGAGTGAGTGAAGCTAAAAGACAGTAGTGACAGCAGCAGCAATCCACCTGTCACTCAAGTGGCCACACCCTTAATTATGCAGAACTTTAACGCTTAATATAATTTAAACAAATGAGTTATAAAAAAAATTCACCCCCCTCACAATTGTCATGAAGGGCAAAATTAGCTGTATAGACCAAAACCTCAATTTGTACCAAACTGTAAACATATTTTTTCTGCTGTAAAGTTGGGCATTTTAACATGGGGCTCAATGAGATTCTGCTCCCTTCTGGAGCCTGTCTCTAGCGGCCAGTCGATGAATTGCAGTTTAAGTCACTTTCGTATTGGCTTCAAGAGAAACTGGGGGAGGTTGCCGCTTGGGCGAAACTTACATACTGTACCTTTAAGATAAGAGAAAATATGGGAAGGGTGAAATGTAAAATGAAAAGCGAAAGGGTCAGGGTGAACAATTTGGATTACATTTGTAATAAACTGTAATTATATATAAAGAAACCAAACCGAGGCAGATTCTGCAGCAACAGCACTCTTTTCTCTCACACATGCAAAACAGATTCTATATTGATATTCAAATACTCCATACTCAAACACTCTGGGATATACAAAAACTTTTTGAAAACTTGCAATAACTAAATTGTTCAAATGGTAATTTTTGTTTCTCTCTGTGTGAATAGATCATTTATGTGCAAACTGCATCATGTTTAAATACTTCATATTAAACAAAGAGTCAGTATGAAGATCAATACCATTTAAAGCACAAGCATACCCAGTATCATGTTTGCTTTGGTAATGTGCTAACAGAGTTTCATGCAACTTAACCATAGCAACATTTTCTTCAGTCCCCCTCAGGCAGAGCTTAAAAGAAGTGTAAAATGCTTCTCTCTGTTGAGAATTGCTAAAATGCAGAGAGCATCAGGCAGCTGATATTGTAGCTATTAAGATTCATATACAAATCTTTCGCAAATAGCAGGACTGAAACATTGATTTTTGTATGCTTCACGTCTAGCAGGATCTGCCTACATTAAAGTGTTCTGTCCATGGGCTTACTGACTCCAGACTCACTCCAGGAATCAGTGCGTGACAATGGATCTCTATCCAGCATCACATCTCTTTGTCCCTGGCTGATGCCTCTCTTTCACAAGCGAGCACCAGCTGTCCTCGAGGTACAGATACGTCATGACACCTGACCCTGCGCATCTGGACCCATCACTTCCCATCCACAGCCTCACTTCCTCTCACACACTGAGGGCATTGTGGCCCTTCTGCGGATGCCTCCATTCCCCAATGACACTTCCATCCCTGCCGTTAAATATAAATCTTCCAACCACTTCTTATCCCACTCCGCGTAACTTTGATTTCCATGCTTCTCAAAACTTTTAGTTGGTTTAGGTTAACATGTGAGTTTCCCAACATGTCCTCCAACCACTACGCCTATATAGGTCGTTTGTCACTTCCCTGAAATACGACCCATAGGAGTGTTAACTAAAGTTGCGCCCCTATCGACAACAGGACACTTTCATTTTAATGCATTGTTCCCTTTTATCTGCGTCTTATTTCAGGTTTTGCATAGCTCAATTGGTAGAGCATTGCAATATATAACAACATGTAATCATGTGATCATGCAATTGTGGGTTCAATCCCAGGGAAGTGTATATGCACTATAAATCACTGGGTGGGGTGGGGTGGGTGTAGTTGTTAATAAAAACATTTTTTTGCTAAATGGAAATATGACAAATGGTGGCAAAAAGTCCACACATTGCATTTAAATGACCACGCATTTTGATTGGTAACGACAGTCATACGTCATTTCATGACGTCAGACGTAACACGACACTGTCATTATTTTTACGCCAGCTAGAGGGCACATGCCTTTAAAATGTAAATAAAGGTCGTAATAAGGTGCTTGAAAAACGACCTATAGAGTCGTGTTTTTTTGGAGGACAGTTTGCAGTTTCCAGTTGTGATGCAAATACACTCTGGCCTGGTTGAGCCCGATCACACGAAAATGCGTATCAATAATACGAGTGTGCAATGTCGTGGAATGTATAGTGCATATGGTACGCAGTTTTTCGCGTGCATATGATACGCACTTTATGGCATATTATACGCACAACAATTCTCACTATTAACTAGCTGCTTATTAGCATGCATATTACTAGGATATTGGCTGTTTATTAGCACTTATAAAGCACATATTAATGCCTTATTCTGCATGACCATATTCTACATCCCTTAATCCTACCAATACCTAAACTTAACAACTACTTTACTAACTATTAATAAGCAGTAAATTAGGAGTTTATTGAGGCAAAAGTCGTAGTTAAATGTATATGTGTTCCCCATACTAAAGTGTTACCAAAAAATCTTACCGATCCCAAACTTTTGAACAGCCGTGTATATTTACCTGAGAAGCAAAATGATATATGCAAAATGAAAATGATATATATATCTCAGTGGTGAGCAGTGATGTTCTAAAATGAGGAGGCAAAGTACTCATACTTTCCTTTAATAAATCAAATGTAAATTCATGTCCTAATTACACTTAATGTTGTCACATTTTCCTGGTTAAAAAAAGAGACAAAAAAAAGAACCAAATACAATTATATTTTGTATTCATTAACTATACTATGTAAACCAAGTATAAATCTCATCAAGTTAGTGTTTTTTAAGCATTTTTTTTTACATTTATTCCAAAATAACTAGCTGCAGTAACAATTTAAACAATATATTTTAATTGTTAAGTGATGTTCAGCTCTTCGTTTTAATAGTCAACTTATTTTCATCAGTCATCAAGCTCGGTAAACAGACATGAAGTACCTTTAATCTCCCCAAGCTGATTGCTCTAAAAAACCCACATTCATCATGTTTTCAGGCCATTTCAAGTTTGATTTTGGCATGACAAAGCAGTGATATCTAAATGGCAGAGTTATTTACTTACTTTTTAATTAGTCTTCCCATTAAACGCCATAATTTTGTTCATTCAGACTGATTCGTGAACTCTGAGTCGTGAACGTGCACGAAAACAAGAGGCGGGATTTATCGCACCAACCAATCATATCCAACCATAACCAATCATATCCAATGGTAGCGCGATGGCAGCATTGCCTCCTCTCACATGACTTTCCCCCATTCATTCTCAATTACCCCCCACTAAACCCAGTACATGCTTTAGGGGGTCTGCTAAAGCTCAATGGGCTCAGGGGAGGCAAGAAAGACGTGGCGTCCCACTGTAACTTTACCTGCTGGTGGCGTACTTTAGAAAAACAAGTGATTTATTTATTTATTTTTTTTGTTTTATTTTGTAATGTGTTTTTTTTTATTTATAACATATATATATATATGATGAGTCTCGATTTCTGTTGAGACATTCAGATGGTAGAGTCAGAATTTGGCGTAAACAGAATGAGAACATGGATCCATCATGCCTTGTTACCACTGTGCAGGCTGGTGGTGGTGGTGTAATGGTGTGGGGGATGTTTTCTTGGCACACTTTAGGCACCTTAGTGCCAATTGGGCATCGTTTAAATGCCACGGCCTACCTGAGCATTGTTTCTGACCATGTCCATCCCTTTATGATCACCATGTACCCATCCTCTGATGGCTACTTCCAGCAGGATAATGCACCATGTCACAAAGCTCGAATCATTTCAAATTGGTTTCTTGAACATGACAATGAGTTCACTGTACTAAAATGGCCCCCACAGTCACCAGATCTCAACCCAATAGAGCATCTTTGGGATGTGGTGGAACGGGAGCTTCGTGCCCTGGATGTGCATCCCACAAATCTCCATCAACTGCAAGATGCTATCCTATCAATATGGGCCAACATTTCTAAAGAATGCTTTCAGCACCTTGTTGAATCAATGCCACGTAGAATTAAGGCAGTTCTGAAGGCGAAAGGGGGTCAAACACAGTATTAGTATGGTGTTCCTAATAATCCTTTAGGTGAGTGTATATATATATATATATATATATATATATATATATATATATATATATACACTCACCTAAAGGATTATTAGGAACACCTGTTCAGTTTCTCATTAATGCAATTATCTAATCAACCAATCACATGGCAGTTGCTTCAATGCATTTAGGGGTGTGGTCCTGGTCAAGACAATCTCCTGAACTCCAAACTGAATGTCAGAATGGGAAAGAAAGGTGATTTAAGCAATTTTGAGCGTGGCATGGTTGTTGGTGCCAGACGGGCCGGTCTGAGTATTTCACAATCTGCTCAGATACTGTGATTTTCACACACAACCATTTCTAGAGTTTACAAAGAATGGTGTGAAAAGGGAAAAACATCCAGTATGCGGCAGTCCTGTGGGCGAAAATGCCTTGTTGATGCTAGAGGTCAGAGGAGAATGGGCCGACTGATTCAAGCTGATAGAAGAGCAACTTGGACTGAAATAACCACTCGTTACAACCGAGGTATGCAGCAAAGCATTTGTGAAGCCACAACACGCACAACCTTGAGGCGGATGGGCTACAACAGCAGAAGACCCCACCGGGTACCACTCATCTCCACTACAAATAGGAAAAAGAGGCTACAATTTGCACGAGCTCACCAAAATTGCATAGTTGAAGACTGGAAAAATGTTGCCTGGTCTGATGAGTCTCGATTTCTGTTGAGACATTCAGATGGTAGAGTCAGAATTTGGCGTAAACAGAATGAGAACATGGATCCATCATGCCTTGTTACCACTGTGTAGGCTGGTGGTGGTGGTGTAATGGTGTGGGGGATGTTTTCTTGGCACACTTTAGGCCCCTTAGTGCCAATTGGGCATTGTTTAAATGCCACGGCCTACCTGAGCATTGTTTCTGACCATGTCCATCCCTTTATGACCACCATGTACCCATCCTCTGATGGCTACTTCCAGCAGGATAATGCACCATGTCACAAAGCTCCAATCATTTCAAATTGGTTTCTTGAACATGACAATGAGTTCACTGTACTAAAATGGCCCCCACAGTCACCAGATCTCAACCCAATAGAGCATCTTTGGGATGTGGTGGAACGGGAGCTTCGTGCCCTGGATGTGCATCCCACAAATCTCCATCAACTGCAAGATGCTATCCTATCAATATGGGCCAACATTTCTAAAGAATGCTTTCAGCACCTTGTTGAATCAATGCCACATAGAATTAAGGCAGTTCTGAAGGCGAAAGGGGGTCAAACACAGTATTAGTATGGTGTTCCTAATAATCCTTTAGGTGAGTGTATATATATATATATATATATATATATATATATATCAGGGCTCGGCATTAATGCTTGTCTGGGACAAGTGGATTTTTTGAATGGGCAAGTGAAAGAGAATTTTATTTGCAGTTAACACAGTGCGTTAATACACAGTTAATACAATACAGTTAAGCAATATCACACGACCAAAAGTGCTGAATATCATCACGACTGAAAATGTGACACTGATTTCATATGGCAGTTCAATAAACAATTAATAAATATAAAGTCACTTACATTTTAGACGAAATATTGACTGTTTTTGTTCTATTTCAGCAGCTAAAATAGTTCCAAACAAAGATCACATCGCGTCTCATTTTACGTTATTTAATGCAGTTCTAATTTTTCAGTGTAAGTGATTTAATTTGATTGGGAACAGCCCTATAGTGTCTTATTATTCTAATTTAATATATTGATCAAATTTAAGAATTTAAAATGAAAGATGAAGCATATATTTAAAACAATTAGGGAAAAATGCCCTTTATGAAGGTCAAAATATCATAAATATGCAGATTTAAATATGCTAAAGCTGACTGAACACTAATGAGAGTATTTGTTTTCTATTTTTTTTCAAAACATTTTTACTCAGACAAGAGAATGACCGATTTACATGAAAATGCTCAATGTTGAGCCCTGTGTGTGTGTATATATATATATATATATATATATATATATATATATATATATATATATATATATATATATATATATATATATAAAATATACACACCCCTTACCCTTACCCTTATATCTCTTATTTGAAGATGAAAGGTTGCTTTTTTCGGACTCTTGATTCATTTAGATCTTCCCTAATCATTTAGATCAGAGAGAATGGAATGTAAATTCACTGCAATAATGGCCGTCACTGACAGCAGCGAAGATATGAGAAGAAAATGTACAAAAATGTCAGATTTAGAGGATATCATGTTTACTGCTTGCTAACTGCCTCTAACAGCACTCTTGAAAAAATTCTTCATGAATATTAAAAACTTCCAACCAATGTCAAATGTCAAACCAATACTAACATGACATTCTGGTTTACTGTACATCTGCGCTGTGACTTCTAAAGAAAAGTGTGGGTAAATTACATGACGGTGTAGTCTCCATTTAGGAAACATTATGAGCAGACTAAACCCGACACTCCTACGCAAAGCCCTGTGCTTGTGAGGCGACTGAAAATAGCCCATGAAAAGCTGCTTATGCAATGGTAGATGTGTGGGGCACCCTTGAGAGCATCTCCCCACCGCTTCCAAATCCAGCCCAGCCAGCTGAACTACGGGCGCTCACTGGAGCATGTGTGGGAAGAACAAATGGGAGAAAATATTGGAAATGCTTGTGGTATCTGGGACCCAATCAAGAATCAAAATCTCAAAAAGATGAAAGTACAAAGAAGTACAAAATAACTGCTTAAACATGTGAACATGCCTGAAGAAATGATTCCAGCATCCAGTAGAAAAGGGAAAGACAGCAATGAATGGACAACAGGCCTGGAACAACTCGGTCTCGAGAGAAATCGTAAAGAATCAAACGGACAACCTCAGCACATTCCCCCATATTCCCCGAGGAATATTTCAATTTCCTTTCTATTTCTTGCTGGGAAAATGGGAAATCAGACCTCATGCATGTTCAAGTCAACTCAAGTATTTGTTTCAACCTTTTTGAATACATCAACAAAAAAAAAATCTTGTCATATGTTGCTTTTGCAATAAACATTGAATATTGCACTTTATAGAATATTGCTTTTTTCACCGTTGTTCAATCTTCAGTTGTTATTGCACACATTCAGCATCTCATCTCTGTGGAAGCCGACTTCGCTGTATCATTTATTCTACATCTCATTGTTGTTGCATTGGGATTGTGTAGGAATGTGGCTTTATAGAGTGGACTGCATGCCATCTTCTGCTGAGTGTGAACTGTTTCATACTCACTGACTAAACTGTCATGAAAGTTTCATGGCGGAGTACGGCACACTCTTCTGTAAAGAGTCTGAAAGCATAAGGAGGATTCAACGCTCATTTTGCTCAAGTTACGGCAGGGGTAGTAGGGTACATTTTTATGATGATGGAAGGTCAATTTGAAATTATGCTTTGTAAAACAACACATTCAACAATAAAAGCTTGGGACAGCAGCTGCAAAAATGCATGGTTAAAAAGTTTTTTTTGAGTTATGGAAAGGCCGATTTGCTAAAGCAATAGGCCACAACACAAATAGGAGTGCGTAAAACCCCCTGACTGTGGTAAAATCACTGTAATCACTGTAATTCTTGACTTGGCTTATATTGGAAACAGCAATGTTCGGTAAATAAATGAAACATTATTAAGAATAATCAGATTAAGTCTGACTGCAGGTGAAACTAATATGTAGACTTTAACTTTCCCCACCATTGACAGAATTTTCCAGCTTTCCATGTTTCCACTGTTATACGGTAGGGGGCGCTATTATGCATCCTCGGAAAGAGTAGAGAGTCTCTGGATCAAAACACAGGAAAAAAGAAGCATAAACAAGCGATAAAAGCATTGTTTATGTCAACGTACAGTTGACGGGTCACTGCTGCATCATCAAAAAGTTTCAGCCTTTCCAATGTAAATATTCAAGCGCTGGAAGACGCGCACTGTCTGGGAAGTTTAAATATCTGATCCGAAGCAAGCTCTTTTTCATGCCTTTCTGCGCTTGAATAGACATATTCACTCATAATAAATTGAAGGCAAACCCAAAAGGCACGATCTGTGCAATCTTAAAGTAACAGCATCCTAATAATGCTTCACACGCCTCGAGCAGCGGGACTTTTATTATGCCACAGTCGCCGGCGCCATTTCCGCTTTTCCGGTCATGAGTATGAGGTAACGCAGCTCTGTTTATCATATTAGATGCATTTGAGTGTGTTGAAAATGATGTTAGGACGTTACTCTGTGCGTTCACTCGGTGGCTGCTATGACACTTGTTGCACACTGCAGTAAGAGTAAAGCGTTTTTGCTAAATAAAACCAAGGGCAATGCAGATGTGACGCAATTGACTCTCTCACACGTCCCGGTTCCCTGGTTAAAATAGCAATTTTCTCACGATTTACAAATAGTTGGAAACATTTGGGATATTGTAAGTACTCAACTGAACAAAATATATAACACTGGCCAAATGGTTTTTGGATATTTTACTGAAAAAATGTTACATAGTGCACCTTTAAGTCACTCGGCATTCGCAGGTGTGGCAAAAAGCTAGTTTTAGGCCCTGCTTATACACTTTGTAGTCTTTGACAAAAACATGATTTTCTCAGCTTTTTGTTCAAAATGTTGCTTTTTTAAACTTCAAGTGTTGATAAAAGAGAATGCATGAAGCTAGAATATATATATATATATACACTCACCTAAAAGATTATTAGGAACACCTGTTCAATTTCTCATTAATGCAATTATCTAATCAACCAATCACATGGCAGTTGCTTCAATGCATTTAGGGGTGTGGTCCTGGTCAAGACAATCTCCTGAACTCCAAACTGAATGTCAGAATGGGAAAGAAAGGTGATTTAAGCAATTTTGAGCGTGGCATGGTTCTTGGTGCCAGACGGGCCGGTCTGAGTATTTCATAATCTGCTCAGTTACTGGGATTTTCACGCACAACCATTTCTAGAGTTTACAAAGAATGGTGTGAAAAGGGAAAAACATCCAGTATGCGGCAGTCCTGTGGGCGAAAATGCCTTGTTGATGCTAGAGGTCAGAGGAGAATGGGCCGACTGGTTCAAGCTGATAGAAGAGCAACTTTGACTGAAATAACCACTCGTTACAACCGAGGTATGCAGCAAAGCATTTGTGAAGCCACAACACGCACAACCTTGAGGCGGGTGGGCTACAACAGCAGAAGACCCCACCGGGTACCACTCATCTCCACTACAAATAGGAAAAAGAGGCTACAATTTGCACGAGCTCACCAAAATTGGACAGTTGAAGACTGGAAAAATGTTGCCTGGTCTGATGAGTCTCGATTTCTGTTGAGACATTCAGATGGTAGAGTCAGAATTTGGCGTAAACAGAATGAGAACATGGATCCATCATGCCTTGTTACCACTGTGCAGGCTAGTGGTGGTGGTGTAATGGTGTGGGGGATGTTTTCTTGGCACACTTTAGGCCCCTTAGTGCCAATTGGGCATCGTTTAAATGCCACGGCCTACCTGAGCATTGTTTCTGACCATGTCCATCCCTTTATGACCACCATGTACTCATCCTCTGATGGCTACTTCCAGCAGGATAATGCACCATGTCACAAAGCTCGAATCATTTCAAATTGGTTTCTTGAACATGACAATGAGTTCACTGTACTAAAATGGCCCCCACAGTCACCAGATCTCAACCCAATAGAGCATCTTTGGGATGTGGTGGAACGGGAGCTTCGTGCCCTGGATGTGCATCCCACAAATCTCCATCAACTGCAAGATGCTATCCTATCAATATGGGCCAACATTTCTAAAGAATGCTTTCAGCACCTTGTTGAATCAATGCCACGTAGAATTAAGGCAGTTCTGAAGGCGAAAGGGGGTCAAACACAGTATTAGTATGGTGTTCCTAATAATCCTTTAGTTGAGTGTATATATATATATATAATTTAAGCAGAGGCTCTGTTTTGATTGAATGTTCACATAGTCATAGAATAAAATATTTTGGGGGCCATGCATTTGTGAAAATGATCAAAAACACTGGTGGGGAGATAATATATGAATTCAGCGTTTGTGAAGCACATTTACAACAGCTACAAACACAGCTCGCTGAATCAAAACTATCCATGAAATCAAATTAGCCCAGTTAACTTTTTTTGAGTTGGACTTTCAATCGTGTAAAGCCATTTTTACACTTTGTAGCTTACTGTTCTCATTTTTTTTAAGGAAGACAAGGAAAATTGATCCCAGTCTTGTGTTCATAAATGGAGTGTTTGTGGAGAGAGTCATTTTCTGTTTTTCAGATTTTTTTTGTTGTTGAGAAGATTAAAGAAAGCCAGAGTGCCTCAGAAACTTCTTGTGAACGTTTACCGATGTGCAGTGGAGAGTGTACTAATATTGCATCAGATATTGGTACGGTAGCCTAGTTGTAAAAGAGAGGAACAGAGGGCTCTGCAACTAGTTACCAAAATAGCACAAAATATCATCAGCACACAGTTCCCATCTGTTGAGGACATTTATTTGTCCAGATGTTGGAGTAGAACTTCCAAAATTATTAGAGATCCCACTCACCCTGCACAGTGCTTCTTTGATCGCCTCCCTTCATGTAGGAGATACAGGGAGATTTACTCTCATACCACAAGTCTGTAAAATAGCTTTTTTGTTAGAGCTGTACAACATCACAGCTCAGCCAGAGCTGTTGAGCTCGGTAAAGCTGCAGTTTCCTCCCAATCTCTAACCGTTTCTCCTCCTGATCTCCATAAAATACAGCATTCTGTGCAGAATTCAAATTGGTCCGACACGTTTTCTAGTCTGCGGCGACTCACACATATGATCCGCTCTGTGCTATCGTGTCTCTGGACCGGAGCTGTGGCGGTTCGCATGACACTAACACGAAACCAGACTTCATTCACCCCAATGGAAAGCATATTTACACTGATATAGTGCACCATGTAGAAAATAGTAAATGTGTGAACAAGTGACTGATTTCAGCTGCAGCTTCAGCATCTGTGGGCGGGGCTTCAGATTCTAGAGACCATTTGATTGGACAGAAAATCTGATGATCTGGATCCATTGATCCAGATTAGTGGAAGTGAGAGACTGTAAGTTTTGAATGCTTATATCTTCTAAATATTAATTTTGTCATTGTTTTGAAGCACAATAGCTTATAGATAACAGTAAAGCTAACATATTCATACTAAAAGCCAAAAAATTTTAAACAGTCTGTTGTTGTTTTTTTCTTACTGTACTAATTGTTTAATCTGATGTATCTTTTTTAAAACTTTTAATCTATATTGACATTTTTTCATTTATTGTTGTGGTCTTTGTCTATATTTTGTGTTGTCTTTTTTATGCTGTTGTTTTATGTATACGTTTGAGAATGTGGGATACCAACAAATTTCGTTGTTTTGCACAGCAGCACAATGACAATAAAGTCTTTAATTTATTAGTCAGTCATTTTCAAAACATTTTGATTGGATTATACACGTACAGTCTACAGGTTAGGGTAGGAGTTTAAAATTGCAACAGTTTTCTTGCTACATACTGTATGACCACAAAATGTCAATTTAAAGATATCCTCTTAAATCAATGAATCTCAGTATAATAAACAGTTGGCCTAGCAGTCTTGAGTGCTGTTTTAATGAGCATGAATGGTGGCACATGCACTTGCAATAAACACAAAATGCCTGGTTTTCTTTCTGCCTGCCAATTTAATTCTCCCTGAGCCAGCATGTACATCTGATGCCTCGCCAACTATGGCCGTCAACAAACTCTTCCCAGCATCATTAAAAAAAGGTTTGCACAGGACATTTATATTTATTCCATTACCTTTTTTTTTAAGTGAAAAAAAAAAAAAAAAATACATGTACCCACAGTCACGTCAACAAAAACCAGGAAATATTTTTGGACACACTAAATGACTTTGTGAAAGTTTTCACCAGAAACTTGCAGCAGAAATACGAAATATTCACTGGCTTCAGCAATGTGCTGACTGAGCAATTATTACATACACTAATGTCCACTAATGACACAAGTGCATGGGATACACACCCATCTGAAATATAGCATACACTTTTTTTATTTAACCCAAATGCTGGGTTCAGCCTGTAGAACACTAGCCTTCTACAAACGCAGCACCGGATCTACACTCAAAGAGAACAATGCATCGGCGCCACCATGGAAGTTTTACGGCCGTCAAACGAATGCGCGACCAAGGCTGAAACGCGACACGACAGTGCTGTCATATGTAACAAAGTTGCCACTGACTATAATACACTCAAAAAAATGCTGGAGGGGGGTATACCTGTTGTCATTTTATTGGGTTATTTTTTATATTTTTACTCAACTGCTGGGTCATCACATACTGTACCTACCCAGTGCTGGGTCAATGTAACCCAATGTTGCGTAGTCTGTGCCAAACCGGTTAAAACTGGATATATTTGTCAACGGTCATTTTGTGTTCTGTTCTGAGAGAAAACTTCTTGAGGGGAAATTCCTGAATGAAATTAAGGTTTGTATTACATTGTATTCCTATCAAATTATTACTGTACAAAGAGGAAAATGTCTGTAGTCTCACATTTTTACATGTAAGGCACAGCTAATGTCTGCTGGGAACGCTAGCCGAACGACGCGCCAGCGCCACCAGGAAGTTTCACCTCCCGCCAAACGAACGCGCGACCAGGGCTGAAACACGACGCTGTCCTGAGCTGCCGTGCGCTCCAGTAACTATAATAGGAGCGCTGTTGATCTAATGCGCTAGCGTCGGTGCTGTGGTCACGCTGTGCATTTGACGGGTTGAGTTCTCTTTTAAAATGAATATATAAGATTCTCATTTAATGAACTGGAACAACCTGATACCAGTTTTCTTCCCACAGATTCCCATTGGCTGCTGTTGCAGCTCCTGTCAAGTCCTAAAACATTTACTAAATGTTTTTGAGTATTTTATGACTGTAAAAGACTGACTTGCCATTGAATACAAAATATTGTCCAAGAACTGTTCCTGTCCTATATATATATATAACATCATTTTTTAAAGTGCATTTTTATAATTTAAAATGAAAAACCTTTAATATCAAATTGACTGACCCAGCACTAAAAAAACAACCCAGCAAGCTGGGTAAAAATAACCCAGCATGTGTTCTGTCCAGTATTTACTCAGCACTTGACTGCCATATAACCCAAATTGGGTTGTTTTTAACCCAGAATTTTTTAGAGTGTATATACAGCCAATGCCTTTTACCTTAATTTCTTAATTAAAATCAATAAAAAAGTAGATGTATTTCTGAGTTAAACAGACTTCTTTAAAAAGGGACAAAAGGAAATTCTCACTCAACCTCATCAGATTGGGAAATGATTGCACATATCAGGATTGAGAAATGTTGACATATTATTCTTTATACTCTGAGATTATTGTCATGCTGTGACTGAAGTCGCAGTGCTCTACGGATTCTTTACTAAGAACTGACAACAAGATTTTTAACAATTTACAGGAACTGCCAGTATCTGGCCGTCCAGTCTGACTTTGCCCATAGAAATAGGTCAAAGTGCCTGAAGAACTGACCTCTTCTAGAGCCGGTTAAAATGGTCCAGCACTTCACAGCATGTGAGAGCTCAAGAGACTGGCAGAGATTTGGGACAAATTGCTATAGAGCGGCGGCCCGTCAGTCAGACTGAAAGGATTTGCACTCGTGGAGAGCTCACGGAGCACTCCCAAACTCCTCTGGGACAGCAGCACTTTAGGAAAGACAAGCCCAAAGAGGCTTCAAGACTGTGAAGTGAGCCACGGGTCCATTTAAACAGAGATGTAGCCGATATGCTACTTCCATACCGATGAAACAGTCCACTGACGCATTAAGTAAATATGAGTCAATTCAGGGTCATTTGTGCATAGAATGGAATATGTTCCCCAACAGATAATAGTTAAATGTTTGTACATTAATAAATTCCAGTTAATGAATGAATGTAAATAGGACATGCGTGCACACTCAGACTTGGCTTTGGTATATTTTATAAATGCAAAGAACTTAATTGAGGTGACATTTCTTCATTCTTCACACTGAATAACACACTGAATAGAAATTACATGCATTATGAATCCTATGTTAATGTGTTTTGGTAATGTAAGTGCATTCCTTATGTGACAACCATACATTATAGTTTTGTACAATTTTGTCTTCAGCTCTGAAGACAATGTATTGAAACATGTGAATTTTGCATAGTTTTTTGATAGCCAAACTTTTTGTGGATGTTATTTTTTATTAAATGAAAATATGAAATTAACACTTTATAAGTATACAATAATACAGTACAAATTATTTGCAAACTATTAGTTAATATATTATAATATATATAATACATTGTAGTCTCAACGTTGTTAATATATTAAAATGGTATAGTTTGTTCTTTATTCATTGTCACTGTAACTAACAAGTTATTATTTTTTAATTAGCTCATATGTAAAGAGTTAGATAATGCTTTGTTAACAACTGTAAATAGTTCTCACTTCAGGAAAATATCCTTAATTGAGTGCTTTATTCCAGCCTTTATTGTACATTAATTGCATTAGTATTAGGTGTCCCTTAAAATGTTTACAAATACATTAAGCATACACACACACACTTTGTGTTTTCATATTTTATGGGGACTTTACATAGGCATAATGGTTTTTATACTGTACAAACTGTATATTCTCTCCCCTTACACTAACCCTACCCCTAAACCTACCCATCACACAAAACTACAGGCATTTTTACATTTTCAAAAAACATCTCTTAGTATGATTTATAAGCTTTTTTTCTCTTGGGGACCAAAATATTTCACTACAAGGACTAGGATTTTCAATATTTCCATCCTTGTGGGGACAGTTTGTCCTCATAACGTAGGGTTTACCAGGACCCTACGCTTTATGTTATAAGCAGAAGAACAGGTTCTTCCTGAGGCTAACTGAGGCTACAATTCACACCGGCTCACCAAAATTGAACAATAGAAGATTTGAAAAACGTTGCCTGGTCTGATGAGTCTCAATCTCTGCGTAAACAACATGAAAGCATGGATCCATCCTGTCTTGTATCAACGGTTCAGGCTGCTGGTGCTGTAATGGAGTGAGGGATATTTTCTTGGAACACTTTGGACCACTTAGTACAAATTGAGCACTGTTTAAACAGCACAGCCTACCTGAATATTGTGCTTAACACGTCCATCCCTTTATGACCACAGTGTTCTCATCTACTGATGGCTATTTCCAAGAGGATAACACAGCATGTCACAAAGCTCCAATTATCTCAAACTGGTTTCTTGAACATGACAATGAGTTCACTAAACTCAAATGGCCTCCACAGTCACCAGATCTCAAACCAATAGAGCAGATTTGGCATATGGTGGAACGAGAGATTCAGATATCATTTTCTATTCACTTTGAAAATCAAACAACAACCTCTAAGACAAACCCCAAACCTACTCAACCAAACTGGCACACGGCAAGTACAACCCACAACCCTTTTGGAGGAGGATTCATGATATTTTGTTTCAGAACTAAAAACACAGATGAGTAGAACTAAAAACATGCTGGATGCTCATGAGACCAATGGTCAAATAGAAAAGTCCTAAAAAGGGTTTTGAGTGATTAAAAATCAATTACATGTACATGATGAAAATATTTGTTTAATGTCATCTGCGTTATATTTCATCTGCAACAACATTGTGAACAGATCCATTTGGACATGAATTATTAACTGCATCATTATACAAAAACATGAACAGAGTTCTCAGCATGAAAGACCCACGACTGGAAGATTAATGTGCTGCTTTTATCTCCAATATGGTAGGAAAAATTGTTGAGAAGCGTAAATGAAATGAAATGTGGAGTGTGTATGAGGATGTTGACAGGTTGGTTTACGGTGACATGATGAACTGCAACAAAATGTTTTCAAGATGCAATTTTGGGTACAAAATGAGTACATACTTTTAGGGAATAGGAGAATTGGGACGCAGCATGGGTCTCTTTCCTGAACTGCACAATTTGTGCATGAAATCTGCATATAAATGTTTGGTAACACTTTAGTTTAGTGTTCCAATTCTCACTATTAACTAGCTGCTTATTAGCATGCATATTACTAGGATATTGGCTGTTTATTAGCACTTATAAAGCACATATTAATGCCTTATTCTGCATGACCATATTCTACATCCCTTAATCCTACCAATACCTAAACTGAAGAACTACCTTACTAACTATTAATAAGCAGTAATTAGGAGTTTACTGCGGAAAAAGGCGTAGTTAATATTGCGAACTGGACCCTAATCTAAAGTGTGACCAAATGTTTTGAACTTTCATTCTAATAGCTGCTGAAAATTCAGCGTTGCCATCACAAGAATAAATTACATTTAACAATATATTCAAATCAAAAGTTATTTTAAATTGTAATAATATTTCACAGTATGACCAATGACCTAAGATATTCCACAACATATAAAATAATATTTTATAATATACACTCACCTAAAGGATTATTAGGAACACCATACTAATACTGTGTTTGACCCCCTTTCGCCTTCAGAACTGCCTTAATTCTACGTGGCATTGATTCAACAAGGTGCTGAAAGCATTCTTTAGAAATGTTGGCCCATATTGATAGGATAGCATCTTGCAGTTGATGGAGATTTGTGGGATGCACATCCAGGGCACGAAGCTCCCGTTCCACCACATCCCAAAGATGCTCTATTGGGTTGAGATCTGGTGACTGTGGGGGCCATTTTAGTACAGTGAACTCATTGTCATGTTCAAGAAACCAATTTGAAATGATTCGAGCTTTGTGACATGGTGCATTATCCTGCTGGAAGTAGCCATCAGAGGATGGGTACATGGTGGTCATAAAGGGATGGACATGGTCAGAAACAATGCTCAGGTAGGCCGTGGCATTTAAACGATGCCCAATTGGCACTAAGGGGCCTAAAGTGTGCCAAGAAAACATCCCCCACACCATTACACCACCACCACCAGCCTGCACAGTGGTAACAAGGCATGATGGATCCATGTTCTCATTCTGTTTACGCCAAATTCTGACTCTACCATCTGAATGTCTCAACAGAAATCGAGACTCATCAGACCAGGCAACATTTTTCCAGTCTTCAACTGTCCAATTTTGGTGAGCTCGTGCAAATTGTAGCCTCTTTTTCCTATTTGTAGTGGAGATGAGTGGTACCTGGTGGGGTCTTCTGCTGTTGTAGCCCATCCGTCTCAAGGTTGTGCGTGTTGTGGCTTCACAAATGCTTTGCTGCATACCTCGGTTGTAACGAGTGGTTATTTCAGTCAAAGTTGCTCTTCTATCAGCTTGAATCAGTCGGCCCATTCTCCTCTGACCTCTAGCATCAACAAGGCATTTTCGCCCACAGGACTGCCGCATACTGGATGTTTTTCCCTTTTCACACCATTCTTTGTAAACTCTAGAAATGGTTGTGCGTGAAAATCCCAGTAACTGAGCAGATTGTGAAATACTCAGACCGGCCCGTCTGGCACCAACAACCATGCCACGCTCAAAATTGCTTAAATCACCTTTCTTTCCCATTCTGACATTCAGTTTGGAGTTCAGGAGATTGTCTTGACCAGGACCACACCCCTAAATGCATTGAAGCAACTGCCATGTGATTGGTTGATTAGATAATTGCATTAATGAGAAATTGAACAGGTGTTCCTAATAATCCTTGAGGTGAGTGTATAGGGTACAATGGGGCTAAAGGCCAAAAAGTCATTATTTTTGTTTGTTTTTGCACACAAAAAAATATTCTCGTCGCTTCATAACTTTAAGGTTGAACCACTGGAGTCACATGGACTATTTTAACGATGTCTTTACAACTTTTCTGGGCCTTGAAAGTGGTAATTAAATAACTGTCTATGGAGGGGTCAGAGAGCTCTCGGACTTCATCAAAAAGATCTTCATTTGTGTTCCGAAGATGAACGAAGGTATTACTAGTTAACTTTGTTTTGTCCTCATGATGAGAGTTGATTATTAGATTATGTACAGCCTGTTAAAACATCTGATCAAACCTTTTAATATTCATATTATCATATTACTTTTTTTGGTAAATTTTGGTAAAAAATTCTTAGACATCAGGGCTCTCTTGGCCTATGATTTTGAGTGTTTAGGATTTTTCTTTTGCAAAGTACTACAGCTGCCTTGATGGAAATGTACAACTGTTCCAAAAAAGTATTGTATGGACCTCCACTGGGAAGGAAATATAGAGACCGGACCTCTTGGAACTTTAATTGAATGTACAGATGAGATTTTGTTTTCCCAGAAATGGCTGGAATAGCCAAAACCATTAATTATTCATTTTTCTTAACATATGTTTGACTATATAATGTATACAATTAGAGTCAGCACTCCCAAAAGTAAAGTTGTGTATAGACTAGATCAAATGTTCCTCAAACATTCAATGTTGTCCAATAGCAAATATCATAATGTCTATTAATTTGGTGATTTTCTCAAAAGCCTGGAACATGGGCAAATTGAAATCACATATTGAGGAAGATGTTATCCAAAAATAGGATTTTAATGTAGGTGGAAAATGTAATTGGAAATCTCTCAAAAACATTACAAAGCATTTGACCTTACAGAGTTAGCAAAGGGTCTACCAAGAATAACGAGTCCTCACACAGATTGATTGGATTTGCTATTCAGTGATAAGACTGAGAATGATCAAATGAACTCTATCAATTTCATTACCGGATCATCTGACCCTTAGAAAATTATTCAAGACACACCCTGGCCAGCTCAGGATAACTAAACCAACAACCGGATCTCACAAGAAAACCGTGACTATGCATACAATTTTGTCCTGCTACATATTATTACACTTTCTACATGAAATGTCTCTAATATTTATAATAATTTTCTATTCACTTTGCCCAACCCTAAACCTAGTCTCAATCCTGGTGTAATGGTGGAGAGCACATCACTTATAGTGCATTGATTTTAAAAACACAATTAAGGCATCAAAGCGAATGAAATTTGATTCGATAGTTATGCCCGTCTTTCATCCATTCAAATTATAATCAATTACTTCTTGAAGACAACCAAACTGGGTCAAATGGGAAAAAAATATAATCACAGTTTCACAGTTAACGGACATGCAAAAATAAAGTGGAAATTAATGAGAGAGGGAAACTCAGAGTTTTGTAACAGAAAAAAAGACACTAAAGTGATGGACAGAAAACAGCCTGAAATCAGTGTGAAGATTTCTGTATCAAATGCTAAAATTATGAAAAAGCACTGTAAAGCTTAAAACTGTGTATGGACGAAATAAAATGTTCCTAAAATCATTCAGTGTGTTGACCAAGAGCAAATCCCATCTACATTTCATTTCATTTGATGATTTGTCCAAAGGCTTGGAAGAGGGTCCTAATGCCACCTGTTTTCCATCAGAGGTGTGCAATTACAGGTCCATTTGTACTACCTGTTGTGTCGAAGGTCATTGAAAGGCATGTCATTTTAGATTACACTCAAAGCAGTCTCTTCTCTTTAGAGTAGGTTAAAACTAAATTGGACTGGGGCAAAGGTAGAGCCATTTTCCAAGACTTGCAAGCCTTTTACTTTACAAGTTTAGAGACCTCATTGGTTCTTTTTTATACTTAAATGAATACTGAAGTTTATTCTATTTGATTTAATGACATCAATTAAATGCCATCACATAAACGCATAACACATTTTTTAAAACATCCATCCAACTATTTTTATATGGTTGAGAAGTGGTTAGAGAAGGGGTGGGGTTAATCTTAATATTCAACAATATTATTGATCTGACTGCACTGACACTATTGAGATGAGAACTAAACTGAGCTGGACGATTACATCACTGTTCATCTTTGAAATAGAAAAGTTTAAATTCAATTCCAACGAATGCGGGTTTTCCGAAAATGCGGTTTGCGAGTCCTGAAAATGTACGGGTGTGAGTTGGATTATAGAATGCAGTTGTCACTCCCGTAAATAACCAAACTGTGTGTGTACTGTATTAACGACTCAAATACAGGACTGACAATCGTATGTATGAACGTGGCCTTATACATAACAGATGGTAAAATATACTGCATATTTGCTTCTAACATAAGATGAGGCAATATATCACAAAAACAAAACAAAAAAATGTGCGAGTGACTTTACCATGGCAAAAGGGCATTACAGGCACAACCTTGAGCAGCAATGAAAATGCTAAATGCTATATTGTAAAGACAGTTTTATTCAATACAGGCCTTTATGAAGCAACATAAAATCATATAAATAATAGCTACTTATACGTTGATAAAAAAAAAAAACTCTGGCTTCATGCAAGTCACACATTTATACTGTTCAGCAAATCTGACTGAATCCAAATCATTGTAAAATTTTATGGGTTCACTTTGGGTTCCATTTCTTGTAGATTAATTATATCCTTCTCCTCATGTAAATTAAATGTCATCACAATGGCATTTGCAATAATTCTCAATGTCACAATGTAATTTATAGTGTTATTAAAAAAAAAACCAAACGTGCTGCGTAACACGAGAATGAACCTCATTGGTTCTTGCTGAAGCTCAAACGTGCTGCGTAACATGAGAATGATCCTCACTGGTTCTCACAGAAGCTCAAACGTGCTGCTTAACACAAGAATGAACCTCATTGGTTCTTGCAGAAGCTCAAACGTGCTGCGTAACATGAGAATGAACCTCCTTGGTTCTTGCAGAAGCTCAAACGTGCTGCATAACATGAGAATGAACCTCATTGGTTCTTGCTGAAGCTCAAACGTGCTGCATAACATGAGAATGAACATCATTGGTTCTTATTGAAGCTCAAACGTGCTGCGTAACACTAGAATGAACCTCATTGGTTCTTGCTGAAGCTCAAACGTGCTGCATAACACGAGAATGAATCTCATTGGTTCTTATTGAAGCTCAAACGTGCTGCGTAACACTAGAATGAACCTCATTGGTTCTTATTGAAGCTCAAACGTGCTGCATAACACGAGAATGAACCTCATTGGTTCTTGCTGAAGCTCAAACGTGCTGCATAACCCGAGAATGAACCTCATTGGTTCTTATTGAAGCTCAAACGTGCTGCATAACACGAGAATGAATCTCATTGGTTCTTGCTGAAGCTCAAACGTGCTGCATAACACGAGAATGAATCTCATTGGTTCTTGCTGAAGCTCAAACGTGCTGCATAACACGAGAATGAACCTCATTGGTTCTTGCTGAAGCTCAAACGTGCTGCGTAACACGAGAATGAATCTCATTGGTTCTTGCTGAAGCTCAAACGTGCTGCATAACATGAGAATGAACCTCATTGGTTCTTGCAGAAGCTCAAACGTGCTGCATAACATGAGAATGAACCTCATTGGTTCTTGCTGAAGCTCAAACGTGCTGCGTAACACGAGAATGAATCTCATTGGTTCTTGCTGAAGCTCAAACGTGCTGCATAACACGAGAATAAATGTCATTGGTTCTTGCAGAAGCTCAAACGTGCTGCATAACACGAGAATGAACCTCATTGGTTCTTGCTGAAGCTCAAACGTGCTGCGTAACACGAGAATGAACCTCATTGGTTCTTATTGAAGCTCAAACGTGCTGCATAACACGAGAATGAACCTCATTGGTTCTTGCTGAAGCTCAAACGTGCTGCATAACACGAGAATGAACCTCATTGGTTCTTGCTGAAGCTCAAACGTGCTGCGTAACACGAGAATGAACCTCATTGGTTCTTATTGAAGCTCAAACGTGCTGCGTAACACGAGATAGAAGCTCATTGGTTCTTATTGAAGCTCAAACGTGCTGCATAACACGTGAATGAACCTCATTGGTTCTTGCTGAAGCTCAAGCGTGCTGCATAACACGAGAATGAACCTCATTGGCTCTTGCTGAAGCTCAAACGTGCTGCATAACATGAGAATGAACCTCATTGGTTCTTGCTGAAGCTCAAACGTGCTGCGCAACACGAGAATGAACCTCATTGGCTCTTGCTGAAGCTCAAACGTGCTGCATAACACGAGAATGAACCTCCTGGTTCTTGATGAAGCTCAGATGTGCTGCATAACACACGAGAATGAACCTCATTGGTTCTTGCAGAAGCTCAAACGTGCTATAAAACATTACAAAACAGTTAAGGATAAATCAAAGTTTCTGTCGTAAAGTTTCCGTTCTCTTTGTCATAGACTATCATTAGCAGTGGCGACAGGAAACTTTTGTTGAAGCAGACAAAGAGAACATCAATCAGATGTTGTTTTCTCTGCAGGTGTCCAGCTGTGTGCTGATGGCAGTGGACGGTGATGGATAGTGTTACCTTGTCGCCTGCAGAGGGGGTTTATCCTCATTACATTAGCTGCTTTACTTGGGCGCATCTTGTTAAAATGCTATTCACTCAACGATCACAACAAATGAGTCTAGAAGTACCGCAGGGAAAGTGTTTAGCATCAGGATTGCCCTGTAGAAGTTTTATAGCTTCACATATAAACAGAAGACAAGAGGCTGTACAGTTCAGTCTGATCTCTTGAAGGTCAATACTGCAATGAATGAGTGATGAATGAATGTGTAGAGGACTTGTGCATCCTCAGGTACTTTTTATCAGAAAATTAAAAGTGAAATTATTTAAGATTAGTTCCTAATTTCTATCTGTCACTAAGTGAAAAATGAGACAGCAGGGCAGCCATTAGAGTGCTGTTATCAGCACACTGCAGTCACATATAGAAGGAAATTACTCAAATTATTGGCTGCAATATATATATTAGCAGGGCTTCATAAAAAAAAAAAAAAAAACCTTCTCCTCCCCCTCACAACGATACAACTACTCAGATGGCATGTGCACCGGCACCGGATTCACTATTTACATGGTGGAATATAGACACCCTCAACCTGACGAGTCAGTTTAAATACATGTGTGTATTGCCACGATTGGTCAAATAATTAGCATTTCATTCGTCATTACTGCAAATAGGTCATTCTGATACATGCAATGACTATCCATTGACATGTAGGCATTATTATCTTTATGTACACAATAATCTTTTAATCTTTTTGTAATTCTTTTTATTTTTAATATTTGGCATGTTTGTGTGTCCCTGTGTGTGTAATAATCAGAGTGTGCACCCGCCTATAGGCACATATTACTAACACGCCCTTTAAATAACACAAAAAATACTGCACTATTGACTTCAGACCGGGTTTTTGTTGGTCAATGGCGCAGTCGTTTTCAGTTCCTCAAAATAGCAACGCCCCAACAATGCTCCTGAACACACCTGGTTTTCAGACCAGTACGCCCATGGGCGAACAGATGAGCATTTGCTATTTAAACAACGTGACGCTGGACGTGAAAATGATAACTGTGTTGGGCTGAAACTAGCAAAAAAACACGCCAGGCGTCGCACTGCACCGGGTGGATGATAGGGCCCAATGACTCACTCTTTAAGACAGTGACTTACTGCCACCTACAGGTTTTAGTTTAATATTTAAAAGTATCACTTTGTTTTTCCATCATTTAATATTTTGCCACTGAACAGTTTTTAAAACCTTATCTCAGTCATAACATTATTTATGCCTCTGAGGACATTAAACAGTCTGTAAATACATCAAGATGCAGCTTGTGCCACTGCAGTGCAAAAATGTCTCTTGTTGATACTGATTTAATTAGATTGAAATAATTGATTTTGTTTAATTTATTGCTTTATTTATTATATTAATAGAATTATAAGAATTTAGCATAGCTTTCAAATGAAAAACAAAAGATCCACATCACTTGTGTTTTCTTAATTTTTTTTTATTATGCAACAAAGCATTCAGCAAATCATTGATTCACTGAAGAAGGCTGATTGCTGAAACGTTTGATTGATCTATATGTGCTTTGTTGCATAGTAAAAAATAAATTAATTAATAAATCATTAAGAAGACACAAGTGAGTGCTTATTTTTTTTTTTTTTAAGTATTGCAATTTCCGCCGATCTACTCACCCAAACAACGGTTGAGCGCAGTGAATCTGTCTTTTTTAAGAATTTGACATAAAACATGACACATACATTTAATAGGGGTAGACATATACATACCACATATCGTATATTGACATATCGACAGCATTATGTAATTTTTTTTAATATTTTTTTTTTGTTATGTTTAGCTTTGGGGATAAGGTAAAGGATCATATACATACATACGTGTGTGTGTGTGTGGTCATTAAATACCAGCTGCTCCTAAACAGCATCTCTGAGATCGGTTATCAGGGCCGACTACTTGTTTTTATGTTTGGCAGCTTAGGACACACACACACAGGCTGGTGGTAAGAGGGCTTCAACAACTTGGGATGCCCAAAAAGAGGGCTAAACAGCTAGCAAAGTACTGTGCTCTATCTGCTATCATAGGCAGCCACAATATATGGCGGAGATGCTGTTACTTATACCCATAACAACTGAGAGGTATGCTTCATATTGTGAAGACCTGCTGTATGCCACTGGGCCATGATTTTGTACATGTATTTAACTGCATCTATAATGTTTATGTAAGTGGACCTAAATAAATTGTTACTGTAAAATATGTGTGTGTGTGTGTGTGTGTGTGTGTGTGTGTGGTTATTCCCTACGTTGTGGGATGACAAGGATGGCAATAACAGAAATGTTCTACTGATGTGCAAAAACAGCCATTTAAAAGAATAAGTGCAGGGATTTGCTCATTAATACTAATATTAATATACATTTCCCTGTCATTTGATGTGCGACATAAAGCTTATATTTTACTTATGATTATAATTTTATTTATATAATTATGAAAAAAAAAAGTGGTGCAGTCATGGCCTTATGGTTAGACGTCAGACTGGTAACCTGCACTGCAAAAAATGCTTTTCTTACTTAAATATTTTTTCTTGTTTTCTGGGAAAAAAATATCCAAATGAAATGAGTTTTTGTTCAAAACAAGCAAAATGATCTGCCAATGGGGTAAGAAAAATTATCTTGTTTCTGTTTGGGAGACAAACAAGATTTCAAACAGAAACAAGATTATTTTTCTCACCCCATTGACAGATAATTTAGCTTGTTTTAAGCAAAAACTCACTTCATTTTGATTTTATTTTCCAGAAAACAAGAAAAAATAGACTATATTATGTCATTTTACTTATCTAGTAAATGCATATTGATTTAGACTGGAAACAAGACAAAAATACAAAATAAAAAAAGCATTTTTTTACAGTGTGAAGGTTGCGGGTTCGATTCTAACCCCCAATCGCTTCCGGGTGCCACAGCAAAAAAGCTCCGGGTGTGTGTGTCCACGGTTTGCAGTGTGTGTGTTTGTGTGTGTGTGTTCATTACTCACTGCTCCTAATGTGTGTGCGCTAACTTGAATGGGTGAAATGCAGAGGACAAATTCCAAGTAGGGGTTACCATACTTGGCCTTCACGTCATTTAATGACATACAAAAGCTAATTGTTATGAAGAAGAATAGGAGAATGAATTTCATATTCTCTGATATGGGTCTGTGTCATACCCAGTTAAGAAACACACCGCTTTTAGATCTACACCTAAACAACACATTGAGAATAGATGGTTCAGGGCTGACTTCACTGCCTTTTACATTCGGTTAGAAAAAACTGACACTGGGTTCAATCGATTGTTGGTGACCACTGACTTCCATTGTATGGACAAAAACAGAGACATTTATTTAATCAGACATTTATTGAGATTTTTATACCTTTATAACAATTTCCTCATGTGACCACTTTTACCATCAAAGCGTTTTTTTAGCAGTGCAGCAGGGATGTGGAAGTACTCCGGAGCGCAAAAATCCATTAAAACTCTTTAATAGAGGTCACTTAACTGTACATACAGATAATTACATCCCTCTGCACAATATGCAAAGGTTATAAAAGCCAGTGCACTCTAATGCACAAAAATTTAATTTTTTAAAAGCTATTCGTCAACCGATGGTACAATTACCTGGAGTCAGAGAACTGACTCTAGAGCAGAATCCCGGCCAGAATAACGTTTGTGTTACTTTAATGCAAATATGAATTCACAAGCTGTTGATGGAACCTGATGTCAGTAACTAAAACACAGCAAATTGTTCTAAATTGAGTTGTTTACCTATGTAAGATTGACTTAGAATATGAAAATGTCTTCCAATATCACACCATTTAAATTTGTGCCAAAAACATTTTTCTTTCATTTGTCGGTTTGAAGGAATTTAATAAATCATAATTAACATTCTTTTTTTTCTTTTTTTTTGCAGGATTAACATTTAAATACTTTTGAAAACTAAATGTCCCCAACACTTGGGTAAAAGTGTATCTGAATATAACAAAAAAGGAAACAAAACTGCACTGTCTGAATTTAACCGTATAATTTCTATTACATCAGAAAAAGTATAGGTTGGTAATCAACATTTGGTCCAAAACTAGTGTAGTTTTTTCTCAGTTGATTTCAGCAAACTTTTGTTACTGCTCTCATAAAAAATTGATATTCTATTGCAGCATACACTCCTGTGATGCCATAGTGTCCACTACTTTAAATTCTTTTAGATCTACACCTAAACAACACATTGAGAATAGATGGTTCAAGGCTGCAGGCTGTGCAGATGTCGCTGCCTATCACATTTGGGTCCAGCCAGGTTTGAAAAAACTGCCATTGGGTTGAATCAGTTGTTGGTTTTGGTTACCAACACCTATACACTGTAAACTCTAATGCTCAAAATAATTAATTGGTTTGAGTAGGGTAAACTTAAATTAAACAAATTAGTTCAATCAAATTAACTTTTATGAGTATTTAGAACTTTTTTCTTTTGAGTTCACAAAACTTACACATTTTAAGTAATCTGAATTGTTTAAAGGGTACATAACACACACAGTTTCTGCCAATCTCATGTTAATCTTGAGTACCTATAGAGTAGTGTCCTTCATATCTCCGAAGAGTCTTTAGTTTTAAAGACTTTTCTTTTCGAAAACAGCTGAACTCGTGGAGGCGTGCAGTGGGCGGAGCTAAAGAGTCACAAGCACACACACACACACACACACACACAATACATCATGCATTATCCCTGGATAACTTTTGATTCACTATATGTTCGTGTTGTTTACATTATATGCACTTATGCACCGATTGCCAACAAAACACAGACATTTGATGCAGTTTCACTCACCGGTTTCGACTTGTGACCGAGAACAAACAAACACACTTGCAGAACTCTGTTGCTGCGCCGGAAAAACAAACTGCATCCACTGTTTCCTTAACGCTGGTTATTTGGGAAGCTGAACAAGGTTATCTTTCCCTCACAACCAGAAATTGTGACATTGTTGATTTTGTGGTCTAAAAACAAAATTGTTGGTCGATTGATCGGCGTGCTCTTGCTCTCGCTCTGGTTGATGTGCATGCGCTCATCCGGGAGAAGTGCCCATACAAGCATTTCAGCCATTTAGGACGTCATATGGGGCCATACTCGAAAAAAACTTTCCGAAATTTGTTCGAATCCTGAAGGAGTGTATTTGGCACAGAAATACTCTGTCATACGTCCAACTCGTTTTTGGAAATTTTGTCCATGTTTAGCATGAGAATCCAACTCTTTAACCGTGTAAATATGTCAGAATGCATGAAATATCATTAGACCCCCCCTTTAATTGTTTTGAGTTTAATGAACTTTTATTTTAATTTAGACAAACGTAAATTTAACTGAAACTGAACCTGGGCTGGGATTTCTATTTCCCAGCATGCTTTGCCATGACACGCGAAAGGGAGAGTAAATGCAAAAATTATACAAATGTTTTTGTGCAAGATTAATGTTAAATGGGATATTTAATAGCGTTTAATGCTTTGCTGTGCTAATTTAGAAGAGTTTCTTCTATGTGGTGGTTTTTGGGGGTTACCATCATGGCGACGAGTTAAGCATAAGCTTAGTTTGAGAATGTTCTTCGTACTCATTCAGCAAATGTTATGCTATGCTATGGCTATTAAATCATTGTGTTACCAATTATCAAGTTAGCATTTACTGATTTAGCAAGTTAAAGCAAGCCAAGTTTCCACTACTAAAAATATTTAAATTGAGATTACACAATCATTTTAAGTTAAATATATAAATTAGCTCACTCAAATATTTCGTGTTTTGAATCTTTTTATTAGAGAATCCAACAATTTGACAATCATTGTACATAGATTTTATGATTCCTCATTATAAACATAAGGAGGAAACAAACAAAAAATAAAAATACAATAAAAAAACAAAACAAAGCAAAACAAGGACGCTATCAAGGTAATGGAGAAGGGGAAACCAAATCTTGTCAAATTGATCCAGCTTGTTTTAACAAAGAAAAAAAAAAAGTTTTCACCAGATGTAATAACCTTACCATTTCATCCAACCACAATTTAACAGTAGGGACTTTGGAGTTCTTCCAAACCTTTAGTATTAGTTTCTTTGCAATAATAAGCCCATAGAACAACTGTTGTTGAGATTTTTGAAAAGTAAGGTTATTTGAGATTCCAAATATCACCACAAGTGGATCAGGCTCTAATTCAACATTCTGACAGCATTTGAAACATATTAGTCCAGAATGGAATTAACGTGGAGCAAAGAGCATAACTATGCAGGAGAGTGGCTTCCTCTGTCTGACATTTATCACATATTGGGGAAACATCTGAAAATAATCTATTCAGCTTTGTTTTAGAGTAATGGAGTCGATGAATAATCTTAAATTGAATATGGCAGTGCAGAGAGTTAACAGAGCATTTATGAATATTCTCTAATGCATTAACACATAGCTCGTCACTAATCTCCCCCCTACTTCCTGCTCCCACTGTGACCTTATACCCTGTGTAGAAGGTGAAGTTGTGGATAGTAGTGAGTTATACAGTAGAGAAATCAAGTGACTAACCCCATTTCCAAACTCTAAGAGCTCATCAAACTTAGCAGAAGAAGCCTCATTAAGACAAGGCAAATGCTTTCTTATATAATCCCTGAGCTGCAAATATCAGAATATTTTTTTTTTTTAATGCAAACCGTATTGTGCCTGCAGCTGACTAAAGGAGGCAAAAGAACCGTCAATAAATAGATCACCAATAGTTTGAATGCCCACGTCTCTCCACTTTGTGAAAGCAGAGTCCATAGAAGGAGTAAATGAGGGGTTCCCTCCAATTGGTAAGAGGAATAAAGATAAGGACTTTATTACAAATTTTGATTTAATCTGATTCCAAATGCGAATAGTACTATGGATTATATAGTTATTATTATAGGCCAGTTTAGCTATTTTTCTAGGAGACAAGATCACCACCCCAATATCATACGGGCTACATGCTTCTCTTTCCATTTGGATCTAAGTGGAGTGTGTAAAGGTGGGATCTAACCACATTATGGTAGTATGAAGAGCACAAGCATAATAATAAAGAGAGAAGTTAGGGAAGTTAAGTCAATTCCTCAATTTATGATGTGTTATTTTAAAAGGGAAGTTTCATGCAACAGAGTACCTTTATAGGCATTATTTCGCTCTTAGACCAGTTTATCCCCTGAGAATGTACCAAAATGAGAGCTCATTTCTTGCGATAGTGGAGTTTAGTAATATATAACAGGATATCATCAGCATAATGAAATTTTACTTATTGTATTCTTTGTGTTATATCCATGAATACTGAGATCGGACCGAATAACGTGTGCTAAGGGCTCAAGTGCCAAAGCAAAGATTAAGAGAGATAAAGCGCAACCTTGTCTGGAACCCCTATGTAGTTGAAACATTGAAGAGAGCATCTTATTAGTAAGAATTCTTGCACAGGGCTTGCGATAAAGAATTTGTATCCACTTTTCAAAACTATCACCAATATCAAATTTTCTCAAAACTGCAAACAGATAAGGCCACTCTAATTGGTCAAAAGCCTTCTCTGCGTCAAGAGAAACAATAACAAGACATCTATATGTGTGTTGTGGGAGTAGATTATAATAAAAAGACATCTAAGATTTATACCTATTTGGTATAAAATCTGTCTGATCAGGGTGAATACGTTTATCAATTACAGACCTAACCCTAATGGATAGAACTTTAGCCAAAAAAATTTGATCACATCAAAAGTTAAATTGGCCTACAGCTACCTACTTCTTCTGAATCTTTACCCTTTTTAGCTACTACTGTTATGGTAGCCTCATTTAAAGTAGGAGGCAAAATGCCCACAGTATTCGCATGGGTATACATATTAAATAAATAAGGTGCAAAAAGATCACTGAATTCTTTGTAGAATTCACTAGGGTACCCATCAGGGCCAGGGGCCTTTCCACACTTCATTGACCTAATTGTATCTCGTATTTCTGAGACTGAAAGTTCAGCATTGAGGAAGTCACGATCTTTCTGAACTAGAGTAGGTAGGTCACAACTATCCAAAAATTCCAGTTCATTGATTAAGGCCCTAGAGGAGTATAATTCCTCATAGAATTGTTTAGAATCTGCTATTAATGTCGTTATGAGACGTTAATATAACACCATTTTCTGACTTAACTTTGCTTATAGTATGAACACTTTCCACTTTCCTAATTTGTCAAGCCAATCATTTATGAGGTTTTTCACCAAATTAAAAAAAATGTTGTTGTGTAAATAAAATCCCCTAGTTATACGATCCGAAAGAATCTGATTGTATTTAAACCTTAATAAAAGGATCTTCTTATAGATCTCCATGGATGGGAACACCGCATTTTCTTATCCAATCTATTAATTTGTTCCAGATCTGCCAACTCAGCCCTTTTTCTTTTCTTTCTAGAAGCCTGAAAAGAAATAATACAACCGCTGATATAAGCTTTCATGGTTTCCCACAATATTGAGGGGGATGTTCCAGGAAGATCATTCATCTCAAAGAAAAAATACATTTGTTTTCTTATAAAATTACAAAACTGTGGTTCCTTTAAAAGCTGTGGGTCCAGTTTCCAAATCCTGTCACAATGAGGCAAGTTAGCTAGATTTAAAGAGAATGAAAGAGGAGCATGATCTGAAATCACTATATCATGATACGCAACCTTACTAGCTAATGGCACCAATTTAGCATCAGCCAAGAAATAATCAATTCTAGTGTATACATTATGAACATTGGAATGAAAAGAGTACGCTCTGTCTTGAGGGTTAAAAATTCTCCAAATATCAAACAAATTAGAAATATTACAATATTCCTTCATAAAAATGCTGGAATTAGAAGGTGGTGCTCTACGGGACGATGATATATCCAGATATGGATCCAAAACTAAATTCAAGCCACCTGCAATGAGTAAATATGTTTGCGAGATGTAAGGTATCTGAGCGAAAGCATGCTTAAAAATGAAGGCGAGTCTGAGTTAGGAATATAAATATTAACCAGTGTTATGGGTAACGAATATAAATCTTCAATAACTATTAAATACCTTCCCTCCTTATCTGCGATAGTTGTCTTATGAGTGAATGGTGTGCCTTTCCTGAAGATTTTGATCTTGATTTAACTGCACATGTAGAATGATAAGTTTGACCGATCCATCTACATCTTAGCTTGATGTATTCATTTTTATTTAGGTGCGTTTCTTGGAGAAAAATGATGTCACTAGATAACATCTTTAGATGTGCCAATACCTTGCCCCTTTTAACTGGGTGATTTAATCCTTTAATGTTCCAAGTAACCACAGTAAATTATCTCCCCTTATCCTGCTGCGTTAAATTATCCTGCGTGGCGTAGGCTCAATCAATATGTTTATAAACCCCATCAATGCGAAATGTATGGTCAAATCCTGAGTATAAATGTCCCAAAACAACCCTCCCTTGCCTATACTAAGACAAAGCTTCAAAGTAAGGCGTGACCCCACTAAGTTACAAAATACAAAAAAACAAAACACAGAACAGCAATAACAAGATACCGAGAAATAAACATCCCACACAACTTCCCTCACTAAACCCTTCTAATAACAGAAGTTTAGAACAGCCCCGCAAAAGGCAGATATTGTGAACTCAAAAATATAAAGATTTTCAAAAAATCAAGACTTATTGACAAAATTTAGAACTATGAAAAGAGATTTAAAAAAAAACTGTATGGTTAAACCTACTCTATTTGCTACAAAATGAACCAGAAGACAGTTTCAATAAAGATGAACATAATTAAAGACAATCCGTAAACCTAAACATTAGACCGCTCTGCGGTTATTCATTACCCAGCGTGACTGCCATTTACCAGCAGTCTACAGATCTTCAGCATCCTTCCGGCCCGTACCTCTGCAAACTCTTCGGCTCTCCTTGCATCCGTGAACACTGTCTCTGTGCCATTAAAAGACACTCTCAACTTCGCTGGAAATATTGTCCCATACCGCACCCCAGGCTTGTCTCGAAGCATTGCTCTGGCTCTGTTGAACGCAGCTCTGCGCTTTGCCACCTCAGGAGTGATATCCGGGAAAACACGGATCTTCTGACCATCATAAGTAAGATCCTTTCATTCAGCAGCTTTCTTGAGGACTGCTGTCACATCCCGAAAATAATGAAGTCGCACTGTAAGTGATCGCTGCAGTTCGGTGTCATCCGGGTGCCTTCGCAGAGCCCTGTGGGCACGATCCACTAGTGGACAATCTTCTAGTGACAGCGCGCCTTTCAAAAGTTCTGAAACAAATATGTTGATTTCTTTGCCCTTCTCAGACCCTTCTTTCAGTCTGGCTATTCCCACATTTTGTCGTCTAGATCGCCCCTCTAAATTCATGCACTTATCTGTAAGAAGATTCACTTCAGCACATAAGCATTTCACCTCCGATTGAAGCTTGGTTACGGCATCTGAAGAGTGAGTTGCTGAGCGTTCTAGGTCGACAAGAGTAGAACTGTGTTGCGCGGTCGTAATTTGCAAGGCCAAAAATAGCGACCTGAGTTTCAGATTTGAGAGCAGAAATTTCACCTCTGATAGTTGTGGCCATCTCTTCAATACGAGTGTCAATCGTCTGGCAAATTTCAACTTTAGTAGCTCGTAGATCAGAACGTAGCGAGTTAATGGCTTCCAGGACCGTTGCCAAGCTTCGCCCGGCGGAACATCTTCGTCAGGGGAGGTCGGTGCGATAGGGCCTACCTCATTCTGATTTTTGAGGATTGTGTCTTTGAGCTCGCTTTCATCTTGTAACCAAAGAGTATAAATGAAACTTGAGCTAATCCAACTTGCAAGATATTTCAAGTTAAGTGTAATTAAAATGTATGAGTACAAAATAAAAATCTGCTCACTAAAAATTTTAATCAAATATTTCGAGTTTTGCCAACTTATTTCCCAGCAAGCAATTTTGCGTTTAAAAGCCCAAGAATAGACATGAATAGTTTGACATAGTCAAACATGAACATGTCAAAGAAATGAAACCAAACACCTTGTAATCACTGTTGACTTCGATAACATGATGGAATATCATACATCTCGCAAGTTATTTTGGCTAAAACGACATGTAACCAAATTCAAGGTCATTTCGACTAGAAGTGGGTTACTCATAGCCAGACTATATCGAGTCTATAGTTAACCTAGATGGTGAAATGACGGCTATTACTTGCTGGGTTGGGTTTACAGTGTACTATAGGATCTAGAAAAAATCTGACCATAATTAAACCAGACACAAAATAAGTGAACAAAAACCATTTCTAAAGCTATAGGTCTCCTAAACATTAAATATTTCACACCTAAGGTGGTTATTGTAAATGAAAGGATCACAGATAACAGTTTTGATGGACTCTGCCTTACTGAGACCTGGCTTCAACCAAATGACTAACGAGTCTACTCCACCAGGATACTGTTATAAGCACGAGCCCCGTCTGATTGGTCATGGCAGCGGTGTTGCAAAAATCTATAGGGATATTCTTAATGCTACTCAGAAAACAGGACTCAGGTTTAATTCATTTAAAGTGCTTGTGCTAAATGTTACACTATTAGATATACGTAGAAAAAAAAAACACTGCTATCTCTTGCTCTGGCTACTGTGTATAGACCTCCAGGGCCCTATGTTTCTAAAAGAGTTTGCGGATTTTCTCTCAGACCTATTGGTCAACGTCGATAAAGCACTGATTGTCGTAGATTTTAACATTTTAAATAGATAACACAAATGATGCGTTAGGAATTGCGTTTACAGGCTTACTAAACTCCTTTGGGGTCAGGCAAAACGTCACCAGACCCACTCAGCATTTTAATCATACACTAGATTTAATTATATCGCATTGAACCAATCCTACTGATATAGATATTCTACCACAAAGAGATAATGTCACTGATCACTACCTTGTAATGTGCATACTGCATACTACTGACTTCATTATATTAAATTAATAGAATTTTAAGAATTTGACATAAAACATGACACACACATTTAATAGGGTTAGGAAAACTGCCTAGTAAAATAGTAAAATATTGTCCCTTAATGGAAAAGGTGTGAGGTACGCAGAGGGATGTTGAATGCCTGAAAAAGAAGGATGTTAAACTGACTACTACTGACATCTGCCATATCGCTCCACATTATCGACCAGGTAGAACAATTATCCCAACCAATACAGATAGACTCACAAATAATCTGGCTGATCTTTCTCAGCTGCTCAGTGTTCCCATAGACACACATGAACTTGATGAAGTTACTAGCAGAATGGACACTATCTTCTCTAATACATTAGAAACTGTTGCACCCATCAAATTGGGTTAGAGAGAAAAGTACTGCACTATATACTGCAACAGTATTACTCATGCTCTCAAGAGAGAAACTCGTAATCTAGAGCGCAAACGGAAACAAACTCATTTAGATGTATTTAGAATTGCGTGGAAAAACAGTATGCAAGGCTCTAAAAGCCGCCAGGGCTGAGCATCTCCACAAACTCATAGAAAATAACCAAAACAATCTATGGTTTTTATTTAGTACAGTGGCTAGATTAACAAATAAACAGACATTACCTGAAATTAATATTTCATCATAGTTTAGTAGTAATGACTTCACTGAGAAAATCGAAAGCATCAGAAATACAATTGTAAATGTGCAACCTTTGACAGCACAACTGGATCCAAATAAATTAGCAAATGACAGACCTATTTCCAATCTTCCATTTATGTCTAAAATAGTAGAAAATGTTGTGTCTGCTCAATTGTGCTCCTTGCAAAAAAATATTTACACTATAGATCTTAACACTCTTAGATTGATTACAAAATTACACTGGTATTCAGGGACAGGCATTAAGATGGTTTTGATCGTACCTATCTGACGTTTACTATTTTGTTTATTTAAACAGGGAATTATCCATGTTAATGTCAGTAAATTATGGAGTGCCGTAAGGGACTGTTTTAGGCCCTCTGCTATTTTCAATATACATGCTGACTCTTGGTAATATTATTCGAAAACAAGGAATCATTTCCCCCAAAAAACATTGCATTCCCTCACGAGAAACTTTGCGTTCACTTGCAAAGAGCTCAAAAATGTTTTGTGAGCGAATGCAAAGTTTGTTGGGTGTGTCACATGTCTGTCTTGTCTTTGTGGGAGCACATGGCTGGTATTTGTCATTGCTGGCCATGTGCTTATGTTTGTCATGTTTGGTGTGATGTCATGTCTCCTGTCTTTTGTCTTCTGTTCCCTGTCGTTGTTCTTGTCGATGCTTCTTGTTCCTGATTGTGGTATGCTCTGTTTTCTCCCTCGTGGGTATTTTGTTTGTTTTATTTTTGTTATCAATAAAGACACACAATAAAGTCCTCCTCGCTCCTTTTCTCCCTAACCCATCCTGACAAGGGGAGCGCAAAACATTTGCGACAGAACGCATTGACTTATTATTTTTCCTCCTATCTCATATTTTTTTCCACCACCATGTCCCTTTAGGGGCTCCGTACTAATGAGTTAGTTGACATGTCGGAGCAACGTTACTTATAAGGGGCTTTTGCACCGGGTAGTTCTAGGAACTTAGTTCTAGGAACTAGCCACCAGGATGGTTCCCAGAGAGCTAAAAGTTCCCCTAGGGACATTTACCTGGTTGCATTGGCACCGCCAGTAGGAACTTTAAGTTATGTAAGCCGCGCTTTTTGTTGTGACTTTTATTTTGATGGCTGAGCCTGAGCACACAGCTCTCACATTCTCTGTCTTCATTAGTTTACGATCTGTTTAACAGTCCTATCTAGAAATTAATCTGTGCGTGTGGATGGCTTTTTTTTAAAAATGGCAGGTGCTGGTGTTACACATGTGTTTGGCCAATCAGCGTACACTTATGTCACTGGTAGTTCCTATTGTGCTGGGTTAGACCTTACTCTGAAGCGGAGCTAAATTAGTTCCCCCAAAAGGAGTTCCTAGAACTGAAATCGTTCCTGTGGTGCGAACAAGCCAAAATCCAGGTAGGCCTATTTTCGCCAATAGTTCTAGGAACTATAAAAAAAGGTTCCTCTGGTGTGAAAGCCCCTATAGTCAACATTATGTCTAAATGGGACCATCAAAATAAAGTGTAACCATTTAAACTTCTATAACTTCTTTACACTTTAATTTTTTGAAGTGTAGAAAAAAAAGACGCAGATTAGGGCACTGCCACTTCTGCCATATGCTGCCGCACCGCCTCGGTGAGCAGTGTAAATGCTCTAATAACATGGGCACAGAAAAAGTATGAGCCGATTATGTTCTAGTGTGAAATGGGCCTTATATTTGAAATAGAAGTTGTAAATATAACTGAAATTATTGAATCTGACTGTTCTGTGATGTGACAGACAGACATGTGGCTTAGAGTGTGCCAGTGAGCGATATAGCCACAAAAGCAACACATTTGTGCACAAGCATGTCTTTATGAAGCAGACGTGGCTGTGGACAGGTCAAAATCAGTTAAGCCATGCTTACCATGGCAGCATTAAAGAGGCTTTAGCCTTTTTTACCTAATATTTTGTATGTGCAAAGTAGCATAATGCCAATCAAATTTTGAGTGCCAACCTTAATGCTCGTTGTGAAAGCGATCAGCAGTGAAGTCATTCATGTGAACATAGATGTACCTTAAGTAAATATGAAAAAAAAAAAAATAATAATATGGTCAAAAGATCAGGAAACATACAGCACAAATGATCATCTTTCTAATCAGTGTGCTCCATTTAAATTTATTACAAACTTAAATGCATGAATGTTTCGCCAGTCATTATTACATATTCGGGTCTTTAGCGACCCGGCTCTATATCTAACACGGATGGATCTCTACCTGTTGTGATAATATAAAACTCTCCTGATATTAAAGAAAGAGTAAAATAAAGCATATTTTGTGACCTTTTAGAGCTTGCAAGGGTTCAGTTTGAGATGTTTTATACCATTATCACTGTCCTCGTCAGAGCTCATTTTCCAGTACAGTCAGCATCATTTTCAACATCTTCAAAATCAATATTTTGATTGCTGACAGCTTCTTCACCAGATCCACCATCGAGTGACAGTAACACTAATATTTGATTGAGTTCAGTTCTTGATCTGCAGTAAATCGCTGAGCCATTTCAAGTTTTGCTGATGATACTTCCTATTCTTTTGTTTTCTGCCTGCGGTGACTATGAGGGAAACGTCACTTCATCATTGTGTATCAGACATCACCACTTTGTGGAATAAAGGTGAATTGCACTTATTTAATCATCAAAGACTCAGTTGTTGTGCAGAAAAATATACTTGCACTGTTACACCCCTCGGGTCGTTAGCAATCCTATACAATGAATGGAAAAACAGGCATTCTTTAAAAAAAAAAAAAAATTCTTGTTATATTGTCTATAATGAATTGATTGAGGAATACTAAGAAGGTTGATGTCTAACTTTAAAAAATGAATGAGGAGGAGGGTAATGAATGACGTCCCGGGTCACTAAAGACCTGAGGTATGCGTTTAGGGTTAAATGTTCAGGTGCTTTTGTTCTGGGAGGTTGAGAAGCAGTACACTAAAACATATTTTTCCAGCTGGCATACAATTCACAAACACAATGAATGTTGGACAGATCAACTCTTCCAAAGATATGAACCATGAGTGAAAGTCAAACTCTCTGCCAGTGAAAACTCAATTAGTGCACTTCATAATTCATGAGATGCATCCAAAACTAATTTAGTTGTGACTTTGCACTTACTTTTCACCTTTTACATCAGTGATGGCATGAACTGCAAAATAACAATAAGCCATCCAATGTCATGCATTACTGTGATTTTTTTTACCACAATTAAGGGAAGTTGTTTGGCACAAGTTGTTGGTCAGGTTTTAGAGCTGGAACTATCCACTTAAAAAACAACTTTTTGGCAGTTCCAGAGAGCCGCATCTCTCTCCATCTGTTTCCCATTACACTCCAGCGATCCAAATAGTCAGTACAATTTTTGCTTGTATTTTACTTTGTGATATTTACACTGACTGGGGCTTATGCTCTGTTTATGTGAGAATATTTCATGAAAGAAATAAATCTGAATAAATAAAAAGATGCCTTTAGATGATAAGGAATGTCTTGCATATGTACAAAGTAAAATGTGTTGGTGTTTTAACATTATATGGCAATATATAATCTGTATATATTGTAAATCTGTGTGTATTTTGTGTAGTCTGTGTACTTTTCTTTTTAACTGTCACTGTAGGGGCAAAACAATAAGTGTTGAATAGGGTTATTTTGAATCAACACAAAACAGGTGCTAAAAAGTGAATAATGACACTGCATAGTGTGCACTACATACTTTGCTGGTGTTAGATTTGACACAGAGGCAATTTTGCTGTGAATTATTCAGAATGAAACATTAATATGTGTACTGGGTTTGAAATGGGTTGGGATATTTTCAACAGAAAACCAATATTAAAATGTTCCAGGAAAATATTTATCCACTTACATATTAAACAGAATAAAATTATATCTCTATATACAGTAAATTATGATTACTATAAGGAAACAAATTACTATGTGGAAACAAATTGTTTTGTGATTGTGTGTGTGCATGTTTGTGGTGGGTAACTAAATTCAGTGCTGGGAGTGTGTGTCTCCATCTGGTTAAGTGTGTGTGCGTGTGTGTTAATGAGAGTCATGAGCTGAGATGTTAATCAGAACTTCACCAAGCCGTTATTTGCACACACAGTTGTTCCCTAGAGACCACCTAATTAAGTCTGCAGTAGTGTCACATTAGACACAACACAGGCAGTCAATGAAAGACTATCAGCATGAAGAAAAATGGAAGATTCAACCTTCAAAATTCACGGCGTTTCCTGCACGGTGAAGTTCTAGGGCCCTATGAAATCTGTTTTATTTTTTTCCCAAATTCTGTTTTAATTTTTCCGAATTCTGTTATAATTTTTCCAAATTCCGTTTTTTCCGTTTTAATTTTTCTGAATTCCGTTTACATTTCTTTGGACTCTTTTTTAATTGTTAAATTTAATTGTTAAATTTTAATTGTTAAATTAAATTTTAGAAATCAAAAAGCATGTCTAATTTATTGAAATCATGAAACATACAATTTAACAATAATTTATAATTTATTATTTATTATTATTATTATTATTATTACTATCATTATTATTATTATTTACATGTTTAGAGCCCTATGAAATACGTTTTCTTTTTTTCAAATTCCATTTAATTTTTTTACCAAATTCTGTGTTTTCTGTTTTAAATTTTCTGCATTGCATTTTAAGGGTTTAATTACATTTTATTAATCAATGATTTAGCAATCAATTTTTTAAGAATCAATTCTATGAAAAGGTTTTTTTTTTATTTTATTTTTTTTATTTTATTTTGTGTTGTGTTGTGCATTTACATTTTTCTGGCAATCAAATGAAAAAAATAAAACTTTAATTCAATTTATCTTTAATCATATGAAATTAAACTTTTTTTTTGTTCAGCAAAGTGCTGCACAACAGAGCTTTACTGTTAACAGTACTGTTTTTTTTAAATTATTATTATTTATTATTATTAATGTTAGTATTATTATTACATTGAGACGTAGCTAAATTCTACTGTACAGCATATATTTCTGTCGTAGTTTCTTCAGGGTAAACCAAACTTTTATTTTGACGGGTTGCCGTGAAGACCTTTTGAGTTTCTGTGCGTTTATGATATGATGATAGTTTTATCAAATGCATGAACTTCCTGGAGAGGAAGTTCATGCATTCATGTCCTGATATCGTGAGACGGCAGAGGCTGAAAACACCGCAAGCTTCTGTGTTTGTAGAACATGCGGGATTCATAAATACTCTTTTTACGGTTTACTATTCATAGACACTAGTCTATATCATGATTTGATTTAAGTGTACTGACCTACTTTTGATTTATTCAACCAAGATGACAAATTCCGTGAAATTCCGTGTTATGCTGTAAATTCCGTTTTATGACTGGATTCTGTGATTCCGTCCGTGTTTTCAGCATTGCAGGAAATGCATTAAAATGTTTATGCACTGTTAAAAGTGGTAGCCTAACATGCAATAATTACCTTAAAGTGCTACTTATATCTGATATTGTCGTCAGTGAACTCATTCTTAGTTTCTTTATCATGGACTTTTAGTTTGTTTTCACCAGTTTCCTGTCTTCCTTTATTCAGTTTTCCCAACACTCTTTAGTTGTCATGGTAACAGATATGATTAGTTTTCAGTTCAACTGTGTATCTTTAATTACCCTCGTTTGCCTTGCTATTTAAGTTGCTGTGTTTACGTTTCTACATAGCGGTTGGTTTCTTTTGCTCGTCTTGTGTTGCCTTCTGAGTGGAACATTAAAGAGGTTTTACCTGATCTTCATCGTGTGTTCCTTGCAACCGTTGCTGGCCGATATCTAGTAACCAAATTGGTTAAGTCATGTTAAATAATATTTTAGACTGGAATGAAATCAATTCATTCAGATGTTAGCACATTATTTTTTCAGTTTTCCAAACATTTTGCTTTTCTTTGCTACCGTTTGATATGAATTAGTAGTCTATTACATGGAAATGCAGCTATGAAAGTGATTTACAGGAAGTTTAATGTGCTCCCTAATACATCAAAATGCTTTCACCCATTTTTGTTAATTTTGAATAACATCAGGCTCTGATGTATTTACACTTTCAGTAACTCAATCACATCTGCATATGCTTTCGGTTCCATTTATTACACAATAAATTAAAAGAGAGAAACTATTAGCTTTTCTAATAAAGTGTGTGTGTGAATAATCCCACGCTTCATTACTCTCCTCATCACTTCACATTCCTCTGTCTACCGTGAATGGAGTTGAGGAGCAATTTTCAAGACAATGGCCTTGTTGAGAATGTGATGGATGTCGGCAAAAATTAATTATCCAGCTCATTACTGAGTGAGAATAAATCTTTGGCTTTTATCTGGAGACCATCATTGCTGATAAAAGAGGCACAGCGGGCTGCCGCACAATCCCAGTTTCATCTGTCACCTTATCGACTCGCGTAGAGTCTGTAGCCGTCGGACTGTCAGCGGCAGCGGTGCAGCTCACTCTACTGTAACTCTATACAAACTCATACCTACTGCACCCCATCCCAAACATATACAGTAGATATTCATAAAAACAAGTCAAAACAACTGGTATGATGTTCTCCTTGGGCAGGTGGAATTTATAGTTTAGGTGGAGGGATGTTGTCATTCTACAGAGCAATGTATTGAGAAAAAAAAAATAGGCAGCAGCCATTTACACTAGGAGCAAATAGCATATTTTCTTAGCTATAGATGCTTTTTACACTAAGTTTAAATGGTGATATATTATATTTACACTATGTAAGTACAAAATTGTACCTTTTAAGGTACAAGTAGCATCACTGGACTGGTACCCATACGGTATATTTTTGTACCTCTAAGTAGAGGAAAACAATAGTATAATTGTACCCTAAGGACCAATTGTGTACCTTTAAAGGTACAGTTATATGTTTTGCTTGCCAAGGATCAAAATTGTACCTCCACTGTACCTTTTTTTCTGAGAGTGTAGTTGTATGATATTTACTTATTACTTCTAAATAGTGGCAGATACTATTTGCACCTCAGTGTTGTTGTACATTACACGGTATGCAATAATAACAGAGTGTAAATGATTATATTTATTAAAATTATTAAATGGATGCTGCCTTATTGGGATAATAATATAGCCCTCCCAACACCTACACCTACCCCTAACCCTAAGCGATAAACACTTTATTATTAACCCTCATCCTTCCCTCGGATCATTTTCACCCGAAACTCTTTGGACTTTTGTCGCACTTGAACCACGAATGCACAAAAAAATTTACTGGATGCGAGGAGTTTTGTAGTTAAAATTTAAAAAAGTAACAAATCCAATTTGACCCCCATAGGAATGAATGGAATGCTAGGAATGCTTCACATAGAAAAAACTTAAAAATGCTAAAACTACCAAAAAATTATTTTATAATGTCTACACGTGTATCTGAATGCATACCAAAGATAAATGACTTTAGGACCCAGAGGAACAGCTCAATCAATCCATATTGAGCTATACGGCCCTCTAGTGGCAAGAGTCATGAAATATCATGTTAGATTATCTTTTTTACACAAGAGGTCGGCAGAGACACCCAATGTGAGATATTCTGAGCTGAATTAAAAGGGTTATGCATGAAATTGTGAGTTATTTTGATATTAAGTTGAAATAATGTGAGGAATGTGCTTATATTACTATTTATTTATTATTTATTGATAAAATCTAGTAATTTAAAGCTAAATAAAATAAACACATAACAAAAAAATCACCACAAAAAAAAAATGCAATAAAAAAAATAGAAAAAATATTATCAAAATTAAATAAGATAAGCTTTCTGGACAAAAAAAAATTAAGTATAATTTTAGGGCTTCAGGTCATTTTGACCCACGAGGGAAGGATTTGTTACAAAGTGTGAGGGAAGGATGAAGGTTTTTCACTTTTCGATTTTTTCTTAATTTTTATTGAAAATAACTGCCTTTTCCGACCTGATATGTGATGGGAAACGGGAGTAGAGCGAGTTCGGCCAAAAGCATATTCGAACCTCTGATCGATTTGCGTCAATTTCATGCCACACGCTTTACCCCCACACTACTACTATTGTAAACAATCTAGTGTCTTCCGTAATTTTGTCTGGCCCAACCAGGCATCAGTGGGCGGAGTTAATGTAAATAGCATTTGCCAACAAGGCGGGCTATTTGCACGTAGTGTAAATAGACACTCCGAAAAAGGCTATGTATGTATATCCCTGTGGAGAGCTGTTTTCCTGGCAAAGAAAGCCAGTAAATTAAAAATGCATATATATATGATAAAAGTTTATTAATTCATTAAAATTTGCCATATTGGTTATTAGCATTTAAGAATATATAAATTGACTTTAGTGAGCCTTTTCCACTGAGAATGTTTTTAACCTCTAATGTGTATCGACTATTCCACTGTTAGTACACACCACAAGAGCTGTAAATAGACTTATGTTTGCTCTACTTGTTCTCAGAGGGGAATCTTTAGCTGTGCACTGTAAAAAAAAAAATCAATTAAAAAAAAATTGTGGAAACTGACAATTACATGTTGGCTCAATAAATGACTTCCAAACAATGATCCCCATACAAAGATATCCATTGCACTAAACATAGCTTAAAATTAAACATTTATATTTAGCAAACTCATATCATATATGTCTAAAATACTGTTTGATTGACTTCTGACTCTGAGATGTAATTTGTGTGATATGTGCGCCATTTGGCATCGGCTTCTTTCGGGTCTTATTGCTATTTAATATCAAACACGTCAAACTCCTGATTTTCTTATTCATCCATTCTTTTTTTTTATCGCTTGTGTCAGTAACTTTAAGCAGTCCTGAAAAGCTGCAATAAACTATAAAGCAAAATCTACATCGACTTGACATAAATCTCATCCTCATTATATAAATAAGTTACTTCTGTTCTGCCATTGCCAGATGTGATGCAGAGGAACTTTGTCATTAATGTTTATTTGCAGGTTTTTAACCTATGTGGTGCCACTTTTGAAAGTTTTCTTCACCACATCAAGACATCCTGTTATGCTGAAGACTTCTTGAATGTATTCAGGGTTTTTCCTTATTTAAAATAAGGTATTTTCACTAAATATCCTGTGTTGGAATTGATTTGTTAATAAAGTGATGTGATAAAATGTCAAACCTGTTGTCTGTATTCTGTATTTAGCTTAATGTATTTATGTTTTTCATAAATGTTTTTCTTTTGGGTCAGTGAGAATTCATTTAAAGGTCCACTGTGTAATATTTAGGAGGATCTATTGACAGAAATGCAATATAATATACATAACTATGTTTTCAGTGGAGTATAAAGACCTTACATAATGTACCGTTATGTTTTTATTGCCTTAGAATGAGCCATTTCAATCTACATACACCGCGGGTCTCCTTACAGTGAAGTGCTGTCTCAGACGACATTTTTGTCCTGTGTCGGCCCCCGTAGCTTCTCTATGTGGGAGGGGTGAGCGGTAGGCGGTTGCAATTTCGCAACCTCACCGCTAGATGCCACAAAAATTTACACAGTGCACCTTTAATGTATTTATGTTTTTCCATATATTTTTTCTTTTGGGACAGTGAGACATAAAATTGCAACTACAATTTTAAGTATTTAATTGGACCAACAACTCAGTTTGGTAAACTACATTTTTCAATGGGTTCAACATATTATTTCTGATTGAGCCCCTTGTTTCTGCCAAAGTAAAACAAAACAAAAAAGTCTTAGTGAAAAATGAATTCCTTTTGGTTGGATTAAACCCAACAGGACTGAAACAGGATTAAAGAGGTCATGAACTGAAATCAAATTGTCTTTGAGCTTTTGACATACAAGAGGTCATTATACTATAAGAATATCCTGTAAGTTTCAGAACTGAAAACTTCCTTGTTAGTCCAAAAACAGATTTTATTGTAACCAAGCCCAGAGAAGGACTCATTGTGGAATGTGCCGAAAGACAGAAGCCTCTACAGAAGATGATCAACGCCTACTTCATCATTGTAACTTTGGCCCCGCCCACTGGTGTGTTAGTGAGATGACGAGGAGAGAAGAGCGATAGAGGATGGACTACAAATAACAATACCTTCCAAAGGATCCTAATGCTAGGAATGTGTTTATTTATTTTCAACAATGTGAATGTCTCAGTTGAGCATTATTTATTTGTATTCGGTACATTTCACTGTGGATTCTTTGGTTAATCAGTCACAATTTCAGCGCAGGCTTTGCAAACATGTGGCTTATGCCACAACATGTAAGTAACCGTGTTAATTCTAATGGCTGATCTGTGACCAGTGATTTCTGATATGTAATGATTCATATACAGTCAGATGTTCTTTGTCTATGTTTCAGTAAATCAAACCAGTGACTAACAGTCAACTTCACATTGTTTCTCTTAGAAGGATGAAATTAATCTGTTCTTTAAACTGTGATTAAATTATATATAGAAAGTGATCGGCTGTGATCGGCTACAATGCTCATCACTGCAACCTTTCATGCCATAGATCTAAACGTTTACACTGAAGTCTCTCAGCAGACATGCACCTTCAGACAGAGCATTCAAATCAGAGGCTAAAATCAGGGTAGGAAAAATGCCTTTTAAAAATCATACTAACATTATAAGTGCACCACAGGAAACATTATAAAACAATGCAGTTCATGACCCCTTTAAAATATGCCGCTTCCCGCTTCCAGACCTCTGTTGAGCCGCATCTTGCCCTTGAGACTCGTGAGATGCATAATAACATCACAGAGTTTACCAGTATTTTGGCACTGATGTGTGAATGGTATTTTACTGGAATGTTATGAAATACCATTGCTTGTGTGAACAGAACATTTGTATTTTTACATTATTTTAGGGTAATTTACCAGGATTACTGCGGGAAAGGGGCTACTGTTGTCAAATAGGATTCACACTCTACCAGTCATCCATTGGTCAGTCAAAAAGATAGTCATGATCCAAACAGGCAGAAACGTTTAGCTGTCACAGAACCAACCTATGAAGGAAATCAACTTATGAATTTTATCTACGTACTAACATTTAAATTAGTTGTCATTATTAATGCACTCATTTTGTACATACAGTGGTGGTCGGAATTATTGGCACCCCTGGTAAATATGATCAAATATGGCTGTAAAAATAAATCTGCATTGTTTATCCTTTTGATCTTTTATTCAAAAAATTCACAAAAATGTAACCTTTCATTGAAGTAAAAGAATTGAAAGTGAAAAACACGTTGGCCACAATTATTGTCACCCTTTTATTAAATACTTTTTGCAACGTCCTTTTGCCAAGATAACAGCTCTGAGTCTTCTCCTATAATGCCTGATGAGTTTAGTGAACACCTGACAAGAGATCAGAGACCATTCCTCCATACAGAATCTCTCCAGATCCTTCAGATTCCCAGCTCTTCTCTTCAGTTTAGCCACTCATTTTTTATAGGGTTCAGGTCTGGGGACTAGGATGGTCATGGCAGAAGCTTTATTTCGTATTCAGAGACACATTTGTGTGTTGATTTTGATGTTTGTTTTGGATCGTTGTCCTGATGGAAGAACCAACCATGGCCCATTATAAGATTTCTAGCCGAGGCCGTCAGGTTTAGATTTTTTTCTGTTGGTATTTGCTAGAATCTATGATACCATGTATCTGAAGATGTCCAGGACCTCCAGCAAAAAAATAGGATTAAAGATCCAGCGGTATTTTTAACCGTGGGCATGGGGCACTTTTTATCCCTGTTTGCCCCAAACCCATCTGGTGGATTTGCTGCCAAAAAGCTCTTTTTATAGTTTCATCTGACCACAGAACCAGGTCCCTATTGAAGCTCCAGTCGTGTCTGACAACTGAATATGCTGGAGTTTGATTTTGGATGAGCAAGAAGGTTTTTTTTAATCCCTCCTAAACAACATGTGGTGATGTAGAGGTTGTTTTATTTATTTATTTTTTTTTTTTTGGCTTTCTGACCACAAGACTCAACTAATCTCTGTGATTCTCCATCTGTGATATTGGAGAGTCTTTGGCCACTCAAACTTTTCTCCTCGCCGTGCTTTAGGACGATATAGACACACGTCCTCTTCCAGGAAGATTCATAACATCTTTAGTTGATTGGAACTTCTTAATTATTGCCCTGATGGTGGAAATGGGGATTTTCAATGCTTTAGCTATTTTGCTACAGCCACTTTCTATTTTGTGAAGCTCAACAATCTTTTGCTGCACATCAGAACTATATTCTGTGGTTTTACTCATTGTGATGATGATTAAGGGAATTTGACCTTTGTGTTTCCTCATATTTATACTCCTGTGGAACAAGACATCATAGCTGGACAATTTCATGCTCCTAGTCAAAAAAATTTAATATTGTATGCTAAGAAATGTAAATATTAATGGGAATATACTTCAGAGATATTTTACTCATAAAAAATTCTAGGGGTGCCAATAATTGTGGCCAATGTGTTTTGGAGAAAAACATTTATTTCATAATGTGATTTACTTTCAATTCTTTTACTTCAATGAAAGGATAAACAATTCAGATTTATTTTTTACAGCCATATTTGATCATATTTACCAGGGGTGCCAATAATTCTGACCACCACTGTACATGTTTTTACCTGCATCTAATTACAGCTGTAATTAATTTCTGTAATCACATCTATAATAACACTGTTGACCCTTCCCTTAAACCTAACCATACCACCAAACCTGTCTCTAACTTTACCCGTGTCCCAACTCAATAGAAGCATTTCTCCATTTTGTCACGTGATAGGTTCAGTGTTTAAGAACTTAGAGTGAATCAGACAGCAACGACTTGTTCAAACTGACCAAGAAGCCGAATCTTGGGGTTGATTCCCAAGACAGAGACCTAAAATAGACCTTCTTTTTGAAGACCTCTGTTTGACCTCTCCCTTGAACAGCAGGACTGAATTCCTCATTAAAATCCACAGAGACTGCCTTTACATGTCAAAATGCATCAGATCATTCCAAAACTAGACAGACTAATAATTAAACATCGTTCAACTGCATAATTCTATATAATGTCTACAACCAATATACTGTATATATGACTATTATGCTTAGATCATTGATCACACATAATTCATGCAATTGTTATTAACTATTGAATGGATATTATTGGAGGTGTGTCTTGTTTACTATGTGTGTGAATGATTTCTCATTTCTTGAATTACAGTATCCGTGTAAAATGTATTGTACTCTCATTATAAAACTCACGTCTAAATCATACCCTGCTAGAGCGGGAAAGTTAAGAGACCATGTGACTAATAAGATAACAACATGTAATTTATGTGAGAGGAAGAGAACTCGCTTGTCTCACTATTTTTCTTTTCTTTCTTTACTTAGTTTCTTTTCTTTTCTGTTGAGAGTCTTGCTTTTTTAAGTTTTGCAAAGCTTCAGTCAATGACTCCATAGTCTTTGCTCGCCTCAAACTTCAAGCTTCAGCCACGAGACTTCGCTCCCTTCATCTGCAAACACACCAACCAATCGGCTGCACAAGACGTCACTTCAGAAGTAAAAAGACCTCCAGCGGATCAACAAACCCGGGAAACCCATTTTCAGCAAAGACGCCACAGAAGGAAATCCCCATCAAAGACACAAACAACAAACGCAAGTAATGCCTACAGACTCCAGAACTGGCGCATTGATATAAAATTTAATAACCCTGCCTAAGAAATGAAAGAAGGGTTAAATTAATGATTGATGGTTCATTCAAACTAGTTCTTATAAAGTTCATATATTCCTATAAACTTGAGGTTTCATAATTTCACTCTCTTCAAATTCATTCTTTCCTTAATTTCTTTCTTTCTGCAACTTCTGTGAATGGGTGTGTGCGTGTGTTCATGTGTTAAATATTAGTATTATGTGTTAGGATAGCTCAATTATCTCGTTTGTATTTAAAGAGTGTCTTGTGTTATGAGCGCTCTTTCAAAATTCCCTATAAAATTAATTAATACTTTTCTTTGAGATAAATGTACCTGTTTCCCTTACCTCTGGCTTGTTTACTGTAGTTGGGGACACTTAATATTCAGTATTATTATTGACTTAAATGCACTGACACTATTGGATGAGAACTGAACTGAGCTGTGTTGTATAAAGCACTGTATAAATAAAGGTGACTTGACTTTACAAGTGTTTTGCAATACAACATGAATACAATACTTGTACCTAATAATTACTTTTTTATGTAAGTGCATAGTAGGTAAAGACACATGATATAAACTGTGACCAAGTATTTTATCACTGAAAAAAAGAAATGTCTTGCCTGCCGTGGAAAGAGATGTCATGGTCACACGGTCATTGTGCAGTCACAACATAACTATTCCTCGATTTGAAGATTTGCTCATCTGTTTGGTCTAGTGATACCGGAGACGATACCGCATGATAATGGCACTATTTCACGCTCATTCTCTCACCGCAGGCTGTGTCTGAGCATATCTTACCCCAATCCATATTTTATCATGATAATACAGATCCTGTACCTCTGGGCTATGATGGTTCAGTGTCTGAGTTCACTGACGTCCTGCAAGATCATTTCATCTACACATCAGTGCTCTTAATGAATGTGCACATACTCACCTCACAAACATGTCAGGTTACATGTCAGTTGTAGGATTTTCTGTTCGTTTGTTATGCTCTTGATGAAGCTTTTTAGCAGGAAATAACTTTGAAAAGTATTGGTCTTCTATAGTCCATACATGTTTGTTTTGTATGCTCAACACCTGTCATCGAAATGCTAAATGCAGTGCTACAATACATATGAATTCAGTCCATATTATATTTGAATTTAATTACAAGGAAATTTCATTTACTAATATCACAACACAGTTATGCATTTGCTATTGTTTATTTTTGTTCATAATACATTAACTAATGGTAATTTAAAGAAATTGAAATGCTAAAATGTATTTGTCTATGTAACATGTTCAAATAGTCTTTTCTTCCCTATTGTGATGTATCTAAATGAAACGGTTTCTCAAATGAGGAAAAAAAAAACGTAGGGCGGGATGTGATTTTGTCCTTCTGGAATGGACTGGAGCGTAGGAAGTTAGTCGTTGCAAACTAAATGAAGGCAGCTCTGAATGGCAGTTTGCAGTCAGTTGAGGAGGATATTTAGTCCCACTCTCCGCCGAGAGCATGAAAAGAACAGACGTCGATTTAAGGGGGAGGGGTGGTTAATGCTTTTGATTAAAGATTACAAAAGCATATGATTTTTTAAAAATATAATTATGTGCAAGGATAAATCATTTATAATAAGCACTGCGACATTCTGTAAAAAAAAATAAAATAAAGATTTGTCCATTTTGATTTCATGGTGACTTTATACAACATTACTAAATGTAAAGGTATTATTTAATGTTAGTTATTGCATTAAAGGGGTCATGAACTGCATTGTTTTGTTGTTTTATATTGTTTCCTGTGGTGCACTTATAATGTTAGTATGATTTTTACATCAAAAATTATCATAATTTAGAAATAAAAGGCCTCTTTTTTTAGCCTCTGATTTGAACGCTCTGTTTGAAGGGGCGTGTCTGCTGAGAGACTTCAGTGTAAACGCCCACTGCTGTGATTGGTTGCTGTAAGACGTCAGTGTAAATGCCCACTGCTGTGATTGGCTGCTGTGAGTCTTCAGTGTAAACGCCCACTGCTGTGATTGGCTGCTGTGAGACGTCAGTGTAAACGCCCACTGCTGTGATTGGTTGCTGTGAGTCTTCAGTGTAAACGTCCACTGCTGTGATTGGCTGCTGTAAGACGTCAGTGTAAACACCCACTGCTGTGATTGGCTGCTGTAAGACGTCAGTGTAAACGCCCACTGCTGTGATTGGCTGCTGTAAGATGTCAGTGTAAACGCCCACTGCTGTGATTGGCTGCTGTAAGATGTCAGTGTAAACGCCCACTGCTGTGATTGGCTGTTGTGAGACTTCAGTGTAAACACCCACTGCTGTGATTGGCTAACATCTTTGCATATGAAATAGCTAGTAATACATGTGTAACTCTCAAACTTTTAGCACGTTTTTACTATTACAGCTCTCAAAGTTAACTAATCATGAAAAGTGTTGATTTTAGCATTATATTTAGATCTATAGCATTATATTCAGATCGTGGCATGAAAGTTGCAGGGATGAGCATTAGCTCATGAATGCAGTGATCTTACCGTCATTGCAACTCGATTTCTGCACACTAGCGAATGCTTTCATCATAACTAACATTGCAAACACAATGTAAATAAGAGTTTCGTTGATTATTACGGGAGTTTTGGCTCGAGTCCAGAACTCAGTCACTGATAAACTCACGCTGTTTGATTGACAGCTCCAGCGATTGTAAAGTGAGCGTTCTTTGATCGCTTTCTATATATGATTTAATCAGTTTAAATAACAGATTATTTTCATCCTACTAAGAGAAACAATGTGAAGTTGACCGTTTAGTCACTGGTTTGATTTACTGACACATAGACAAAGAACATCTGACTATACATGAATCATTACATATCAGAAATCACTGGCCATCAGATCATGCATTAGAATTAACACGGTTACTTACATGTTGTGGCATCTGCAGGGCATGCTGCGTCGAAATTGCGACTGATTTACCAAAGAATCCACAGTGAAATGTACCGAATACAAATAAATAATGCTCAACTGAGACATTCACATTGTTGAAAATAAATAAGCACATTCCTAACATTAGGATCCTTTGAAAGGTATTGTTATTTGTCGTCTATCCTGTATTGCTCTTCTCTCCTCGTCATCTCACTAACACACCAGTGGGCGGGGCTAAAGTTGCAGTGATACAGAAGGCATTGATCTTCTACTGTAGAGGCTGAAGAAGAAGAGTCTTTCGGCACATTCCACAATGAGTCATTCTCTGGGCTTGGTTACAATAAAAGCTTTTATTGGACTAACAAGGAAGTTTTTAGTTCTGAAACTTACAGGATATTCTATAGTATGATGACCTTTTATATGTCAAAAGCTCAAGGAAGATTAGATTTCTCAGTTCATGACCCCTTTAACTAATGTTAACAAATAAAACCTTACTATGAAGTGTTAGTTCAATTAATGGAGTGATTTTAACAAACTCTCTCAAAATGTGTTTTTTTACTTGGGGCAACCTGAAACACTGTAGCAACGTCACCCTAGAAAACATCATAGCAACACACAAAATCTGATTTGTGTCAGTCACGTGACTTTATCACCAGTATACGGAGAGCTACTTTTGAGGTATTTTATTATTATTTTGACATTTTACAACTTGAGAGCTGTAGTCACTATATGAACCAACATTGTATAGAAAGATCTGCAGTATATGTAAATATCCTCTTCCTACAAAATTCTCCTCTTGCAAAACCTAGCAAGATTTTAGTGCAAATCTGCTGATTTAACTGAATAAATCTCTTGATATATTTTTGAGTTTTAGACCCCGTTCTGCGTCTAAGAGAGACAAATCATCTGCCTCTGGCACTTGGGCAAAACAATAAAGGTGTGTGACAATCTCTGCCCACACGTGATGGTGATGATGATGTTTGCGGGGGATTAGAGAACGTCAAATGTGACACAGAGATAAATGTGTGTTATGCTGCTGCCTTGCCCTGGAAGAAGACAAGCAGGAAGGAGGGTCTCATAACGGCCCATCAATTCATCTACGATGAAGGCTCATTAGCAAACCAGTTCTCAGACAAGCTGCTGTCTCATCTCCCATTATTATGTGACATGTAAAGAGTCTTGACCATTTACAATGGGTGAAGTGAACAACAGACAAGATGGCATCCCAGTTTATGGCAGGAATGTGAAAGTATATTGGTGGATTAACACAAACAAAGAGCTCACATTCACTGTTATTACTTCTTTCCCATTGTCAAATAGTCACATGATAACTCATATTTTAAAATTGTAAAAAAAATAGTTCCATAGTCACATCCATTATGTGCAGTTTATCTGCTCAGATCAGCACTTCTACAAGTGCTGTAGTCTAGTGGTTTATGAAAAATCTAACATCTGTTTCATGTTTTCATATATCTGTGCTATAATCAATCATGAACGCATCATAAACTCATTGTTAGATGATAATTGCAAAGTGAAATGTTCAAGGCGCAGTTGGTTACATGCATGGTCACGCTCAATGCATACTGTATGATCAAGAACCAATTAGGGCGACATATGTAATGTAGTTTCTAGCAAAACAATGCTCCACTTAAAAGAGGCTATACAATAAAATACGTTATTGTCAAGCAAGCAATTCATTTATAGTAATGTCATGTCATGTCAACTTTTATAGCGCTTTTTACAATGCAGATTGTTTCAAAGCAGCTTCACAGTGTTAAACAGGAAAATAATGGAACCAAAACTCCATCAGGTGGCCTAATGGAGAAAAATAAACCTTGGGAGAAACCAGGCTCAGTCGGGGTGCCAGTTCTCCTCTGGCCAATCCTAGTAATGGGAGTGTACATGAGATCAGATCAGTGTTGTGTAGCCTATCAGGCAGGGGTTCTCAACTCTGGCCCCCGAGATCTCCTATTCTGCAGAGTTGAGCTCCAATCCTAATCAAACACACCTGAACAAGATAATCAGGATCTTCAGGATTACTAGAAAGCTACACGGAGGCGAGTTTGATCAGGGTTGTAGCTAAACTCTGCAGGACAGTGGACCAGAGTTGGGAATGCTCGAAAGACAAAGCGTTATCTAGACACAAGCTGTGAAAGCAGATTTTATTATGACTTATCACTGTGTGTTGTGTAAAACTGTGCAGTCCATTGTTTGCTCTGTGCTGGATTTAGCCTGGATGTGTGTACAAAAGGGGGAGTGAAGGCCAGAGGGTTGAACCAAGGGCTTGATTTTAAACAAACCTACTCTTCAGTTTTCTCCAGCTTAAGGCACATGGCTGCCAATGAAAACAATTTTTGGCATCCCTTTCAGAACTTGCTGAACATAGTCATCTATAGCTGCTACTGTTATACTACTGTTTTCAGGCATTCATATGGTATAGAGGGTAGTGACTAGCCCCGTTTGCAACGAAATTACCCGGAACAATTTGTCCCAGGAACTTTTTTCCCCAGACCTGTTGCTGTCTGCGTTTCCATCACGGTCTAAAGTACCGTGAAGATTAGTCCGGTGACGTAGGACTGCAAATCAACTTTCCACAGCCCACTGGATTCATCTTCCGCAAATACAGTTAATAAAGCCTGAACCTTGTTGTCGGTCCATCTGTCGTATTTTTTAAACTTCATTGTTGATTTGAATAGCAAATAACTCTTACTGCATGCACTGCAACTGACTTTTAGGTTGAAATAAAATGCTGGGTGAGCTCAACCAGTCAGCATGTTCAGCGCCCAAGTCCCACCCCCAAAAGTTCCTGAACTTTGAAAAAGTACTACCAAGCAAGCAGGGCCGTTTTGAGGGGGACATTTTTGGGGTTAAGCAGCTTACATGGGGCGCTGGAAGGCCAATTCATCAGTCACTGAAGTAATGTCGAACATGACTGACTGATAGGGAACGTATAGGTTACTAATGTAACCCCCTGAGACGTTACGTCCCATCGCCACAATCCCTGTGCAACCGCTGAGCGGCTCCTCACCGCAAAACCTAAATGAGGGAGTCCCGCACGCTTCCTTGTATACCCAAGGCACGGGGAGTGGTTCGCGATGCAAATCTCACTCGCCAATTGGCTTGTTTTGTTACCACTCAAAGGTAATTGGGCTCCCAGGCGAGATCCCAGTTCGTCCATCAGGGAACGGGTGTTACATTAGACGTTTTCTTTATAAATCAATATTTTCAAACAATGCAAGTTTATAAGACAGTATGTAAAATGTGGAAAAAAAGTATTTAATATGCTACTCAATCAAAAGAGTAAACACAACTACAAGCCAAGTATACTTAGAATACATTTTAGTATATCTCGATCAAAAGATTGAGCACAAGTATAGGCCAAATATACTTAGACCTTTCTGTCAGTATAAGTATGCTTAAGTGCAATTATAAGTATATTTCTGAGAAGTACATACAAAGTAGACCGAAGGTATACTTCGTTTTAGTTTAAAAGAAGTACTAATAGCACACTTCTTTTTAGTAAGGGTGACCAACTACAGCAGGGGTTCTTGACTCTGGCCCTCGAGGTCCTGCAGAGTTTAGCTCCAACTAGGGCTGGAACAACGATTACATAAATTAGTCGATCTGCATGAAATACACCTTTCCTAATTAGGCCTACACTGCGTAAAGCTTATCTTTTGTGATAAATAATATCATTAGGTAAAAGTTCATACATTGATTAGTTACAGTTATTTTTTATTGGTAAATTAACCAAAGGGTTAATAGACTATTCAGAAATTAATCGATAGATTGAGTGAAAAAAAAATTGTTAGCCCTAGCTCCAACTCTAATCAAACAGATTTGTCCAAGCTAATCAAGTTGTTCAGCATTACTAGAAAACTATAAGCAGGTAGGTTTGATCAAGTTGGAGATAAACTCTGCAGAAAAGTGAAGTTGAGAACCGCCAATGGCTGGCATGGAAAAAAACTAATTCACATAAAGCCACAGCAGTCAGAATGTTGAATTAAAATGACTGAAAATATTGATTAGAACTTCTGTCCACCAAAAATTAATAAATACTGATTACTTTCTGCTAAGTATCTTTTAAAAATGTGATACCCACATTGTATCAGCTTGGTAAGATGTAAATCTAGCCAATCAAATTATAAACAGCTCTTCCCTTTTCTGTACACAATGCAACACAATGGCTCAAGGCTGACTGCACTGGACACTCCAAAGTGACGTACCACATCCATCTGGCCTCTTGACGGAAGTAGGACAAACGCGTGTAGTGCAGCAGAAACAGAACGGGCACCCGTTTACAGTCGGCAACTCAGCATTACGTGACGCATCCAGTGTAGACACCATCAATGGCTGCTTTTACACCATTGGGTCAAGGTTGATATTTGAGCAAAATAAACACAAGCTAATAAAAGAATATCTGTTCATCCTCCATAACATGGTCACTATTTACATCTCATATGTCTGTAACATGTCTGTAAACTCTTGCATTACCAAGCCAACAACTGACGCATGTGTATTATGAATGAATGAATGAGGCATTTATATAGCGCTTTCATATGTACTACTGTACACCCAAAGCGCTTTACACTCATGTCAGGGGTCTCTCCTCAACCACCACCAGTTATTACATTCCAAAGAGCTCTGGAATCAGGCCCACAGTGGAGAAAGAACCCATATCCGTGCCGGCTGGGTTAAGCACCGAGAACGGTTTGGCCCGGTGGTGGAAAAGTGCCTATTGATTATAACAGGTTCTATTTGCTTCCGATGCGCCGCACACACAGTGTTAGATTTGAATTGGTTTGAAAGTGTACCTGTGACTTTGAGCTCTGTGGTCCGTCTCACAACTCTGCTGCCATATTTAAGTTCACATGTGTAATTTCCTCCGTCATCTTCCTGCACCTCTGGGATCCACAGACTGGTGGTGTTGATGATTATGGAGCTCCTCCAGTCTTGCCTCTGACACTCCTGTGGAAACAAATAAAAATAACTGACTCTTCACATATCTGTGGAGTTCTTCGTCTACCCACCTGTCACACTGACTCATTTCAAACACAATAACCTAAAAGTTGCAAAGAAAAACAAAACATTTTCGATTCCGGAACAATCTTCCTATTAAATTCTGATGGTTTAATGCCTGGTACACATTGTATGATTTTGGGCTGTCCCAGACGAAAGATGAGCATTGTGAAACAATCATGGCTCCTAAACGGTGCTCCTACGTCATATAGTGAAAGAGGTTCAAAGACGGCCGTTGTCACAATCTTGCGACCAAAGGTAGACTGCAATAATTTTCTGACAGTGTCAGAAATTTAACATGATCATCTCACAGTGTGTTTGCTGCTATGACCTACGTCTACTGACCAGCCAATAAAAATGCAGCATGAAATGGCGTATTGATCAACTTGATATGACGCTCAAACTTAAAACCTTTTACCTCAAGCTCCATTTACAAGATTGGCATGTCAAGTTGGCCTCTTTTCCCTAGCAATAACCACGTCCATATTCTCCTCCTTCGCTTCTTCCTCTTTTTTTCAGCACACATAAAAACCACAGTTGCCGAAATGTGATTAATCTTGCTCTGTTTGTTTACCACTACCGCATGCTGATGACATTTTATTCTTCTATACTAACTTGCGTCATAGCCTACGATCATACAGTGTGATTTGTAATGATCTTATAGGATTGCCGAAATCGCACAGTCTGTAGCAGGCATAAGGCAGTGTATCTCAAACCTGTCGTGGTTATTTTCACAAAAATGTTCATGGCCCCCAGAATATAGTGTTGTATGAATATCTGAACATGCAATATATCAAAAGAAAGAACCTTCTGCTTTTAAACAAAAAAATAATTATTATTCTAGCTTCATGTATTCTTATTTATTAGCACTTGAATGTGGGTAAGTTTCATAAAAAAAGCAACATTTTGAGCAAAAAGCTGAGGAAAATTATGTTTTTATCAAAGACTACGTCTGGTTCAGATTCAGAACGATGATCAAAACACAGATGGAGTAGATGGGAGTCCATCAACACCCCCAAAGCTTTTCCTAACCACTTCCTGGGTCGACATTTTGATAGGCCGTTTTGATTTATATGCTGTTTATTGTTGATGATCGCATTATTTTTCATATGCACCTGCTTACATATGAGATCGGTAGTTTTTCCTCCTTTTTTCCCGTGTTTTGATCTGGAGATACTGTACTCATTCAGGAGATGTGTGATAGCGCCACCTACCATATAAAAGTTAAAACATGGAAAGCCGTAAAAACTTGTCAATGGCAGGGAAAGAGTTAATAGGCACAGGCGAATCGTTGTCATTCAGGAATGAGATTGCGTGGGTGTTTGACGATAAGTAACTTTGCAACTACATGTCAGCTAACTCACCCTACCAGTCTATTAATACTCTACTAACACTCTAATGAGAGTTAGTACACCTGTAGGTGCAACATTACTTATAGTCAACAGAATGCGTTAAAGGGACCATCAAAATAAAGTGAAACCACAATCTTTAACGATTAATCGCGCAGCTCTATTTCAGGGGTAAAAAATGGTTAGGGTAAGGGGTAGAGACAGGAACAAAAAATGTCTTTTCCTAGTTGAAAAAATCATGGTCACCTCCTGCTGTGCGAGTTTTAACTCTGTACCTTGTACCAGGTCATGATAGGCTGCTTGTAGGGGGCGAGATAGTCGTCAATGTCAGGGCAGGTGACCATTTTGCTCTTGGTGATCTCGGCCCTCTCCTGGTAACGTATCCGACTGCTAAAGCAAAGTCCCTCTTCACTCTCCTCGACCGTCAGTGACATGGACACCTTCATACAGTACGTTGAGTTTCTGCAAAGACAAACCATTAAAACGGTCATGACATGAAGAATCTTTTAACATATAAGAGGTCACTGTACTTTAAAAAATACTGTACGTTTTAGACCTCAATATTCCTCATCTCTGAGCATTTGCGGGAAATCAGGCTGGCAAAATGACTCATTTTCTACTTCTTCCACATTGTGAAATCACACTCTATTAGACATTGGCATCGGGCACTCATAACATTGTACCTCAAGGAACATATTAAAATAATAATATTTAATATTTATTCAAAAAGTTCTTTACACATTACACACAATATTTTGAACAAACGTTCCACTTTCATTTGCCCACTGGAAGTACATATCCAGTCAATGCTGTCTCTAAGTGTTGTGCTTGCTGAGCTATTTAGCACATTTTGGTAGACCCCCTGTTTGAGGATGTTTCATTTCAGTTTTGTTATTTTACATTCTGTTATTCGTGAATCGTGACCATTTCTTATGAGACATTCTTCACTATACACTCACCTAAAGGATTATTAGGAACACCATACTAATACTGTGTTTGACCCCCTTTCGCCTTCAGAACTGCCTTAATTCTACGTGGCATTGATTCAACAAGGTGCTGAAAGCATTCTTTAGAAATGTTGGCCCATATTGATAGGATAGCATCTTGCAGTTGATGGAGATTTGTGGGATGCACATCCAGGGCACGAAGCTCCCGTTCCACCACATCCCAAAGATGCTCTATTGGGTTGAGATCTGGTGACTGTGGGGGCCATTTTAGTACAGTGAACTCATTGTCATGTTCAAGAAACCAATTTGAAATGATTCGAGCTTTGTATCCTGCTGGAAGTAGCCATCATAGGATGGGTGCATGGTGGTCATAAAGGGATGGACATGGTCAGAAACAATGCTCAGGTAGGCCGTGGCATTTAAACGATGCCCAATTGGCACTAAGGGGCCTAAAGTGTGCCAAGAAAACATCCCCCACACCATTACACCACCACCACCAGCCTGCACAGTGGTAACAAGGCATGATGGATCCATGTTCTCATTCTGTTTACGCCAAATTCTGACTCTACCATCTGAATGTCTCAGCAGAAATCGAGACTCATCAGACCAGGCAACATTTTTCCAGTCTTCAACTGTCCAATTTTGGTGAGCTCGTGCAAATTGTAGCCTCTTTTTCCTATTTGTAGTGGCGATGAGTGGTACCCGGTGGGGTCTTCTGCTGTTGTAGCCCATCCGCCTCAAGGTTGTGCGTGTTGTGGCTTCACAAATGCTTTGCTGCATACCTCGGTTGTAACGAGTGGTTATTTCAGTCAAAGTTGCTCTTCTATCAGCTTGAATCAGTCGGCCCATTCTCCTCTGACCTCTAGCATCAACAAGGCATTTTCGCCCACAGGACTGCCGCATACTGGATGTTTTTCCCTTTTCACACCATTCTTTGTAAACTCTAGAAATGGTTGTGCGTGAAAATCCCAGTAACTGAGCAGATTGTGAAATACTCAGATCGGCCCGTCTGGCACCAACAACCATGCCACGCTCAAAATTGCTTAAATCACCTTTCTTTCCCATTCTGACATTCAGTTTGGAGTTCAGGAGATTGTCTTGACCAGGACCACACCCCTAAATGTATTGAAGCAACTGCCATGTGATTGGTTGATTAGATAATTGCATTAATGAGAAATTGAACAGGTGTTCCTAATAATCCTTTAGGTGAGTGTAGTTTATTTAAACATGGTGTAAAATAACAATGCATGTCCTCTGGGCTTCTGTACATTTGGAAAAATTCAATGACGTGAATGTGAACATGAAGTAAACCAGGATTTTCCCTATTCATTAAGCTCAGTTGCGTCAACTGGGTATGGCAGGGTATGGCGGCTGCCTGGTCAGATCAAGTAATATATTTTTATTGCAGGATTAACAAAGTTACAGTCAAACCAAAATGTATTCAGACACCTTCAACATTTTCTCATATTATCACAGTTTATTCACTATAGTTTAGAAAATGGTTGAACTCAGAGTTAAACTGTGTCAGAACAAAATCCTCTTGATAATGTCAGATAACTTAGATAGAAAGGTATGTAATGAATTACAATCAACCAATCAGCTGCCAGCTGTTAAATTTAAGTACACGATTAGATTTATGTCAACCAATGACCAAGCAATGCTTCATTTAGTTCAGTCTGTGGTGTAAAAGGTTGCATTAGCAATTAAAGAAAAAACACTGCACAGGTCAAAGTGTCTGAATCATTTTAGTCCCAAATTTGTATCAATTTTACTGGTAGTCCACTGTATGAAGAATATTTTTGGTATAATATGTCACAGTTTACTTTATTTTGCTATCCTCACTTACATAAATGAACTATAGTGTCCTGCACCCACTAGTAAAAAATACCTGGTGTCTGTATCATTTTTGGTTTGGTTGTATATTGCTACGTGTAACATATAATTTGTATGGTTAAATAAAACAGAAAAGTAGGTAAATTATAGCAACCTGGTTGTGTGTCATGTGAGTTCAACCACGCTGCCAATATGTCTATTTAAAACGTGATTTTGCAGTGTTGAGTATTGAAGCCAATCACAGGGATTTCTGTTGAAAATGACCAATCAGAGATGTTTAAGTTAGTGAGAATCCGTTCAGTATCTCTCAAAACTCTGAATGAGTTTATATTTAGCACAAGTTTAGTAAGTTCTGCACGCACACAAATCCCCTCATTATAATAAAGCAAAAACACAATGTAAAGAAATGATTTATTGTGCAGTTTTGACAGATTGATTGATTAAAACGGGAGTTTCCACACTCGACGAGTTCGTGCAACAGCTTCAGTGATTACGAAGCGTCATTTTCATTCACAATTTTGAAGAAAAGTTTTTGTCAGAAACTTTTTCATCAGACTTTGTGACTTCCTACATACTTCAGTACAAAACTTGACAAAAATAGACGATAACACATATTCAATATTAACTAACTACTATATTCACTAACTATGACTTTTGCCTCAAACTCCTGATTTACTGCTTATATATATATATATATATATATATATATATATATATATATATATATATATATATATTATTATTATTAGGTAGTTTTTGTAGTGTTTAAGTTTAGGTATTGGGTAGGATTAGGGGATGTAGGTTGTAACGGGTTGTAACGGGTGCGTGCAGGCAGGAAGACGTAGACACAGATGATGAAGATTCAAACAGGTATCTTTACCTATATTCATTCAAACAGGAAACTATCCAAATGAAGACTAACACACACCATATTGTTAACGAGACCGGACAGAGAATGAACGTGAGGGTACAACTTAAATAGGAACTTAGACAAGATGATTAATAGAACACAGCTGAACCAAACAAACTCATAATGACGGTGACCAAAAAGTGTTTTGCAATACAATATGAACACAATAAGTGTAAGTTTGATGTAAGTACATAGTAGTTAAGGCCACCTAATATAAAGTGGGACCATATGTTCTTTATAAGTACTAATAAACAGCAAATATCCTAATATGCGTGCTAATAGGTAACTAGTTAATAGCGAGAATTGTTACCAAATAGACAAAATAGATTTTTAAATGTTGTAATAGTGATTGCTGTCACTATTCTGCTGGCTATAGTGGTAATTTAATGTCTTTTTAGATTTTAAAATAAAAGTTTTAGTTTTTTTTCATCAAGTGTTAGTTAGTGAGCTGTGAAGTGCTGGAAAAAGATGTGTGAATAGGCTACTTGAAAATGGGACTGTCACGTCAAGGGAGTAAGATTGACGTCATCAGAGTTTGCCATACCTTGGCTTTTGGTGAATTGATGCCACTGATTAAGCTCAAAAGCTCAGATTCTAGAAATCTTTAGTTTTTTCCACACATTTTTTTTAATCTGCTTCTGAATCTGATTTTCTTTTTGTCTGTGCAATAGCAGAAGCACAGAGCTTGGCCACAGTAGCAAAGCACAGCAATTAATTAGATGGGAAGAGTGTAATAATTATCAACAACCCCACTGCTCCATTCTTGTCTTTTTCCTTTATCCCATAACGACACCCAGCTGGATTAATTGAGAGTTTTGTGTTGTGCTATTCTGTTATTAAAGAATCTGATAACTCGTGTCATAATGTTCAATGGGATTCAATTAATGATGAAAAATACAGTGGATATAAAAAATGAGAATACATCTGCATGCAAATCTAAACCAAAGCCGTATTCATTAAGAGAACGCTGCGCTGAGATGAAACAAACTGGATCTCCCACACGCAGGAAATGTCTCATTAAACATTTATATATGCATATCATTCAAATATGTAAAACAATCTTCCCTCGATGACTTGTTTTTCCACAGGAAGTCCCTCGAACAAGGATGTTGCCACCATGAGCAAGGGCTATCCAAACATACAGAACAAATTCTCAAAAGTCTCACATTTCATTATCTCAGTAACACGCTCTGAAACAATCCAGAAATCAACACAAATATAATTATTTCTGGGCCAGAGCATACGTCAGTGTGCAGTGTGGGTGTAGATGTTACCACAATTACTAGTAATACTGAAATATGTGTGCTGACTCATCAATAATGTTGAGCGATTGCATCTTCTGTGACATGGATCAATGGAGTTATTTGAGGCCTGAGGCTGCAGAGAGGCCGGGGTGAACACATCTTCTCCTGTCCCAGATGACATTGAGAGTGGACATTGGAAATAGGTTCTTTCGTACCTGAAAACTGCTGACCTAAACCTGATTGCATTGCAAGGAGAGGCAAAGATAGTTCCTGTGTACAACTAACACAATCCAGCAGCGACTGAAGAACAGCCACCTGAAAACTTCCCTTTATGCGGCTAATTAGGGCATTATGCTACTATTTGAGAGGTAGGGGACAACGGGGCTAAAGGCACACCTTAAGAAAAATGTGCTTTTCACTACACCTATAATGAATGATATACAGAAAAATATATATGTTTGTATTGAACATTTATGGAGCAACAGATTTTGTGTGAAAATAAATCATAAAAAAGTGGTTTATTTTATTTAAAAATCTTAAAAATGTATGGGGTATCGAGGGGGGCCTTTTACAGTATTGATACAAATACTTTCGCTATATGTTTTTAATAATGTCTGAGTTAATACTTGTTCAAAACAATCACTTTAGCAAAGTTTGAACTATTTTCTGTTTATTTTGATGAATAAAAGAATTCATTTTTGATCAATAAATATGCTGTCATTAAAATATGTTAATATAGAAATATATCTGAAAAATATAGAAACAAAATCATTTAAAGAAGTAAAGATTCTGAAAGCATTGAAGGAGACCCCTTAATAATGTAATATACACTCACCTAAAGGATTATTAGGAACACCTGTTCAATTTCTCATTAATGCAATTATCTAATCAACCAATCACATGGCAGTTGCTTCAATGCATTTAGGGGTGTGGTCCTGGTCAAGACAATCTCCTGAACTCCAAACTGAATGTCAGAATGGGAAAGAAAGGTGATTTAAGCAATTTTGAGCGTGGCATGGTTGTTGGTGCCAGACGGGCCGGTCTGAGTATTTCACAATCTGCTCAGTTACTGGGATTTTCACGCACAACCATTTCTAGAGTTTACAAAGAATGGTGTGAAAAGGGAAAAACATCCCGTATGCGGCAGTCCTGTGGGCGAAAATGCCTTGTTGATGCTAGAGGTCAGAGGAGAATGGGCCGACTGATTCAAGCTGATAGAAGAGCAACATTGACTGAAATAACCACTCGTTACAACCGAGGTATGCAGCAAAGCATTTGTGAAGCCACAATACGCACAACCTTGAGGCGGATGGGCTACAACAGCAGAAGACCCCACCGGGTACCACTCATCTCCACTACAAATAGGAAAAAGAGGCTACAATTTGCACGAGCTCACCAAAATTGGACAGTTGAAGACTGGAAAAATGTTGCCTGGTCTGATGAGTCTCGATTTCTGTTGAGACATTCAGATGGTAGAGTCTGAATTTGGCGTAAACAGAATGAGAACATGGATCCATCATGCCTTGTTACCACTGTGCAGGCTGGTGGTGGTGGTGTAATGGTGTGGGGGATGTTTTCTTGGCACACTTTAGGCCCCTTAGTGCCAATTGGGCATCGTTTAAATGCCACGGCCTACCTGAGCATTGTTTCTGACCATGTCCATCCCTTTATGACCACCATGTACCCATCCTCTGATGGCTACTTCCAGCAGGATAATGCACCATGTCACAAAGCTCGAATCATTTCAAATTGGTTTCTTGAACATGACAATGAGTTCACTGTACTAAAATGGCCCCCACAGTCACCAGATCTCAACCCAATAGAGCATCTTTGGGATGTGGTGGAACGGGAGCTTTATTTATTTTAATTATTGTGTCTTTTGCCCCAGCAGCAGGGGCGCCTTTACCCCAAATACCATACTTTTACATATTCTTCCATTATTGCAAAACTGTTGCTTTAATTACTTTGAACAAAACTGACATTAACAAGACCTTTGTTTCAAAATATATTCAATAATTTTAGCAATTCTCATTTGCTACTTAAATCTACAAAATTTTTAAAAACATCAAATATTAGATCAAATGAGCACAGAATCAACTTTGCGCTGCTGTCCGTGATCGCGTCAAAGATCAGACACATTTCCACGTGCATCTTGAAAAGCGGATGTTTTGGAAAGTGCTGAGGCAAGTTTTTGTGCCATCTAGTGTTTAGAGGAAAATAAAATCAAAGGAGCCTTTAGCTCCGTTGTACCCTAATGATGCTTCACTGGTCCAGTTGTGGTAAAATTAGTTAAAGCTGCCACTCTGCATAGCCTGAAAAATATTAGAAACCAAAGACTAAAGTTTACATTTAACAACATTCCTTAGCATCATTCCCTGAACAGTCCAGCCAGCACAGTTCACCACATCTCACATGATTGTTTTTTGAATCTGTCACAATGTAATACAGAAAAAAGGGCTGTTACTAAAGGGTCGATTTATATGCAAAGGTGGTGTTTTTTTATTAACAGAAAGAGACTGACTGTTTATGAAACAAGCTGAAATTGGACTTGAAAAAAGAAAGACTTAACTAGCAATTATAAATGTAGTTGTAGCATTGTCTTGACTCACTGTTTTCAGTTTTTGACTTTGGCAATATTACTGTAGTTTATGTAACATACTGTATTGTTCCAAATATAAGGCGACCCCCCTTTTTCAAGACCTTTTAGAAAAAGACCAAATCCTGTATTTTATAAAGAAAATGCTTTTATTTGAAAATAATCATATTGCATAGTTTTCATATTTAAATTTTTGTATTGAAAGTATGGTAAATACTGGTAAAATGTACAAACAATCACAATCACAAATAAAAAAAATTTGGCATACCATAAAAATATCCTGTAGCCCATCTGAATTATATAACAATTAGGCTACCCATCTCATATTGAAAACCATGTAGCCTACCAACATTTCATTAACAGTAGAAGTGAAATCTGGGGACCGTCTTACGTTTTAATATCACATATGGAGGAAGTTTGGTCCTGTCAGCGAGGCATGCAAACATGACAGCGGCTCTTAGACGGTGAGCTTTTCTTTGGCTGTTTGCGTTTTTAAGACTCTGAAGTATTTCTTTTACGCGTATTTGGTGCCACCTATCGCTGCGGGTGTATTATTGACATGTAAAGGTCTAGACCCTGAATATAAGACGAACCCGTTTTTTTGTCTTATATTCGGTACAATACAGTAATATTTCTTGGTACTAATTTCCAGTAGCATTTTTTTGTTCACTCAACTTCAGACATTCAGTTCTACATACAATTTTTTTTTAATTGGCTCAACTTAAAAAGATTTGTTATAGAATAGTTTGTTTTCACCTCTCCAGAAAACAAAATGTTAAGTTAAAAAAAAAATTGTATCACAGACAACTTATTTTCAGTTAGTATAACTGTTATTTACAAAAGTTGAGTAAACAAGAGAAAACTAGGAGAAATTTGTTTTTTATAGTAGTATAGTAGGTTTTTTTGTACGGGCTTAATTTTTTACAGTGTTATAAAACATGTGGTATGAATATGTGGTATGACTCTTTTAAACTGATGCAGTTGAAAATGTAAGTTATAATTAAGCTCTAAAGTTTAGGTCGGTTGAACTGTTTTACTGTGACAAGCACATCGGTTTCACCCCATACTTCAATTAATAGAGAAAACAATGTGTACACTGTTTATATATTTAAAGTATTAAAAGATTCATGTTGGTGCTAGATGGAGTTGTTAATAAAGACTTGTATTTTATGTCATGCTATAAATTTAAAGCATTAAAGGCTTAAGTTTCTTTAGAGGTCGCTTATTCAAAACAATAACAAAGGTGTAGCTTGATGACGCCGTGAATGAGCGTGGAATCATGGGAGTTGTCGTCTTCACCTCCACAGCCGTGTTTAATTATGCGTAAATGCCGCAAATGCTGAATTACTACTCATACAGGACACTTTATCTGACAAATTGTGGGGTAATGCAGCACTGTTTTAGTTGTTCAAAACAATCATACTAAAATACATTTGAGTATGTTGAAAGTTATGTTATAACGTTACCCTGTGCATTTATTTTGTGGCTGGAATGAGACACTTGTTGCACATTGCAGTAAGCTAGATCGACATTAGAATATCATATTAATAAAAGCTGGATGAGTTGTGTTGCTAAATGACATGCAATTAATTATATATATATATATATATATATATATATATATATATATATATATATATATATATATATATATATATATATATAATATAAATATATATATATTGTATGGTGGAGAAAATTATCTATTACTATTACTACAAATAAAGCTCTTTGTGATTATGCTACACTTTATTGCCAAAAGTATTGGGACACCCCTCCAAATCATTGAATTCAGGTGTTCCAATCACTTCCATGGCCACAGGTGTATAAAATCAAGCACTAGGCATGCAGACGCTTCTACAAACATTTGAGAAAAAATGAGTCGCTCTCAGGAGCTCAGTGAATTCAAGCGTGGTACCGTGACAGGTTGCCACCTGTGCAATAAGTCCATTCGTGAAGTTTCCTCACTACTAAATATTCCATGGTCAACTGTTAGTGGTAGCAATTGGGAACAACAGCAACTCAGCCACGAAGTGGTAGGCCACATAAAATCACAGAGCGGGGTTTTGACAAAAAGAACAGTGCGTAGAGAGCTTCATGTAATGGGTTTCCATGGCCGAGCAGCTGCATCCAAGCCTTACATCTCCAAGTGCAAAGTGTCGTATGCAGTGGTGTAAAGCTTGCCGCCACTGGACTCTAGAGCAGTGGAGACGTGTTCTCTGGAGTGACCAATCACACTTCTCTGACTGGCAATCTGATGGACGAGTCTGGGTTTGGCGGTTGACAGGAGAACGGTACTTGCCTGACTGCACTGTATCTGGCGGATTATGGTGTGGGGTTGTTTTTCAGGGGTTGGGCTTGGCCCCTTAGTTCCAGTGAAAGGAACTCTTAATGCTTTAACATACCAAGACATTTTGGACAATTTCATGCTCCCAACTTTGTGGGAACAGTTTGGGGATGGCCCCTTCCTGTTCCAACATGACTGCACACCAGTGGATGGATGAGCGAGTTTGGTGTGGAGGAACTAGACTGCACAGAGTCCTGACCTCAACCTGATAGAACACCTTTGGGATGAGTTAGAGCGCCGACTGCGAGCCAGGCCTTCTCGTCCAACATCAGTGCCTGACCTCACAAATGCGCTTCTAGAAGAATGGTCAAAAATTCCCTTAAACACACTCCTAAACCTTGTGGAAAGCCTTCCCAGAAGAGTTGAAGCTGTTATAGCTGCAAAGGGTGGGCCAACTCCATATTAAACCCTACGGATTAGGAATAGGAGGTCATTAAAGTTCATGTTCATGTGCATGTAATGGCAGGCGTCCCAAAACTTTTGCAAATAGAGTGCATGTTAGCCACTTGACAAACTAGCATTGTCTCTGAGGCATGGGAAAAACATAAATCAAGAGATTCAAACAATAAGACTAGCCATGTTGAGCTATATTACAATGATAAGTTTCTGTCAATAAAGGTATCCAAACAGTTGCTCACCTGTCTAATAACACATAATAAAGCGTCTTGAAATCGAGGGTAACGCGGGTATGATGTCATTGAAAGGCGGCGCATGGACACGGTCCGTGCCCTGGTTAAAATGGCTGATTTCTCTGGATTTAAACATTGTTGGAAACATTTGGGATAATGTAAGTTCACAAGTCAACAAAATATATAACATTGTTCAAGTGATTTTTGGATATATTAATCTCAGACAATGCAAAAAGTCTGCACTCTAAAATAGATTTTATTGACTTAAAACAGGAGATACAAAGACAAACGAATCGGCTGTTCTGTCTTCGCCAGTGTAACAAATTCACATTTTACTCAGTGATTATATATAATTATTATTTTAATCCCACAATTGTACATATTGCGCCTTTAAAAAGATCCCTGGTTTTTGTACAGTATGTTATTTATATGTATGTTTCTCAAAGAAAGACAACACATTAAGGAATATGTATGACAATATGTATTTATGTCAAAACTTTGCAGGCAACCTGCTTGTGCATCTACAGATTAAAGTTAGTTGAGATTTATCTGTGTGCGCACCGACTGATTGTGTTTATTAGCACTGATTGCATTATTGTGTTCCTCAGTGTTTATTAACTGCCACAGTGTAATTGCTTAAACTGTATTGAATGGGACCTTATTGATTGTTGACTGAGAAAGCCAGCATGCTGTTCCCTCTGCATTACTCCCGTATTACTGCTACGCTCACTGCATCAATGATGGCGGCAAAACGGATGGACAAGGTACATGTCTATCTAGGGCAAATTATTTTTAATATCGACAGTGTGTCTTCATTTCACACTAATGGAGAACTGGGCCACCTAAACACACTGCAATTGCTCAACTACACTTGTTTCTATAGTTATTAAAGCTACACTCTTAGAAAGTCAGAATCAAAAAGGCTTCTATATCCTGACGTCATAGAACAGGGGTGTTAAAATGCAACCTGGCCCAAAATACTTGTCTGAAAGTTTCTAGGAGTGCATTCCACTTCACATTTAGACACTCGCAAACTTGTCTGAGCACTACTCCATTTACCACAATGCAACACAATTGTGACATCACTGCAGATCATGTTTAACTCACCCACAAGTGTATGGTAGGCTATATGAATTATTTAGAGATTATGCCTTGTATGACTGATAAAATAATATTTTATTTTGATTATAATATTTATTTAAATATCTTCAAACTGTATAGGCAATGCTTTGAGGTGTAATGCGGTTGTACTTCAGGAGACTCAAGTTTGAGTCCCTTTCGATACAGAGAAATACTGTATGTAGCCTATATATCATACAAAGTTCAGTTAAAAATGTACATGTATCTTAGTTGATTATTAGGCTACTCTTGACAGAGTGCTGGTTTGGTTTCTGAGAGACGGGCAGAGACAGAACGTGGCTGATTGATTTGCGATCTTGCTGTGCTTATTCCATTCATTGGTGTATATCATATTGTACAAGATTTAAATCATTTAAATATAGAACATCTGAAGATGTTTTAGGTGTATTTAAGACTCTTAGGAGTCTGAGAGTAGATATTTTGCATATTTTTTATTTATAGTTATTTGTGTTTGTACAGCACTGTGGTCAACATTGTGGTATTATTATGTGCTTTATAAATAAAATGGAATTGGAATAGATAGTGTGTATGAGACACACAGACAGGTATAATATCTTGCTTTCCCCTGGCTCACCGTTTTGAAGCCATTATCTGTGCCTTTCCAAATAATGTTGGCCTATTTGGCTTTGGCCACACCCCTAATATTGATATTTTATTAGTTTGTGTATTTTATATATTTCTCAGGCCGCCCAAGCAATCCTATAGTATGGAAGCTTTCCGCTGTAGGATTGAAAATAATCGAAGATATTTGATATTTGAAATTGATCAAAGACATTTGCTTACTGTTTTCAACCCCCATCTTTCTTATCAGAAGGGCCATTAGGAATTTCTAAAGACAAAGAGATTCTGAAGGCCTGTAGGCCAAATGTGTGTCACACCTGTAGTACAGTGGGGGAAGTTTGGTCTGATTGGTCAGTTTGAATGCTCACATTAGGGTTTCAGTCAAGAAAAGGAAAAAGAAATTTGTAACTGTTGCTCTTGTGCTCTTTTATTCTCTGGCTCTCTCTCTTCTTGGGGGCCTTCTCTTTGACTCTTCTCTTCTTTGCTCTCTTTTTCTCTTTGTCTCTTTCTCTCACTCTCTCTCTCTCTCAGGTAACATTCTATTCATGCTGGGTACGATTAATGGTATAAGTTATCATCTCATACATCTATTTTGTAACTATTTTAAGTGTAACCATAACCAGATTTTGTCATTAAATCCTTTCAATTACAAATGATGTGCTAACTAGTTTTGATTTGGTATTGACTTTGAAGTGCTACCTATTGCAATACAATATAGTCACACTCTAGCAACGCTCTCCCACATATTTTGCTATTGTAACTGCGCTTATTTCCGTCAATGGTATAAGTTGCAGTGGGTGGTAAAGACAAGAAATATACAGTTTTCTATCCTCTTGTTGATAACGTTTCTTTAGTCATTCGGCAACCCTGCAGCCTGAACCACTGTAGGCGACCCACCCTTACACCGCAACAGAATAAAACATTTTAAAAGATAATTGCGACTTTTTATCTCATTATATTAGATATAAACTCACAATTCTTTATATCATGCAATTCTCACTTTATAACTCGCAATTCTGACTTTGTAACGCACTTGCGAGTTAATATGTCACAAATATGACTTTAAAACTCGCGATTGCGATTTTTTTTATACCACGCAATTGTGACTACATCACGCAATTCTGACTTTACAACACGCAATTGTGAATTTATATCTTGTAATTCTGAATGTTCTGAGATGTAAACTCGCAATTGCAAGAATAAAAAGGTCAAAATTGTGAGATAAAAAGTCGCAATTACCATTTTTATTTTTTATTCTGTGGCAGAAAGCTTCCATACTATAGGCATATAGAATGGTGCAACAAACAAATTCATAAGAGGAAAAAAAATCTAAACAATGCAAAGTGATCAAGGGCTTAAAACATTTCAGGTCAATGGGTTCAAGACTCCACGGGTTCCACCAGTAGTGGGCACTACATAAGCATACGTGTCGACAAGACAGAGGGAAGATAAGCAGAGTTATCACTGTACGATTTTGGTCACTATAGCCATCTGTGACAAATTTTGAGAATCCTAAAAGATTCCTCTGATCCTGGGCCAAAATCCAAAGTATTTGATCACTAGTTTGACATGTTTGCTAACAGCCAATTATTGACCAGTGCGATCAAATTTTACCTCAGACGAAATTCTGGTGTCGCCAGAAGTCTTTAGGCACAGTCCTGCAAAGTGGCTTCTCCTACGACAACCGTCAAATCAAAAACCAACAGGCGTCTTTGTTTTTTCCCAGTCTTCTTTTCAAGAAATGCCATGATCAAAAATAACGCTAGAGATGTTTTTGTTTGCTATAGCCACCATTTCTATCCCTCATGTAAATGCAGCTCACAGTCACCGAACGTGTCAGGAATGGTCTGTTTGTAACATGTCTTGGCTGTCGTAGAGTCTGACATTAATGACAACTGAGATCCTACAGTGTGACATGGATTACATCGGGTTCATGTTTGTACAGTGTGCACCCAGCTGTAGCGAGGGAAGGGCATAAATAAGCGAAGTGGAACAGCCTAGCAGACCTCCTGAAGACCTTGATTAGCTTTAGGTGTGTTTGATTAATATTCAAGCTAAACTCTGCAGGGTAGCAACTCTCTAGGAGCAGGATTGTCATAGAAAAGCCCTTTAAAAACCTCATAACTTTCCAAACCTATATCTACTGGTGCTGATCCTTTATAGACAGACAATGTTGATGCACCTATATTTCTAAAGGTGTAGCCACTTTTTTTATGGCACTCCAAGTTAGGAGTGATTGCACATTGGATGCATGTACTATCATGTCATACTCCACATATTTCCACAGTGTCACTAGAAGGCTTGAAGAATGGATTAATGCTTAATGTGAATTGCTGATAAAGGGAGGATTCAGAGTACAATAACCTCAGACATCTTACCACAGTCGCTGTTTTCAGCAAGCGTGACGAGAGATCACAGATTTATTGAGTGCTGACAGAGTTAATTGCAGATTTTAAGAGGCTGAGATGAAAAACAGAGGTCTCAAAATTCTCTAAACAGATTCTAGCAATGCATACAATTCAGGCCACAATAAAATACTTTGCAGAATTAATTCATTCATGGTTTTCAATTTTACGTTTTGCGGCCCAACAAAGCAGCCTCACCAGGTGTTGAATGATTCCTAGCTATGAGTAATTTAATGAGAATTTAGTTCTTCTTCTATAGTAATACGGTTTTAAATTAATGAAATGAGTTTAGAAATGGCACAACACCCCCCTACTTTCTGCTATGAAGAAAAATGTTAACATTAAAAGTTGCAAAAATGTATAATTTTATTATATTAAGATTTAGTTGTTAACAGTAACAGTATATGTATGGATATATGTATGCATGTATGTATGTATGTATGTATGTGTATGTGTATGTGTATGTATACATACACATACATACATACATACATACACACATTATATATACATACATATACTGTTACTGTTTGTCAATTATATACAACGATCGGGCATAACATTATGACAGGTGAAATGAATAACACTGATTATCTCTTCATCACAGCACCTGTTAGTGGGTGGGATATATTAGGCAGCAAGTGAACATTTTGTCCTCAAAGTTGATGTGTTAGAAGCAGGAAAAATGGGCAAGCGTAAGGATTTGAGCAAGTTTGACAAGGGCCAAATTGTGATGGCTAGACGACTGGATCAGAGCATCTCCAAAACTGCAGCTCTTGTGGGGTGTTCCCGGTCTGTAGCGGTCAGTATCTATCAAAAGTGGTCCAAGGAAGGAACAGTGGTGAACCGGCGACAGGGTCATGGGCGGCCAAGGCTCATTGATGCACGTGGGGAGCGAAGGCTGGCCCGTGTGGTCCGATCAAACAGACGAGCTACTGTAGCTCAAATTGCTCAAGAAGTTAATGCTGGTTCTGATAGAAAGGTGTCAGAACACATAGAGCATCGCAGTTTGTTGCGTATGGTGCTGCATAGCCGCAGACCAGTCAGGGTGCCCATGCTGACCCCTGGCCACTGCCGAAAGCGCCAACTGTGGGCATGTGAGCATCAGAACTGGACCACTGAGCAATGGAAGGACCAATGAATCACGTTTTCTTTGAATCGCGCCGCTTACCTGGGGAACACATGGCACCATGCACTATGGGAAGAAGGATTATTAGACCCTTCCTATCAGAGCAGTCCACACAACTCCTGGTCCAAGCTCTTGTTCTCTCCAGACTGGACTATTGTAATGCTCTTCTAGCGGGCCTTCCGGCATGTACTATCAAACCCTTGCAACTGATCCAGAATGCAGCGGCGAGGGTGGTCTTCAACGAGCCGAAGAGAGAGCACATCACGCCTCTCTTCATCAGTTTGCACTGGCTGCCAATAGCTGCTCACATCAAATTCAAGGCACTGGTGCTCGCCTACAAAGCAACCACTGGCTCTGCACCAATATACCTAAACTCGCTTGTTCACACTTACACAGCCTCCAGAAGCTTACGCTCTGCAAGGGAACGACGCCTCTTGGTGCCATCCCAAAGAGGCATGAAATCACTCTTGCGGACCTTTTCCTGGACTGTTCCCACCTGGTGGAACGGCCTGCCTATCTCAATTCGAGCAGCCGAGTCTGTAGCCATTTTCAAAAAACATCTTAAGCCACATCTTTTTCAGCAGCACCTGACCAATAAAGACCAGCACTTAACTATCATATTCATTTTTCTGTTTGTTTGTTTGTTAAAAAAAAAAAAAAAAAATGTATGTGTACTGTACTATGTGCACTGTGCTAGATTAACTGAGACTTGTTACAGCACTTGCACGCTGTTGCCCCTTGTTTGTTTAGTTGCTTCTATTGCTCTCCTCGTTTGTAAGTCGCTTTGGATAAAAGCGTCTGCTAAATGATAAAATGTAAATGTAAATATAAGGCAAGCTGGCGGAGGCAGTGTGATGCTTTGGGCAATGTTCTGCTGGAAACGGTATTCCCTGGTGGCTGTGGCCTCTTTCAGCAGGATAATGCGCCCTGCCACAAAGCAAAAATGTTCAGGAATGGTTTGAGGAGTACAACAACGAGTTTGAGGTGTTGACTTGGCCTCCAAATTCCCCAGATCTCAATCCAATCGAGCATCTGTGGGATGTGCTAAACAAACAAGTCCGATCCATGGAGGCCCCACCTCGGAACTTACAGGACTTAAAGGATCTGCTGCTAACATCTTGCTGCCAGATACCACAGCACACCTTCAGGGGTCTAGTGGAGTCCATGCCTCGGGTCAGGGCTGTTTTGACAGCAAAAGGGGAACAACACAATATTAGGAATCATGTTATGCCTGGTGGGTGTATACATTCAAATAATGAGCTCATTCTTAATAATTATGCTTAAGATGAAGACTTTAGATGACACTACATGACTCATGACAATTTCCCATATACCTTTTGAAAAAAATGTAGGTTTTTATGATCATGTACTATATTAGTGGGTATTAACACCAATCTGTCATTCTGTCAATCCATCATTGTATGTGTGGGTCTAAGAATATACAAGAGTTCACTGGCTTAATTAACTAATCACTTCATTAAAGTACTTTAATATAAATGTGTCACTTTTAGCTATGCAAGTAATTTTCATCCATTGTCCCTGTAGGCAAATTAACAAGAGACATAAGGGCTAAAAGTACCACATGCATCATTTAAGTGAATAGATGAGAGAGTGACATTTGTGGCACTCTTACCCTTCTTATCTTAAATAGCTCAGTTCGCTGGTCATTCACTTCCTTTTCATATTTAGGGACATTTCAGTCTATCCTGATCAATTTGCCTGTCAGTTTCATCCCGTTTACATAAAGCTCGTGTTTCTTGTGATGTTGTGTTGCGGATGTAACGGAGGCCGGGTTTGAGTCCTGCTCGGAGCGGGCGGTTTGAACAGGAGGGGTTAGTCAGTGATGTGCATAGTTTGATAGACTCTGTGTTGACTGATAAACATAACTGAATAATTTGAACATAAGTGCCATTAGCTGCATTGAGTAACCTACTACTTCTTATAACTCACAATCAGTGTTTAACTACAATATTCCTATCCTAATTCCTTCCTATTATATTATTTTTTTTGTTTGTTTATAGGGTTTATTAAAGTTTATTTCTTTATTACTTCAGATATATAATAAAAAAAAAATTATAAAATAAAAATTATAAATACAATTACGTAATTATGCACAAATAGTGTTGTTGTGAGATAATAAATAAATTGTGTACATAAAATATGAAAAACATTCAATTACGGACTAATACTTAAAGTCAAAATAGAAATGTAAATGAGAACAGAACAAACAGAGTGTCTCATCTTGTCTCATTCACAGTGTTGGGGAGTAACTAGTTACATTTAATGGAGTTACGTTATTTAATTACAAAATAAATGTAACTGTAATCTGTTACAGTTACTGAGAAAAAATGTGTAATTAAATTAGTTATTTATGAAAATGTTAACAATTACAAAGGGGGTTATACCTGAATATTTTCTGTAAAAAGCTAGGATGTTGAAAAATATGATTTTCCCTTCACACACACATAGGCTCCTATCATACACCCGGCAGTGTTTTATGCTAGTTTCAGCCCGACGCAGAAACTAATATGAAACTTTCTCAGTTTGTGTAAATTCATTGGGGTATTTTTTTTCCCATATTAATTTCACACATGTCTAGTATAAGTATGTGGTTTTGTTTCATTAATACAGTCTATACTTTATATACAGTGTATGCCCCATAGGTGGGGTACATTGTAATATGACAGCTTAAAATGTGATCTAATCTAATAAAAAAAATATACAAGACAAACTAAAATATTTTCTCAATAAAATACAATTATTAACTTGTCATAAAATAATGGCATTTTTTAATTATATATATATATATTTTTTTTTTTGCTTTTTTGAGTTTGACAACTGTTATGGCACAGAGACTCAGAACCAGGGATGAATATAAAATGAGGTTTATTGACAAACTGGAATGAATGGAAAAGATACTGATTTGGAGAAGCAGGGGGGCGAGGAGATCGTGAACGGCGAAGCTGGGGATCGGAGGAGCTGACAACTGTGGTGTGGAAACCAGAGGATGGAGGAAGACGAGGAGAGGACGATGAGGAACCAACACAGAAGACAAAGAGAATCAGGTAGGAGATCTGTTGCAGGTAACACAGGCTGGATACAGGGAGTGAAGTCTTTACTCAAACAAGACCAGACAGTGAGTGAACGTGAGGTGTGTGCTTATATGTGTCCGTGCTGATGAGTAGATGAGGTGCAGGTGCAGGTGATTAGTACTCTGATGATCTGGAGCGTTGTGATTGGGTGGTGGTGGAGCCTGGCTGATCTCTTACAACAACAAACACACCTCAAAATACAGCTATACAGCATAGTTTAAAACATGATAATAATTAATAATTTCTGAACATTGACTCTCAGTCTTCATTCACCTTTTTCTCATGGTTGCTCAATAGAATTTATAAAAGTATAGAATATAATAGTGTGTGTATATGTATATATATATATATATATTTAATCCAGGGCACCAACACATCAAATCCTATTTCAAATGTTGTTATCAGAGGGATGATAAAGCCATACACCATCTACAGATGCACCCTCAGGCGGTTTAGGCCACCCTGAATTATGCTACCAAAGAGGTCATGAAAGGCACATTTAAATGCTTACAAGGAAGCAAGGAACGACAGAGCTAGAAGCAAGAATACACAGGTGACCCCCACTCCTCTTCCTTCACCCTCACATTTTGATAGACCGCGTGTAATCAAAAGTTTTGCTATCCATCTATAGGATAGTGTACTTCTAAATATTTTTTTCAGAAGATACAGATTTAAACATTCTCTCTTCCAGCTATAAACAGCCCCAGGGAAAAACATGTCACAGAAACGTAAAAAAAAAAAAAAAAAAGATTTGCGCTCAAGCCATTTCTTGGAGACTCAAACGATTTATTAAGAATGTCTTGATTAAAAAAAACTCCAATAGCATAATGGCAGATGCCTTAAGCACAATTGTTGGCGCTTTGAAGTGGCATGTCAATGAGTATAGTATATTCTATTTAACATATGTTTCACTTGAGCTCCTCTGTCCTCGAATTTCATCCTTGTAATCTTTCCTTTCATCCTAAGAGGCCCAAAAAGAATGAATGTGAGGAAAGCGCATTTAAAAACTGAGAAGCGCTGAATAAAGAACAAGGCTGGCAATCAGGCCTGGCTGGGTTTAACCAGCTGTCTCTAATTGTCCTCTTAATTGGCTTGATTTAATTAGTTAGAGGAAATTACTTCATCAAACACTGCCACTGTGTTGGCGTTGCATTTGATCAGGAACTGTTAAGAGTCATTTTACTTAATGACGGGTGGTCAAGCGAGGCACAGGTGTCTTTTGTGTCCACTTGTGACACCTTTCAGGGAAGGGTCTCTGATTCCCTCAACACATACAATACATCAGCAGGAAGGTGAAAGTCTCATGTGCTCAAAAATGATATGAATGATATATAGAGTTATAATATGTCCTATCACACCACATAGTCCACATGTTGTCTTTTAATTGAGTCTTTAGTCCAAACCAAGAAGAGGCACCTGGTTTCCCTGATTTTCCCTTTTTTTATTTAGTCTTTCTTTCATCACCTTGGGATTCTAGTAGGCTTGCTGGGCTAAAATTGTAAATTTTAGATTTTGACAGACTTTCCCTCAGCACATCCCCAATAATGTAGTGTTGGTAGTGTTTTGCAGCTGCATGAACACAGCGATGCGCTTTTGTAAGAAAATGTCCATATTTAAAACTTATAATCACTGGCTTCCGGTAACAGCCGTACACGAGTCTACTTATGGCGGAAGAGTGACCTCTGACCCGACACATGACATATTGACCCATGACATTGCCAAGCCCTATTTGTTTGAACCGCGAGAGGCGTCTACTCTCACCTAAGCTACTCCTACATTAGGTCCGTGCATCATGTCTTAAAGTGACAGCAGCCTAATATTCCTGTTTTTAATGTTATTCAAACAACAAAAGACAAGGAAATCACTCACTGCTATTGACTGAATAGATTCTGTAACTTTAATAAATGATGAATCTTTATTTAATTTATACAGTGAAGATTATTCACTCACCTAAAGGATTATTAGGAACACCATACTAATACTGTGTTTGACCCCCTTTCGCCTTCAGAACTGCCTTAATTCTACGTGGCATTGATTCAACAAGGTGCTGAAAGCATTCTTTAGAAATGTTGGCCCATATTGATAGGATAGCATCTTGCAGTTGATGGAGATTTGTGGGATGCACATCCAGGGCACGAAGCTCCCGTTCCACCACATCCCAAAGATGCTCTATTGGGTTGAGATCTGGTGACTGTGGGGGCCATTTTAGTACAGTGAACTCATTGTCATGTTCAAGAAACCAATTTGAAATGATTCGAGCTTTGTGACATGGTGCATTATCCTGCTGGAAGTAGCCATCAGAGGATGGGTACATGGTGGTCATAAAGGGATGGACATGGTCAGAAACAATGCTCAGGTAGGCCGTGGCATTTAAACGATGCCCAATTGGCACTAAGGGGCCTAAAGTGTGCCAAAAAAAACATCCCCCACACCATTACACCACCACCACCAGCCTGCACAGTGGTAACAAGGCATGATGGATCCATGTTCTCATTCTGTTTACGCCAAATTCTGACTCTACCATCTGAATGTCTCAACAGAAATCGAGACTCATCAGACCAGGCAACATTTTACCAGTCTTCAACTGTCCAATTTTGGTGAGCTTGTGCAAATTGTAGCCTCTTTTTCCTATTTGTAGTGGAGATGAGTGGTACCCGGTGGGGTCTTCTGCTGTTGTAGCCCATCCGCCTCAAGGTTGTGCGTGTTGTGGCTTCACAAATGCTTTGCTGCATACCTCGGTTGTAACGAGTGGTTATTTCAGTCAAAGTTGCTCTTCTATCAGCTTGAATCAGTCGGCCCATTCTCCTCTGACCTCAAGCATCAACAAGGCATTTTCGCCCACAGGACTGCCGCATACTGGATGTTTTTCCCTTTTCACACCATTCTTTGTAAACTCTAGAAATGGTTGTGCGTGAAAATCCCAGTAACTGAGCAGATTGTGAAATACTCAGACCGGCCCGTCTGGCACCAACAACCATGCCACGCTCAAAAGTGCTTAAATCACCTTTCTTTCCCATTCTGACATTCAGTTTGGAGTTCAGGAGATTGTCTTGACCAGGACCACACCCCTAAATGCATTGAAGCAACTGCCATGTGATTGGTTGATTAGATAATTGCATTAATGAGAAATTTAACAGGTGTTCCTAATAATCCTTTAGGTGAGTGTATGCAATGTTTTTTTTTTTACATTTGATTACTTTATTCAATTTCTGTACCTGAAAACTACTGTTAGATACCTGAAAACCCTGAAAAGCACTGTTTATTTTATTTGTATATTTTCTCTATAGTATTTATTTGTGCTGTTGCTTGTAATTTGATTATTTGTTCCTTATTTTTATTTAGCAGTAGTCCCTTTTTTCCCTGAACATAGCACAATTTTTTTTAGGTTTGTTTGTTATTTACCTTTAAATTACTAGATTTTATTAATAAATAATAAATAAATAGTAATATAAGCACATTCCTCACATTCTTTCAACTTCAATTCAAAATAACTCACAATTTCATGCATAACCCTTTTAATTCAGCTCAGAATCTCTCACATTGGGTGTCTCTGCCGACATCTTGTGGAAAAAAATAATCTAACATGATATTTCATGACTCTTGCCACTAGATGGCCGTATAGCTCTATATGGAGCAAATGAGCTGTTCCGCTGGGTCCTAAAGTCAGTTTCTCTTCAGTGTGCATTCAGATACACATGTAGACTTTATAAAATAATTTTTTGGTAAAGGTTTAGCATTTTTAGTTTGAATTTTGAGCATTTTTAGGTTTTTCTATATGTGAAGCATGGGGATCCAATTGACCCGTGAGGGAAGGATTTGTTACTTTTTTTTATTTCAACCACAAAACTCCTTGAATCCAGTCATTCGTGGTTCAAGTGCGACAAAAGTCCTAGGGTCTTGGACCACTCCGATGAATATCTTTAAAAATTAGTTTCGGGTAAAAATGACCCAAGTGAAGGATGAGGGTTAAAAGCTGTGTTCATATCTTTCAGCCCATCGGACAAGGCCAATATGCAACAAAGGAAGGAATCAGAAAGCTGGAAGACATGCAACAGTGAAAACATTGTTTACTGTGATTCATAAATCTGAACTCCAGGCAATCTGTGCTGTCATACTGACAAAGTAGCAAGACCTTGTCAAACTATGTATAAATAAGTAAACCAATAAAATGTAGAAAATGTAACACTTTGTTTATAAATATATAACATAGTATTGTTCTTTGTTAATTCATGTTTGTTCATGATGCAGTAACTAATGTCATTATGTACAACTTAGTGAAAAATGTGTAAAAACAAAAACCTAGATTAATAAATGCTGGAAAAGTATTGTTCATTGTTGTTAGTTCATTAACATTAAAGAATTGAATATTGTTGTCATCAAATATGGATTATGAACAATTGGTTGTGTTTCAGGAATTGCGTTCGTGTTCTGAAATTAGTTTTTACTGAATATTGCTGTACAGATAGATAATAGCTGCTCACGTTTAGTTTTGAGGGTCTAAGACGCTGCACAGTTTGTCACTGTGTATTTTATTCACTGTTAGACGTGTTTGCAGGGCCTGAAATGGAAACACAGAATTAACCATCCTGCAGCCATTGGACCTTGAAGGAAATAGATCCTGTGCTTTCAGTCACAGCTGCCTGTTTAGATGTTTTACACCAATTGCCCTTCAGTCGCTATGTGAGAGTGAAATCTTTTCTGAGCACTGGGTTTCCTCAAGGTCTTTCTTTAGCTTTCCCCTTTCAAAAGCGTAGGTACTCAGGTGTGAATTAGAGCCATTTTATATTCCGGCATCTTCAGCATCTCATTTCAGATATTTTCTTCAAAAAAGGGGAAGGTTTAAGGAGTTTGGGATGGCATACTACCTACTATTTTTGGAAGTATGTGTACAGTGCAGATTAAGCATATATTTTTCTGTAAGGCTAGTTTCCTGAAGCCAGGAACAAACACCACTAAATAAATCAACAAATATACAAACTTGGAGCTGAGATCCACAAATAAAAGCAACAGGAGGAACATCACCTGGGAGCATTTAATTGCAGTTTATCAATGACTTTGCATGTTTTATTACCATGACTACTTTTTAGCTTGAGAGTAGCAATACTACTTTTAAAAAATAGTGTAGCATTTAAACTACACAATTTACCACTCGTTCTAAAAAGTGATAAATTAATGCATGGTAGTCAATGGGGGGCGAGATCTGCTTGGTTACAAGCATTCTCCCAAATAACTTCCTTTGTGTTCAGCAGAACAAAGAAATGTATACAGGTTTGAAACAACTTGAGGGTGAGTAAATGATGACAGAATTTTCATTTCTGGGTGAACTAACCCTTTAAATAAACTCCAGCTAGTACAGAATAAGGCGGCACGACTTGCTCTCCAGTGTCCGTATGGCACAAATATAAACAGCATGCATCTCCATCTTAATTGGTTGAGAGTGGAAGACCGGATGATTGAGGCAATTTTATTAGCAACATGGAAGGTTTTGCAGTTTAAAATTCCATTGGATCGGTACAATCAATTAAAATGCAATTTAGAGTCATATACATATGCCACTATAGACAGGCAACAGAAGGCAGATTTTCATTCCCCAAAGCAAAAACTAATTTCTTTAAACTTACAGTAGTATATAGGCGATGAAAACATGGAATTCTCTACCATCATTAATTAAAATAACACAGAAATTACATTTTAAAAGGCAGGTAAAGGCACACCTTGGATTGTCATATTTATAGGAGATTATGCACAGAAGTTGGAAGCGTTATAAGTGTTAGACATTTGTTTGCTTGGTTTTTCTTTTTTTATCATACAGATGATAACACAAAGAACATTTGGTATGTTTGTTTGTTTTTTGTTTTAGTTGTTGACAAAAAAAGTAATTTTTCTTATTTTTAAAAACTACAAATAAATTAGCCCTTAAATGCATGAATGTTTCGCCAATCATTATTACATATTCGGGTCTTTAGCGACCCGGCTCTATATCTAACACAGATGGATCTCTACCTGTCGTGATAATATAAAACTCTCCTGATATTAAAGAATAAAATAAAGCATATTTTGTGACCTTTTGGAGCTTGGAAGTGTTCAGTGTGAGATGTTTTATACCATTATCACCATCCTCGTCAGAGCTCATTTCCCAGTACATTCAGCATCTAACTCATGTTCGCCATCTCAAACATATTCTCGAAACTATCATTTTCAACAGCTTTAAATCAATATTTTGATCGCTGACAGCTTCTTCACCAGATCCACCATCGAGTGACAGTAACACTAATATTTGATTGAGTTCAGTTCTTGCTCTGCAGTAAATCGCTGAGCCATTTCAAGTTTTGCTGATGATACTTCCTTTTCTTTTGTTTTCTGCCTGCGGTGACACAGGGCCCTATCATACACCCAGTGCAATGTGGCGCCTGGTGCAACGCAAGTGTTTTTCGCTAGTTTCAGCCTCACGCAGTTATCATTTTAACGTCCTGCGCCATGTTAGTTAAATAGCAAATACATTTGCGTCCATTTATTCGCCCATGGGCATGCTGGTCTGAAAACATCTCAGTTACGTATGTAACCCTCGTTCCCTGAAGGAGGGAACGGAGACGTACGTCGGAACTGACCGACGAATTGGGATCTATTTTCAGAGACCAATCTACTTCGAGTGTTAAAAACGAGCCAATGAAGATTGGCATGCGGTTGACGCATTCCACGATCCGCCCCGCATCGCGGGTATAAATACGGAAGTGGAAGTACCGCATATCGCTTTACAACTGAGGAGCCGAGATAGGTGACTCGGCCTTCAGCTGAAGCACAGCACCTGGCGACAGGACGTACGTCTCCGTTCCCTCCTTCAGGGAACGAGGGTTACATACGTAACCGGAGACGTTCCCTTTCAGTCGGTCACGTTCGACGTACGTCGGAACTGACCGACGAATTGGGATCCCTACTAACACGCCAGAGATGCTGGCCCTTCCAGCGCCCTGCCCGAGCTCGCTGGACCACACCTATGTTGGTGAGGGAAGTCAGGGCTCCGGGCAGGGAGGCCAATCACAGCTGTTCCTGCAAGACCCACTCAGCATGACTATTGGATAACGCTGGGAAAGCGTGCCCGTCTCGGGAAGATGGTACGCTGCGGAGCCACGTCCTTCAGTGGAAGGAGAGGTGGAAATACTCATAAGGACTAACCTAGCAGGGTAACTGAGACCCGGTACTTGCCGCGCTGCCACGCCCATCTCGGGACTCGGTCGTGAAGCCAGCGTTGAAGCGGTCTCATATGAAGCAATCCGAGCGGCGTTACCGCGGCTGCAGATGCCATATGCCCCAGGAGCCTCTGAAAGAATTTCAGTGGGACCGCTGTCCTGCCTTTGAACGTATTCAAGCAGTTCAACACTGACCGGATAAGATAAGAGATCCTCTGCGTGGGGCAGAGTTTGCTCTTCTCTCGGTTGACCCGAAGGCCCAACAGGCTGAGGTGACGGAGCACCAGGTCCCTGTGTTCGCACAACTGCTCCCGGGACTGAGCCAATATAAGCCAGTCGTCGAGATAGTTGAGAATCCGAACGCCGCGTTCTCTGAGCGGAACAATGGCTGCCTCTGCGACTTTCGTGAAGACGCGAGGCGACAGGGACAGCCCGAAGGGCAGGACTTTGTACTGAAATGCCCTCCCCTCGAACGCAAAGCGTAGGAACGGTCTGTGTCGAGGGAGAATGGAGACATGAAAGTATGCGTCCTTCAGGTCGATCGCTGCGAACCAATCTCGGGGACGGATGCATTCGAAAATGCGTTTCTGCGTTAACATTCTGAACGGGAGCTTGTGCAGGGCCCGATTCAGAACGCGCAGGTCCAAGATTGGTCTTAACCCACCCCCTTTCTTGGGCACAATGAAGTAGGGGCTGTAGAACCCCGACCTCATATCGGCTGGAGGAACCGGCTCGATCGCGTCCTTCGCCAGCAGGACATCGATCTCGGACCGCAAGACATGGGCATCGCTGCTCCGCACGGAGGTGAAGAGGATGTCCCTGTACTTGGGAGGCCGGCGGGCGAACTGAATCGCGTAGCCGAGTCTGATGGTACGGATGAGCCAGCGAGACGGCCTGGGAATACCTAACCAGGCCCCCAGAGACCGAGCAAGAGGGACCAACGGCACCACAGATGTGCCCGGGGTGAGGCAGCGAGGTGGAGTACGCAGACCCGACTCGGCAGGCCCGGAGGCGGCCCGGAGTGTTGCCTGAGTACTCCAGGGTGGGGCAGAGTGTGGGTGAGAAGGCCCGGGGGCGTCCTCGGTGCCCACACTGCTGCCCCCTGGCGAAGGGGAGAGGGGAGGAAAGGACTGTGTAGCTCTTTTAGAAAAAGGAAAACCGCTCCAACTAGTGCCGAGGCACACAGGGGAAATGGCCGCGGCTCGCAGCGGTTCAGGGGTGCAAACCCGCTGAGAGCACTCAAGAGGGAAACGCCCAGCGAGCTGTGAAAACAGCTGTTGTTTAGTTGATGTCTCCCACGACCACCACTGCAAGGCACCGTCACACCGACACTGGTAAGAAGCGATCCTCTTCACGAGACTCAGAAAAAAACACTCTCCGTAGGAACACACACAAACTGGTAATGTTCGGCTCCGAAGTTGAAAGCGATATGTGGTACTTCCACTTCCGTATTTATACCCGCAATGCTGGGCGGATCGTGGAATGCGTCAACCGCATGCCAATCTTCATTGGCTCGTTTATAACACTCGAAGTAGATTGGTCTCTGAAAATAGATCCCAATTCGTCGGTCAGTTCCGACGTACGTCGAACGTGACCGACTGAAAGGGAACGAGGTGTGTTTAGGTGCATTGTTGGCGCGTTGCTATTTTGAGGCAATTAAAACCTGGTCTAAAGTCAATTGAGTTGATGTTTGATGTCTTACTTTAATGAGGAGGAAGGTAGTGAAAGACGTCCCGGGTCACTAAAGACCCAAGGTATGCGTTTAAGGGTTAAAAGAACTGATTTCGTGTTTGTAGTGGGATTCTGAGTATGCAATGGTGTTTCTCAGAATCTCTCAGCATACAATGGGAATCAATTGGAGAAAGCATTCAAACATATTTATATACTAATTTCATAACAAATGAAACATACATAGTTATTTGTAATGTGGTAGCTACATAAAAATATCACTCCTTTAAGTTGCTTCAAAGTAGTTAGATATTTTTGTTAGAAACTTGTAATGTAAATGACTACTTTTTCTTGAAGGAGAAAATTTAAACTACTTTAAAACTAGGTTTCCAAGAATCATTTAAAGTAGCTTCTTCAAAATTGATGCCCAATTTCTTTTTCTCTGTAACCTTTTATAAAGTCGGTAAGTGTATGACACCTAGCTTTTTAAAATCTGTTCAGCTTTCAAAAGTAATTTTGTTAATTCCAGCCTCAAGAAAATGTTATGAGCAAGCAGGCCACAGCAAAACTTAATGGTATTAAGGTATAAAACAGATTTAGTGTCCGTCAGATCCCTGACCCGGTCGATGTGACACTGCATCCCTAATGAACAAATAATTCAAAAATGTACGGGAATAATAAAATAATACCCGACTTAAAAACAGAAGCAAAATCTCTGAAACTGGTGTCAGAATAAACCCCAGAGCTAGAATGAAATTGAAAACAAATTGTATTAACCTCCCAGAAGCACAAGAAAAAGACATCCACCCCCAGAATACCTTCACCCACGTCAATGGATTTCGTCATTAGGCCAGTGGGTGCTTTTTTACATTTTTTACCACAGCTGTGAGTAAATGCTTTATGACAGGGGGTTTGTGCAGTGACGTCAGTTTCAAAATGTTCCTAAAGAAATTGAGCCTTATACTATAATGCTATCAAACAATGATGCCACTCTCACAATACAGTTATAACAGATAACAGTTATAGAATAGGGTTTAAGCTACTGTATATAGACAAGCAAATGCATGATTAAACATTTTCTTTGACAGTTAAAATATAATGCTACTGCACTATTTAATACATTGAGCTTCCCTCTAGTCAGCGACCCCTGGTAAAGCTTTTTTTTTTTTTTAATCAACAATCCAAAAATTGCCCCTTAAACCCTCAATCACCATTTCCTATATTAGTCCACTAATACGGTTCACTTGAAGTGAATGAAAACGAGTGAGTGAATTCGGACATCGGTTGTACACTCGTTATTGCAGTGCAATGTGGGATAGAATGAGTGCACTTAATAACGTCCACTATGGTTTCGGACACCACTACTAATGGATGTCCGCTCAAATAATGCACTACTTGGGGGTATAGGGGGCGATTTCAGATTCAGCCTAGGACTCTGCAATGCCCAACTAGGACTTAATTTGGTGGACTAAAGGTATGTGTAAAATTTAGAGGAAAAAATTGCCCATGACATATTAGCATATTACTTTGCACAGTGTTTAATACAGACACAAGTAATTCATATCATATGTCCTCCTCACCCTGAACAACTTTAATTGTAGTTTCTTTTGTTGACTACTCTGAGAAAAAAAAAAAAAAAAAAAAACAGTGCATAGAAATGTGTTGTAGGGCTTAAGTCAATAATTATCAAAAGCATTTTTTTTAATAGTGTGCTCTAGTTTACTTAAAATACTATATGTCCTTAACAAATCTCACTCAATCTTTTTCTCAGGCCTTGTCCACACTAATACGTTTTTGTTTGAAAACGCATATTTTTTCTCTTAGTTTTGCCCTTCCGTCCACACTGAGACAGTGGCTGAATATGAAATCATTCACCTAATCCCTTAAATAGGGCATCATTTGAGGGGATAGCCATTTGTAGTGGTGTCCGAAACCACAGTGGATGCTATCGAGTGCACTCATTCTATCCCACATTGCACCACAATAATGTGTGTCACTCAACAATTCACTCACTTGTTTTCATTCACTCGTTCAAGTGAACAGTATTAGTGGACTAACGTAGGCATTTTGTTTTTTGGAGGGTTTGAGGGTTTAGGGGGCGATTTTCGGATTCAGCCGGCATCCTGTAATAACTGAGCTTTTTGAAAACGCTGTTTCCGTATTTGAAAACGATGACGCATGTTTAGTCATGTGATGCATATTGAACCAATAGATATGTATGTTTATACCGCTATTGTGCCTGTTATGTGCTATTCACTTTCACACTGTTGCTAAAGATGTTACTTTACATACTCTTCAAATCACAGTCCTGCAAAGATGATGGAAATTCACTCGGATTTCCTGTCCTGCAGCAAAACATCAGTAGTAGGTCAGTAGTGTTTTAGAAATATAATGGTAAGTGAGTGCGACCTGGACGCAGCAGTGAATGGTGAGATAATTTGTTAAATAAAATGATCCTGCCAGAAGAATAGCATGAGAACTTTATGATGTCTGTGTCATCTCAGTGAGCTTTTATGAGGGTTTACGCATGCGCTGTAAGGTGTGGCTGGGAAACTTTTGGAAAACGCTTGTAAACAATAGTGGACGGTGAGCGGTTTGAAACTAAAACGCCATTTTCAAATGTATCCGGAATAATGTAGGCGTGGCTTCAGTTTTTTTCAAAGAAATATTGTGTAACTCTTAATGGTTTTAAAGGCTCTATGGCACTTTAATTGCTCCAATTTTTTGCTCATTCAACATTTTTGTGGATAAACTGGCATCATTACTGATGGATGATCAGATTATGGTGGTGGTTCTTTTGTCTCAAACTGTATGGTTTATTGAAGGAATCATTCTTTATCTCAATTGTTACTGTTATTTGAATTATTCTATATTGCTCTAAATTGAATAAGTAGGTAGTGTTCAATAGTATCTACCTAAACCATCCGTAAGTAAGAAAGTATGTAAATAAATCATAATATAACTCCAATATTCTTTCTGGTTTATATAGTAAAAACATAGTTTCAGGATTTTTTATACTAAGTAAACCAGTCAACAGACATGACCCACTGCAGTTTTAGGGCTCTGTTTTTTCAGCGAACACTTGATTTGAAGTTTGAATTGCTAATGACCCACCTGAGCACACAAGTGTAAAATCCATTGTCCTCCATCTCTGCTGAGCGGAACCAAATGGAATCTCCCTCCTTACTCAGCCGATGACCTGAGAAGATGATTGGCTCCTCAGAATCACCCTTGTTCCTGTACCAGATGAGCCGCAGCTTGGCATTCTGGGCCACGCTATAGTTGGTGCGTATGTAGCTGTAGAACAGAGCGCATTTCACTCTCAGAGGCTCTCCGGCCAACACGCGATACGTCTTCAAGTCCACTGACCAGTCTATACATCCGTCAACTGTGGGAGAGAGAAAATGCATCAATTTACAATTCACAAAGACATAAAACATGCTACATTTATTAAACAAAACGTTTCTTTAACATGGAGTGCTTCGTTTGGAAAAAGGACCGATATCGGGAGTCTGAAACATACGATCAATGCCAAAGAAAATGGTAAGAATGTATTTGAAGTGTAAAGTAAAATAATCGATTCACTTCTGAAAGGCAGATTTTTGCTATGCAGTTGCTATGGTGTTCTGAGTGTTTTTTTTTTTTTAAAAACATGTCAAGCCGAGTTTAATTAGCAATTTCATTTGTATAGCACTTTTCTCAATACACATCATTTCAAAACAGCTTTACAGAAACTCATGATGTTAATGTTTATAATACCTTAAAGCTTAATTGTCCACATTGAGCAGTTTAGAGCTGGGCTACTTTACATTCGGTGACTATATAAAGGTTGTTCAAGGATGTTTCTAGAATTTTAGGGTGGTTGTTCAGACAAGTCAATGAGCCCGACCCCAGCTCTCTAAATATGACTTGGCATATTGGGATATTTTCATCCAGCAGGTCAAAGTCATATATTCGGCTGCTCCGAAATATAATTGCACACATCTACATGACTTTCCCCCGGTTTCACAGACAAGACTTAAGCTAGTCCCAGACTAAAATGCATGTTTGAGCTGTTTTAACTGAAAGCAACGTGCCCTGACTTATCTCAAAATATGTCAGTGCCATTGTTTTGTCTCAGGATGCACACCAGTAATGTTTTTTTCTAAGGCACATTTATAAAAAGTACTTAAAGGCCTAATCCTGGCTTGATCTAAGCCCGGTCTGTGAAACCGTGCCTAAAAGTATCATTTATGCATTCTTAATTTATCCTGTATGTATCCTTAAATGATAATATAACGGAGACATGTTTTGAAACCTGCGGAGACGACAGCACGGAATAAAGTAACGCATACCAACCTCATACGGTTATGCTGCTGCCTCATAAGGGAGGGTTATATAAGGTCACATATGAATAAAGTCAAGTAAAAAGCAATATTAAAAATCTGGTTCCAAAAATGCGTCCGGGAGTAAGTTCAGCAAACCCAGAGTAGGTTCACGGTTAACCTACAAGATATTCTCAACAGAAACGGACGCTAAGAAATAGCGTGTCATACTACTTCTTCTTTTGTGTAATGGCTATTTACATACTTGCATATCGCCACCTATTTGGTGGTTGTGCAATAATTTTTCAATCTTTTCATATAATAATCTTTAATAACTGTGAATAAGAATTAGCCTATATTGTTTGTTTGATGCTAATTATATATTTTTTTAAAAAGATTAAGCTAAATAACAGTCTGTGCTTGCAAAGATAACATGGCTGTAAACGTTTAGTCATATTGCTTGAAAGGTAAGATTTCATATATATATATATATATATATATATTTTTTTTACTATAGAAATACATTATAACTTAGAAAACGTCAAAGTTATCTGCTTACCCTTAAACATTCCAGGGTTTGACACATAACATGCTTTCTGGAATAATCCCTGAATTGAAAACCCCTCCATGTTGCAGTTGCTGTTGTTTTTGATGTATGACTACTACCACAACATCATTTCCATAGAAACCAATGAAGATATTCCGGAAAACGAAAGAGCCACATGAACACACAAATCGGATCAGAACTGTAGAGATACACATTGTGGATGTCAATAATTTTAGATCAGATTCCAATCGGATACACAAAAAATGGGATTTGAACTGACAGTGTGAACGTAACCTTAGTTCCCATGTTAAACACCTGTTCCCTGTTCCCTGAAGTCTTTGTTCTGTGTTTAGTGGTTTGCGATTTCTCCTATGTTTACCCCGTCTTTGGATTCTCTATCGTCATGAGCTTCATTGCAGCCACCAACTCGTTACAAAGACAGCATGGAAATATTCTGTCGAAGCATGCCATAATGAATCAACAACCAATCAATGGCTAAATGCTTTGTGAAGGCACTCACCACAGAGAAACAACCTCTGAAACATGAGCAAAGCCCCATCTCCAAAGAGCAACAAAGCCATTTAACTCTCACATGACATTAGCTGCAAGCTCACTGCATTCCAATATTTCATGTTGATAGAAAGATGAAACTCATCAAAGTCATGGCCACCTATCAGCATGAAACGCTGTAATTTATGAGCAATTACAGAGGTGTTTGTGCGGGGACACTGACTCATCACTGCACCCGCCTCCCATCACATAAATATCTTTCACATTCAAAACCTGCCACCGCCGATTTATGTCAAGCGCTGTCACAATCACACATTTACGGCATAGATTTTGTTATATACAGTATGCTCGGCCTGATGAATTTTGTGGCACTGCATTGAAAGAAAAGCTGTGGGAAAGATGGAGGGAGGAAGCGATATCACACATGGCTGGACAAGAAGAGAGAGTTGATTTTAAAGGGCCTGAAATCTCACACACACACACACACACACTTATATGCACACTCGATAAGCAGGAGTATAGTGGATTAGTTTGGTCTGCTGCCTTCATGCGATGTGTCTGAAGCAGAAACAGTGTGGCGAGTGCACAGGTTACATGTTACATAAACAGGCAGCCATATGTCGCCTCAATTCATTTTGCATATAATGCGCTTGTCTTGAATGATTAATTTATCGGTTATTGAGTGCAGCATAATGCTGTAATTGGACAGGATATGCCTTGCTTGTCATGCTAATTCTTGTTACCCTGCAAAGCGCATCACGGTAAGCGCCTGAGTGCAGCTTTGTACTGAATCCTAAATGTTTGCATATGGATGAGGCCAAGAATTGTGAAAAATAGGTTCTAAAAATGGGGCCGGTCAGAAAGAGCAGACATTATGCATGCACAGCAAGAGGGCATTAGTGAACTTTTCAACAAAACACTAACTCAAGATCAAGATATTACTCACGGCATCACAGACACCTCAGATGGTTAGCGAAAGGCCACGTCACAAGATAAAAAAACCAAAACAAGACAAGCATTTAGAGTGAGTGCCCCTAATGTTTAATGTTATGTATGAAGACATTTTTGCATGAGAGGGTGAAAAATGACTGATTTTTGGCTGAACATTCTTTTTCTTCTTCAGTGTTTTCAGTTTTTCTTCCTTTTTCACTGCTTTGCTCTCAAATGGCACTGTCATTTTCAGATCCTAATGTGAAATCCATTGCAAAGCCCTGCACCTGCTGCAATAATAATTGCCTGACCTGCTTACAGCATGGTGGCTCAGTCTATTATGAAGCAGTACAGCAATTTCAGCTATGAAAGCTGAAGGGGTACAAAAAGTCAATATCAGAACAGCAGACCACCAAACACTTTGTGCTGATATGCAATTTCGTTGCTGACTTACGTCTTATAGCTTGTTTATAATTCTTCCAAAGTGTGAATGAATAGCTTGTAGTGGACATGTATCTTCAGACAGGTGTAAATGGAGGCTGGTTGGATGCCTGGGGTGAAACAGCCTCCTGAAATGACTCACACTTCACCATGTTATCAAAGACTAATCAATATGGAAATGCAGAGAGGGTTATGGCCCTTAGCGCATGATTGCACCTGTGTGCAGGGCGCAACTCGTTGGCCATTTGACCTGAATCGACTGCAGCGTAGCTGCTTTGACTCACTGCAAGCCACATTCATTTGGACCCATGTCATTGGCCTAAAGCCTCTATAGGACACATCCAAACCTTACTGAGCTGCCTCACTGCTACCTTCTGGCAACATTTTAAAGGGTTAGTTCACCCAGAAATGAAAATTCTGTCATTATTTACTCACCCTCATGTCGTTCCAAACCCGTGAGACTTTCGTTCATCTTCGGAACACAAATGAAGATCTTTTTGAAGAAATTGTAGAGCATTCTGTCCCTCCATAGACAGTTAAACAACTACCACGTTGACGCTTGAAAAAGTTCAAAAAGAGATTGTAAAACGAATCCATATGAACAGTGGTTTAGTCAAAATTTTCTGCTTTATCACTTTATATGAGGAACAGAATGAATTTAGGTTTGCACATATAAACATTGATCAAACCACACATCAGTTGTGGTAAACAGAAGCTCAAGCTTATTCGCTTGACGTGCATGAACCCAATGTTACGCAGCACGTTTGAGCTTCGGCAAGAACCAATGAGGTTCATTCTCGTGTTAAGCAGCATGTTTGAGCTTCAGCAAGAACCAATAGGGTTCATGCTCGTGTTACACAGCACGTTTGAGCTTCAGCAAGAACCAATGAGGTTCATTCTCGTGTTACGCAGCACGTTTGAGCTTCTGCAAGAACCAATGAGGTTCATTCAAGTGTTACGCAGCACGCTTGAGCTTCCGCAAGAACCAATAGGGTTCATGCTCGTGTTACACAGCACGTTTGAGCTTCAGCAAGAACCAATGAGGTTCATTCTCGTGTTATGCAGCACGTTTGAGCTTCTGCAAGAACCAATGAGGTTCATTCTCGTGTTACGCAGCACGTTTGAGCTTCTGCAAGAACCAATGAGGTTCATTCTCGTGTTACGCAGCACGCTTGAGCTTCCGCAAGAACCAATGAGGTTCATTCTCATGTTAAGCAGCACGTTTGAGCTTCTGTGAGAACCAATGAGGTTAATTCTCGTGTTAAGCAGCACGTTTGAGCTTCAGCAAGAACCAATGAGGTTCATTCTCGTATTACGCAGCACGTTTGAGCTTCAGCAAGAACCAGTGAGGTTCATTCTCGTGTTACGCAGCACGTTTGAGCTTCGGCAAGAACCAATGAGGTTCATTCTCGTGTTAAGCAGCACGTTTGAGCTTCGGCAAGAACCAATGGGGTTCATGCTCATGTTACGCAGCACGTTTGAGCTTCAGCAAGAACCAATGAGATTCATTCTCGTGTTAGGCAGCAACCAATAAGGTTTGTTTTTGCACGCAAAGCAGGTTCGATTATGCTTCTGTTTATGTTCGCTGATTAACGTTTATATGTGAATAAAAGCATGAAGTGCTCTTAAACTTCCTGGTATATGGCTGCGTTGACCTTGGACCTCCGAAAACACAGTGGACCAACACCAGCAGATGACATGGCACCCCAAACCACTTACTTTCATCAGAGAACATAACTTTGGACCACTCAGCAGGAGTCCAATCCTTTTTGTCTTTAGCCCAGGTGAGATGCTTCTGACGCTGTCTGTTGTTCAAGAGTGGCTTGACAAAAGGAATGCGACAGCTGAAACCCATGTCGTGCATACGTCTGTGCGTAGTGGTTCTTGAAGCACTGACTCCAGCTGCAGTCCACTCTTTGTGAATCCCCCCCCCATTTTTGAATGGGTTTTGTTTCACAATCCTGTCCAGGGTGCGGTTATCCCTATTGCTTTTACACTTTTTTCTACCACATCTTTTTCTTCCCTTCGCCTCTCTATTAATGCGCTTGGACACAGAGCTCTGTGAACAGCCAGTCTCTTTTGCAATGACCTTTTGTGTCTTGCCCTCCTTGTGCAAGGTGTCAATGGTCGTCTTTTGTACAACTGTCAAGTCAGCAGTCTTCCCCATGATTGTGTAGCCTACAGAACTAGACTGAGAGATCATTTAAAGGCCTTTGCAGGTGTTTTGAGTTAATTAGCTGATTAGAGTGTGGCCTTTTCACAATATTCTAATTTTCTGAGACACTGAATTTGGGATTTTCCTTAGTTGTCAGTTATAATCCTCAAAATTAAAAGAAATAAACATTTGAAATATATCAGTCTGTGTGTAATGAATGAATATAAAATACAAGTTAACTTTTTGAATGGAATTAGTGAAATAAATCAACTTTTTGATGCTATTCTAATTATATGACCAGCACCTGTACATAATAATTTTTATTGTTCATATTTTTCAGTTTTGTATGACATATTTCTCTCCAGTGTTGTCAGACTAGCCCATCTGAGTGACAGGGAGAGTAGTTTAATATTTTAAGTGATCTTTTCTACCTACTCAGAGAGGGAATCTGCAATCAATGTGTTGGTCCTCTACACCCAAATGTACTGCAGAAATGCCTTGCTGTTAAAGAGGTTGAAGAATCACTATATGTTGTGTCAACTTGCAAGAAAAGGATCATTTTATATAGGGGAAAGGACTTTTATCTCTATAGGCAAGGAGAAATGCATAAAAAACGAATATACCTATTTATATTTTATGTAACATAAACTATAAGAATCAGGCATTGTGCCATAGAAATAAAACCTCTTCAAAATTGTGGTTCAATCCAGGACAGGTGAAAGTTGAACCGCCCGATGGTGTTCAGGACAAAAGTGATGAACGTGTTTAATTATCAGAGCAGTATGCATCTACCTTGGTGTTGGCTGTGTCTGATCATAATGATGGATCATTTCATCTTCAAATACAGGACGATCCTGGCTTATAAGGAGTGCGTGGCAACCCTATATGAGAGAGAGGACAGTCTAGGGCAAAATGTTTGGATACAATCTCTATTTGCTCAACTTTCCAGCTGAGTGTGCTGTACAATACTATAACAGGTGCCACGCTACAAAAAAATTAGCTTGTTACTGGAAAAACAATACTATTATGAAGAGAGCTGGTCTAATGCCACGCCACTGAACAATGGAGTCAAGTTATAAGTGTTGCTACTTTTGATCCAGTTGCTACAATGGTACAGAGCTCAGAAGATTGTACTCCATTTAACAGAGAGAGGTGAATCTGTGTTTGTCTCCTGTGTGTTAGGCTCCTTTTAGAAACAGATCATGAGGTCATTCAGTCAGGAGAGCAACGACCAGAGATGATGAGTGTGTTTCGGCAAGAGACCTTTCGTACTTTCGAAAGGCATAGATTTCACTGTTAACTTTTATGTAAAACAAAACCAGAGCTGGCAGTATGTGTCCGTGAACTCTGATGCCGTCTGAAACCTTGTATTAAGATGCATTTTTGGTGATCCAATCACAAGTAATCAGCACTAAATACAGGTAGAGGTTAAAACATTTTGTAATTTGATCACTGAAACCACATAAGGAGGGTTTTACAAATCAGCTGCCCTCCTTAGACTTTTCATTCGCTTCCTTACTCGGTAACATAAAAAAAAGAGAAGAAAAGAGATTTCTGCAATGAGCAATGCCTTGGTTGCCTTAAAAATGAAGATACCAAAAGAAAAGTTTAAGAACCAGAATATAAAAGGATATTAAGATATATTTAATACTTGACAAGAAGTGCTTTTTCCCATTTTAAACTGTCACCTTTGGCATAAAATGCGACAAATATTGCTAAAGTCAAAAGATTTTACTAATAGATCTACCAATCTCTGTGTAAAAATAAAATAATGCTGCTGCCATTTTTCTAAAGCCATTTTACCCCTGTAATTTGTCATTTTGACTCCCCTCTGCAAAATAGTGGATTACTCAATAACTATACATCCATGACATTTACTATTTTGGTTTTCATAACTATGTATGCTTGTCTTTCTTCAGAAAAAAACATTAACCAAAACAAAACTTTGAGCTGGGCAAGTTTTTGAAATTTGGTTGATTTGACATGGAATGATCCATTAGCACAAGTCTACTTTAGTGCACGACATGTAATACACCAAGCTTACCATCGTTATCAGCATTTAAGAGGTAAATCTGTCATTGTTGTATTTTGCATCGCAAATTTTGTTTGAATGGATAGAAACAACAATTGTTTTTATCAGTTTTATCTATAGGTTGTTAACATTCTTACAGATTTCTGCTACAGATAAAGTAGCACTGTGGGATAACATTTATTTGAATGCATTAGTGAGAAAGCACGTGTGTAAATTAGGCTCAGTACACACGGAGACGCGTTTAGCTGTATACTTAAAAAATTTGTATCGTATCGCCATTTCGTCCAGACAGATCCAGAGTTTTGGGAGCCTGAAACCGCTATTTTTGTGAGTGGATAAATCTAAAAACGACACGTGTGTAGATCACCCCACGTCTCGCGCATGCTCCAAGTCTTCTTCACTGTTTTTAGTGTATCTCTGTGGCAGAATTACAGCACCACATACTGGTCTGGCATGTATACTACATCATTCTGAGTCGGTTTCGTGTGTACGCAGATTTTTCTTGAGACGAGGGGAAAAAAAGATTGGGTAGGGAAAGCTCTGGCTTCGTGTGGATGTTGCTCTATCCCTATCTGTCTGTGCAGCGTGTCTCTACTAACAGTGAAACAGTTTTTATTTACTTCAAAAACAGAAAGAAACATATGCTATAACTTTTCCATTTCTAAGCTATTTTGACAAATCACAGGACAGCGCTGACTGCGCTCCTTAATGTTTCTGTGTGCACGCGATCTGCACATGATGTGCGAATGTAGCAAGCTAGCAGCACATTCGTATAGAACGGCGATTAACTTACCTGTACAATAAACTGTTTAAAATGTTCATTCATCATATCTCCCTGATTACCGTCATTATGAGTTCATTTAGTTCAGCTGTGTCTGTTTAATCATATAGTTTGTGTTCACTATTTAAGTTGTTCCTTCTCCTGCACTCCTTGCTGGTCACCGTTATGTTAGATGTGTTGTGCTATTGCCTGTCTGCATGCGTTGAGATTACTTTTGATTAAACTATGTTTGGAATTTATTCTGTCTTTGTCTTCCTGCCTGCACACAGCCGTGACACATACACTGCAAACCTGAATAATGTATCTGTTCTCAAACCAAGCTCACATGATATGTGTAGAAACACATGATTGATGTTTTGAGAAAAACAAACAGTTATTTAGTTATATTTCAGCATCCCACCCCAATGTCTATATTGTTGGTACAGCCCTTGACTATACAGCTGGCTTTGGTGCTATCTTGTTTAATGGGAGATGATCATAATCTTTCCTTAAGTGTGTGCTTAATTGGTGTCATCGCTTGAGGCACATCTACATAACAGACCAAAGCCTCATTTCAGAGCTATTTTTACATGATTCAATTTGTAATCGGTGTTAACCAGACAAGGTGCTGCTACAGCATGATAAAATGCGTTTATACAAGCAAAGATGTCTGGTCAAACACTGGGAAACAGCTCAACAGAATCAAAAGGCAAAGAGTTTGCAATAAAAGTTATTTTAATTATAAGGATTTTTTTAGATGAGATCTGGATGATCGTTGAGATTTATGCTGTTATATATATATATATAACCACGTTGTTTAAATATCAAATGCACTGGCACATCTGTTAATCCATGGGCATGCTGGTCTGAAAACCAGGTGTGTTCAGGCGCATTGCTGTTATTTTGAGGAACTGAAAATGACTGCGCCATTGACCAACAAAAACCTGGTCTAAAGGTTTTTTTTGTGTTTATTTAAAGGGCACGTTAGTAATATGCGCCTATAGGCGGGTGCACAATGCGCATACACTCTGCTACACACGCACACGTGTAACGGAGGCCAGCTAGTAGTCGCTGTGCGAGTAAACCTCACTCCTCTGATCTCAAGAGACGCTCTAGCGACTGATGCTAGGGGTTGCAGCCTTTAGCCTCCTTGTTAGAGCGTCTGACTCTCATGCTGGCGGACCCGGGTTCGAGTCCCGCTTGGAGCGGAGTGATTCGAACAAGAGGGGTTACACACACACATGTGCACACACAACAGATATAAAAAATAAAAAGATTCCTCTCTGGAGAAGTGTTCAGTCTTTCCGCTCACAAATTCTGCCATGTAAATAGCGAATCCGCCATGGTGCAAGCACAACTGGATTTTAAAGGGAATGTGAGATGAGACTCTGATTGGTTTATTGCACGTTACAGCCAAAACACACCTAGGTACAACCCTTTTGGACCATGCGCCTGGCGCCAACCATTTTTTCCTGTTGTTAAACTAGCTAAAGTGGATTTGGACACGCCCTAAGTGCACCTGCGCCATGTGGTCAGATCGTTAAAATGGGGCTCTAAATGTTGTGTGTTCTCTAATGTGAGCAGGTACTAATTCCATACATGGTGATGCCTTAATATTGAATTAACCTGCAGTGTGGATTTCAGTCATATTTCTAATACAAAGCTGTAATTAATCCTGACAATATTTACATTTTATATTAAATACAAAATTTGTTATACTACATATTCATATACACAAATCATGCTGATGAATATTCACAAAGGCATCTTAAAAACCATCTGGCCTTCCATGTACGTAGTTCCCATGTTGTTTTCAGATATGAATTTTTTATTGAAACCATATGCCCGTATCATAGTGCAATCTGAAATAACAAGTGCCTTTATAATTATTCTTTCATTCGAATCCTGTTAAAGTGTCATGACTTGGCCACTGGACTGAATGGCTAAATCATTATCCACAACCACGATGTGATCCAACACTTATGATTGAATGAATCAATAATGCATCAAGCAGTAATGAAATCAAACCTTCCTTAAAAAAAAAACATGATTACATAAGCATGCATGTATAAAATCTCATTACACCAAGATTTCAAGATTGATGAATAATCTACAGTATAGACAGCACAGGTTTTAAAAACCAAAAGAAGTTGTCTTTATGCAATAAGTATGAAAGATTATGTAGGTTTCATTTATTGCAATCTGTTGTCTAAATACTGCAATTACATTGTGCCTCAGATTCAGGCAGCTACATCTGTGTCTGTAAAGGTGTGAACCAAACAAATAAAGGACAATGTAAGTTCCTGTAAGATATCCTATTTGTTTATTGCTCTCCGTCCTAACCATATTGTTTATAGCTAAAAGATTTAGTAAATTATTGTGATTAATATTAGCTGATAAATGCATTAAAAATAATTAATGCAGCAGAACCTCATTGTAATGGACAGTAGTGGGGGATTGAACAGCATGAGCATCAGAGAGAGAGAGAGAGAGAGAGAGAGAGAGAAATATAGAGAGGGAAGAGGACAAATCAAGTGCAGGAGCAGTTAAAATGAAAAAGAGGGTATGAGCTGAACAAAGAAGAAGACATGACAAACGTCTCTGTGCCACAGGAAGAAAACATATGCCAATAAAACATGTACTGTACACTGACTGCCCCAAAAAATGAAAAATTACATTTAAAATGAGATACATTTCTGCTGAAAATACGTTTGACATTTTTTGAATTTAAATGAATGAATTTAAATAATTAATTGAATCAGAAATCATTGCGGCGAGGAGTTTTCTTGTTCGACTGTAAATGTATACGTATCATCTCCGTCTTATACTGTTAGTCTAGTCATTTCATTTGGACAGTCGTCTGCTCTTGAGCGGTAAGTGATGGATTAGATGAGATTGTCCTTTTGAATGTGTGGTGGCACAGGGCCAGAGCAGGCTGCATTCATTTGCTCATCATTAAAGGAGTGAAGTGGCTATACTTGGACACTGACAGGCTGAGACACATAAACGCAGGTGAAGGTGAGGAGAGAGTGAGAGGAAGTTGGGTATAGTGGCAGCTTAATGAACTTGCTCAGAGCTCATTGTCATGTTGATGCTGAAAGCCTGATGCTGCTTCCTGGTCACTGTGTCTTCCTTCTATGAATCAGTGTGACATTTGCCTCTGACAGCCAATCACACCACAGGAAATGCAATGAAGCACTAAAATATTACACATATAGACCCTTGGCAAGGAAACAGCTGTGCTATGTGACATTTAACTTATGAATATTTCAGCGTTTTAGAGTTGTGTTGCTTTATTTTTTAAAATGAAAGCAAAACCAATTCAATTGAGCAGGTTCATTGAATAAGTTGAAAGGATGTGAAAAAGAAAGTAGTTTGCATGTTCTGTCTTATTTGTATTTTGATTAGCAGTCAGTTCCAGTCCTCTAATCCGTTCCAAGAGTGATGATATTTGGAATAACAGCAATGGGGGTTTCAGTGTGTGTATCACTGTGCTAGTGTGTGTTTACGGGTCGGCAGACCTCAGTACGCAAGTGTTGTGGAGCGGGAGCAGAGCTCGAAGCGGAGTGTGAATCCGCCTGGAGCCAGAATTGGGTTTTTGAAGTCAGAGCAGTGTTTTGTCTTGCTCCAGTATCGCTCTCAGCAGCTTTTTGCTCACCAGTGAGTGCATAATGGTGCTGAAGCTCACATTTTATTTGACTATATTAAAGATTTTCCCATGTAAGTCCAAAAATATATGGAAATGTAATACATGTATTGAATATATTGCCCTATATCAAAAGGGATATTGCCATATATGTTATATAAAATATAGGGCCAGATTTTTCTAATCAGGGCAAATCAATGTGAGAGCGCAATCCCATAAAAGCGCTGACAGGAGTGTAAAGTTCAGCACGTGATCTACTGACGACACACAAATTAATGAACACAGACGAGCCGGATCATTTCCATAATGACCAGCACAATCTACCAAGAGCAGCGCAAATTAGCGTCTGGTTTTTTAGTAATTTACCTCAATACTCTCCTCCCATAAATTTTAACTGTAAAACCTCCTGCAAAATTAACCACGCCTTTTCAGCGCTAATTTCTCACTGCATGTCTTTAGTAAATCCTGACAGTAGTTTTTCAGTGCCAAAAGAGAGTTTGCGCTGGTGCTACTAACTCTGTTAGTAGGCTACGCTGAAAGAAAGATTTTGTTGGATTTACATGATTTAATCTTGTACATCTGTCCCACATGAATAAATTAAGTTAAACAAACATCATTTGTTCATGTAACTTCAACATCATGGAATTAAGTCATTTTAAGTGACCCAATTGAGTAGTCTCAAAGTGAATTTTATATGGCTTCTTGGCATGATTCAGGCATTCAACTTCATATATTCATTCATCCAATTCATTTTCATATATTTTAGTGTCATACAACTGAATTATAAGACTATTAGCTAGTTAAAAAACATTTAGCTAGCAACAACACACATTAGCATCTTAAATGCTAAATGCTTCTTCAGCGTTGCAGTTATGAAATTAGCTGTATCAGTCCACAGCCTAAGCAAATACTCCACTCTTCTCCAATGGTAACTATAATTTAAATTGTTATAATAATTCCAACATAATTGAACATTAAACACTATTACACACTATCAAGTCTCTCCCTTTTCTCATCTTGCTCAGAACACAAACACATAAAATAACACTTAATTTCAGCATTTACTCTCTCTTGATTTCAGCCATGTGCAAAGCATGCTGGGAACTACCAAGCACCACCCAGTTTCAGTAATGTAATCCCAACACAAACAGTGGATTGAACCCAATCAAATTAAATTAGGACAAAAGGTATGGCAATTGTGTTGCTTTAGCTCATTTTAATTAAGCAATTTGAACAAGCAGCAAAAAAAAAAAAATTCAGTTTAGGGTGGATATATATGTACATAAAATATGTTCATATACATAAACAATTCACACAGAAGACTTTTTAATATTATACATTAATGAATTATTATATGAAAATGAATTGCCCCATGTGTGTGTAAAGCTGTGGTTACCAACACACACAATGATGAAGGCGAAATGAGTTTTCCAAAATATAAAGTCTTTAATAAACAAAATCAGCAAGAGTACCATAAAATCACACGTAATGCAAACCAGAACCGACCAGCAGTAACTGAAACTCAGGGAGTATAAATACAAGGTAAAGCAAAGGAACTAGACGAGAAACAGGAGAACATAATCAAATAACCACTGAGTAACTATACAGTAACAAAGGACATAATCAGAAAAAAAACAAGGAAACACGGGAACTAAGGGTATGTTTACACGATGATGTACTAAAAAGAGACAGTAACGTTTTCAAAATGATCCTGTTCACACAGATCTGCGAAAATGACTAAAAAGGCTGTATTATGCATGCCAGGCCAGTAGTTGTTATATGTGCACTTACTGAATTTCTGTATGGGGAGGAATGGCTTCTTGTTTGGACCATGCACAAAAATATGAAAAAGGTCTGCACTCCAAAAATATTTTATTAATAGGAGATAAAGAAGTACAAACGTTCCGGCTTTTTGACTTTGTCAGTGTGCCATGCACAGAAAAAAAACAAGTCTTTTTAAGTTTTCAAGCTTTGAAATGAAAATATTGGGGAGAATAATAACACAGGAACTGTGTCTCAATGACTAGCAGCCACCTTAGCTTTGTTTTTTTGAAAGCCTTTTCCCGAGGTGACCTGATCAGGCATTGGTCCACCTGGACCGTGTTGACTAGAACAAGCTTTGAGGTTTTTGCCACATTGGCTGTAACTGTAATGTTTGTCAGGGAGCTTACAACAGAAAACTGACTGACCAAATATTTTATAACATACATACACTATAGCTGAAATGCTTTGTTTTTTTCCTCTTTTCTATTTCAGTGTAATTGCAGTACTGTCCTGTAAATGGATCTCTAAATATGAAGTTCGGTCTCTTCCATAACGTGTTATCAGCAGAAACTGAGATTTGTTCAAGAATGAAAGCCAGTAGTTATAGATACAATGAAGAAAAATAAAATACACTACAATGAATATCCATCATGAAATGTCTTTTAGGCTCACTTCCAAAACGTTCTAGTATAAAATACGCCTTCATATAACTCGTCATCTATTTTAGATGCTGTTGACATGATGTAAATAAATAGTTGAAAGACAAAAGAGTATTAATATTTGTCTGGTCAGGTTTGATATCACTACATCTCTTTCAAAGCAAACACGCCCCAGAGTTTTATGACGGATGCTGCCATATATTAAAATCATTATCTTCCATGACAGCCTAACCTGATGAAAATTTCTAATGCTACACATTTAATATGCTTAAATGTACAAATGTACTGACAGCATCTAAAATATAAATGTATTTATGTATGCACAACTTTCAAAATGTAAAATCCATTTTAATCCATTATATTTTATAAATATTTATATTTTAATATTATACAGATAAGCCCCTAACTGACCACTTCAATATAATAAAGAATGTAATAGGAAGATACACTTTATTGCCAAAAGTATTGGGACACCCCTCCATATCATTGAATTCAGGTGTTCCAATCACTTCCATGGCCACAGGTGTATAAATCAAACACTAGGCATGCAGACGCTTCTGCAAACATTTGTAAAAGAATGGGTCGCTCTCAGGAGCTCAGTGAATTTAAGCATGGTACCGTAATAGGTTGCCACCTGTGCAATAAGTCCATTCGTAAAATGTCCTCACTACTAAATATTCCAAGGTCAACTGTTAGTGGTATTATAACCAAGTGGAAGCAATTGGGAACAGCAGAAACTCCACGGAAACTCCACGGTCAGCACATGCTGAGGTGCACAGTGCGCAGAAGTCGCCAACTTAATAGCTAAAAGACCTCCAAACTTTGTGTGGCCTTCAGATTAGCTCAAGAACAGTGCGTAGAGAGCTTCATGGAATGGGTTTCCATGGCCGAGCAGCTGCATCCAAGCCTTACATCACCAAGTGTAATACAAAACATTGGATGCAGTGGTGTAAAGCACGCCGCCACTGGACTCTAGAGCAGTGGAGACGTGTTCTCTGGAGTGACCAATCACACTTCTCTGACTGGCAATCCGATGGACGAGTCTGGGTTTGGCGGTTGCCAGGAGAACGGTACTTGCCTGACTGCATTGTGCCAAGTGTAAAGTTTGGTGGAGGGGGGATTATGGTGTGGGGTTGTTTTTCAGGGGTTGGGCTTGGGCTTGGCCCCTTAGTTCCAGTGAAATGAACTCTTAATGCTTCAGCATACCAAGACATTTTGGACAATTTCATGCTCCCAACTTTGTGGGAACAGTTTGGGGATGGCCCCTTCCTGTTCCAATATGACTGTGCACCAGTGCACAAAGCAAGGTCCATAAAGACATGGATGAGAGAGTTTGGTGTGGATGTGTATACATGTGTATGTATAGTGTATGCACAATGACATTTATATTAGTCATTTTTAGTATTTTAGTATGCTATTGTATGGATATTTTTAAGCTTTCAGCTAATTTCTTGACAATCTAAAAAACATGTACAGAAACATGTACTGTCAAAATAATTTATTTAAAAACAGACAAAATGACTATATTTCCAGTGCTCTGACAGTAAAGAATAATTTTATTTTTGTGTGAGTTACAGAATGAATCCAACATATCTAATGTGTCATTCGCATCTTATTTAAACAGCATGAACTCAAATCTGACATGCCACAAATCACACACAAGACAGAGTTTCCACTTCAAGAGCTCTGTAGGTCATCGGGAAGCTCACTTCCGACTGGAATACGCCCCATGACATTTCACATCACAACGCAAACCTGTGTCGTAAGGTGCTTGAGGCACCAGTTTTATTATGGATTTGCCTGCACTGATCAGAGAACAAAAGGACTGAAATTAGATGAGAACAAAACTTGAACTGAATTGAGCTAAATATAGACACTATCGATTTCTGCAGAGCTGCTTTATAGCTGAATCAGTAATGTAGCCACGAGGGGGCTAGGCCCCCTCATTTACATGTCTGCCCCAAGATTCCTGATTTCTTAAAATGAAAAAATTAAGGAATTGTTGATTTGTTACTCTAATTGATAGATTGACCAATGCTGCACAGTGAAATGCAACTGCTGTTTTCAAACGTATTGGTTTGAATATCGTGTTGTGCGTAGCCTACTATAACGGCCACCTAATGTTAAATACTGTTCATGACATGAATGTTAATGTGCCTTTAAGATGATTTCTTCTATGGCATACATTATTGTATGCACGCTGTTCTATGGTGAACGCGTATGCACAGTTAGAGAGAGAAAGCTTGAGAGCAGCGAAATGGCTACTCTACCGCTGACTGCTTTTACTATACTAATGTGTTAATTTTCACTTTGATTTGTAACGTTATAAAAGTGTTTTTCCTGTTTATACTTGCTCTTTTGCATGTATGTAAAGAGTGCTTGTGCAGAACATCTATAAAGACTTGTGGGACTACCAATTCGTTTGCCTCGGGTCTTTCTTCTTGCTGTTTTTAATTTTCATCTGGGCAGACTTCAAACCCTCTGACAGATGTTACACTACGCTGTCATTTTCTTTGTGAGTAAGAGTTCATTAACATGCGGTGACAATGGTGTATGCACAAAGTTCAATATTACACTTTTTCAGGAAATCACTGAAAGATGAACAAGGAGGAGGAGGAAAAGTGCCATCTACATCTGAGCCTACTTCACCTTTCCAAGAAGAGACGGCAAGTGAAGCGGCACCTGAGGCTTCCCATTTCCAGGACATACATATCTCATATCTAACTCTTGAGCGGTATCTGGATTTGGTTTTGAGGTGGTATGGCTCACCTTACACAGTCGGTGAGGTGGATTATGCCAATACCAACACCGGTCCGTCTCAGCCATTCCAGCCCACTTTGTAGATTAGATTAGATTAGATTCAACTTTATTGTCATTACACAAGTACAGGTACGAGGCAACGAAATGCAGTTTGGGTCTAACCAGAAGTGCAATAGCAGCAAGTGCAGGACATGAATATGTACTGAATAAATATAAAGATGGCTATTACTATAAATAGAATTTACAGATAGATATGTACAGAATATAATATACAGATGGATGTTGCTATAAACAGTTTGCAGATAGATATATACTGAACAGAATTTACAGATAGATATGTACTGAATATATATATACAGATGGCTATTATTGTAAACAGAATTTACAGATAGATAGATATATACTGAATGTAATATACGGATGGATATTACTATAAACAGAATTTACAGGGTAGATATGTACTGAATATATATACAGATGGATATTACTATAAACAGAATTTACAGGGTAGATATGTACTGAATATATATACAGATGGCTATTACTATAAGCAGAATTTACAGATAGATGTATATAATGATATGTTAGCTAAGATGGGCAGTATAGCAATGAACGATATAGTGCAATGAGCATATTCTAGTTAGGTAGTAGTGCAAGATGCATATATGAACAGGTGTTACTGTAGTAACAGTCGATAGTGCAAATGAGCATATTCCAGTTAGGTAAGTAGTGCAAGATGCATATATGTACAGGGGTTACTGTAATAAACAGTCGATAGTGCAAATGAGCATCCAGTAGTGCAAATAACAAGTGAAGGCAGATGTGAGGGGGAGAGGAGGGTTATCAGTATATAGGGGGAGTGGGATCAACGAGGGTTAGAGTTCAATATGGAGACAGTTCTGGGAAAAAAACTGTTCTTAAGTCTGCTGGTCTTGGTCCGGAGGCACCTGAAACGCCTACCAGAGGGCAGGAGAGAAAACAGTTTGTGGGCTGGGTGAGAGGAGTCCTTAAGGATGCTGCGAGCTCGATGCAGACAGCGTTTCCTCTGGATGTGGTCGATGGCAGGTAGTGGAGTCCCTGTGATGCGCTGGGCGGTTTTCACCACCCGCTGTAGTGCCTTGCGCTCTGCAGCAGAGCAGCTCCCATACCATACTGTAACACAGTTGGTCAGGATGCTTTCTATTGCGCAGCGATAGAAGTTCACCAGTATAGCCGAGGATAGCTGATTCTTCCTCAGTGTCCTCAGGAAGAAAAGACGCTGGTGAGCCTTCTTGACCAGGCTGGAGGTGTTGGTTGTCCAGGACATGTCCGCCGAGATGTGGATCCCCAGGAACTTGAAACTGGAGACACGCTCAACAGCCGTTCCATTGATGTGGATGGTGTCGTGTGTGCCTCTTGCCTCTTTCCTGAAGTCCACGATGAGTTCTTTTGTTTTGGTGGTGTTGAGGAGCAGATTATTTTCAGTGCACCATGTGGCCAGGTGCTGGATCTCCTCCCTATAGGCGGTCTCATCGTTGTTGCTGATGAGTCCAATCACCGTAGTGTCGTCCGCAAACTTGATGATGGAATTAGATCCATACACAGGCTTGCAATCGGAGGTGAAGAGGGAGTAGAGAAATGGGCTTAGCACACAGCCCTGTGGTATGCCAGTATTGAGTGTGGTGGAGGTGGAGTAGGTGGAGCCTGATCGAACATTCTGGGGTCTGTTGGTCAGGAAGTCCAATATCCAGTTGCACATTGAGGTGTTGATGCCCAGGTCTCCAAGTTTGGCTATTAACTTGGTTGGGATGACAGTGTTGAATGCTGAGCTGAAGTCAACAAACAGCATACGTGCATACGTGTTCTTATTGTCCAGATGTGTAAGCACATCCTCTGTGCTCCTATTGCTGCGGTAGGCAAACTGGTGTGAGTTCAATGTGGATGGTAGAGAGTCTTTTAGATGTGCCAAGACCAACCGCTCAAAGCACCTAATATATTCACAGGATATATTCACCTTCAAACCTGTCTCAGAACTCCTCCCAGTGGCTCATAAGTCCGCTCCTAGTCCCAGAATCCTCCCTGTTGAAGACCATACTAAAACCAGCTCAAAAGAGGAGGCTTAGAAAGAAGAAATCATCCCTTCAACACTCTGTTGTGATTCCTGAGTCTGTTCCTGAGTCCGTTCCATTGAGAGAAATCCCAGAGTCCCTTCCAGTGAGTGATATTCCTGAGTCTTTTCCAGAGAGTAAAATCCCTGAATCCGCTCCAGAGAGTGAAATCCCTGAATCCGCTCCAGAGAGTGAAATCCCTGAATCTGCTCCAGAGAGTGAAATCCCTGAATCCGTTCCAGAGAGTGTAACCCCCGAATCTGCTCCAGAGCTTGAAACCCCTGAGTCCAACTCAGAGAGCATTGCATTGCCCATAATTGCGCTAACATTTTGGGTGTGTCTGGGCCATACACACATCAGCTCCAGCACCAGAGTCCAGTGGTGCCTCTAGCCCCTTTCCAGAGTCCAGAGTCGGCTCCAGCCCCTGTGTCCGCTCCAGCCCATGAGCCATCTCCAGAGTCAGCTCCATTTCTTAACACCATATCTCCTCCCAAGAAAATTTGGTTCTATGTCCCGGCCATAGGGGCTGAGCCAAACACCGTGGCAAGGCCACGGAGGCCGAGCCTCCCAGGCTCCCTGAACCACCGGCGCCTCCCTGGATCCCTGTACTGCCAATGCCTCCCTTGCTCACTGAGCTACCGGCACCTCCCTGGTCAACTGACCCAGTTCCCCATTGTGTTTGATTAGCCATTTAGTTCACATGGTGTTCATCTGTTATCTCATTAGTTCCCTCGTTTAGTTCTGGTATAAGTACTCAATGTTTTGTTCAGTTCTTTGTCCTGTCTCGTCTATGTAATGTGGTTGTGTTTTCCCCTGAGCTTCTCCTGTGTTCTTCTATGGATTATTATATTAAAGAAAGTTTCCTTTTGAGCCATTCATCTTTGTGCACTACTTACTACAGCCACCCATGACAGTCACAGACACTTATCCATTCTAATTTAATTCAAATTTTAACAATTTTGTCGGTTAATGGTTAATGATTGGTTAACAGGAATCAGGTTGTCAGTCAGGTAAAAAAATGAAATAAACATCTCTAATACATTGTGGCCCCCTCATTTTAAAATGGGAACCCCGAAAAATATATATTTTTCACCACTGAGTTGAATTGAAATGTTTTATAATGAATAACCTTTACACAATTATCAAACTGAAATGAATTATTATCTTGCTACAGCTGGTTTACAGCAGAATTTGAATCTGTCTCTTATTTAAAAGTTTGCATTATAATTCTGTTACTTTCCTGTTTATTATTCTGAAGCTGCTTTGAAACAATTTCTATTGTATAAAGCGCTATACAAATAAAGGTGACTTGACCAGATTTGAATGTGACAGCAGAATGGAATGATTATCTGTGGATAATGATTATATTACAGACCTTTTCCCTCACACACAGTGTTACACAGTAAGACTACATTTATGATCAGTGCATCAAAAAATAGATTGTGAATTTCTATTAAACAATTTAGAGTTGGGTAAAGTCATAGAGTCCCTCAAAATGAATTGAATACAGCACCAGAAATGTCAGCAAGCAGAATGTTATAATGTCCATCAAGCTTATACTATGAACGTAAACGGATGCGTAAACCTGTTGTGATGTCAGCTAAACGGTATCAGGATACAGTAATGATATTGATTGCAATGTAATGAAGAAATTACAAGGAAATGGTTGCTAACACCATGAACCCTAACTGCAATTTTCTCTTATACAATACCGTTCAAAAATTTGGATGACACTTGATTCTGTTTTTATTTTTTCCTCAGTATTATTACAATGTTAATCCATAAGCGTGTCCAACTTGGCTACATCACATCATCCCCCTCCATCCATGGAAATTTAAGGGCAGAACTGGTAGTGAGAGTATGTGTGAGTCTGAACTCTTGGTTGGCAGTGAAATGAGAGCCGAGTCACCTTGATACCTGCTGTTTTACTGACTGAATCCTGTGTCTGACCCCTGTCACTAAAACCTGCCAGTACTGCTCAACAAACACTGGAGTTACAGACTCAAAGTTTGCTCATGAAGGACACATGCATGAAATAGTCATCATATAGCTATCTATCTATCTATCTATCTGTCTGTCTGTCTGTCTGTCTATCCCAACACATTTGTATAAATAACCAAATCAAACTGAAAATAATTTAGTTTCTTGTTTGTTTAAGGGCAAGAGTGCTGGTAATCTATTCATATGCAACACTAGGCAGGCAGTATTGGCTTTGGATCCCGTTAGCTGGATTATGTGGACATTTGTGCCACCAGCCTTCAACATGCTCATTAGTTTGGCGTTTCTCTGGAGACAGGTGATTTTCTTAGAGCTGGAGCCAGCACCTGTGCCAGACACCCTTTCACACGCACCCAGACCTCACAATTCAAGGACAATTTAACATTGCCCTGCAAGCTCAGCCACAACTGCCTCTAACACATCCAGCACAAAACTTTATGATAACATTACCCATGTCAAACAGCCATTGTGTCCATTAATAGTTTTGAAATGCTTCTGAAAAGCGCATGAACCAGTTCATTCCAGAATATGAGTGAGATGAACAATTCACTGCTGGAAGATTACACGAATAGCACTGCTAAAAGCATACTTAAAAGTGAGGAGTGTAATGTGAAAAGAGTGTAATCACTGTGGATCTGGGCATGTCAGCTTCTGACAATGCATGAGTATGAGAGAAACTACCGGTTTGCAGGGCAAAGCCGCGGCCACGCTACACTTTGAGTTTAAAAAAAGATCTTTGGACACCATAACGGACAAAATACACTATAGTGACAAACGTTTTGGGACGCCTGCCTTTACATGCACATGAACTTTAATGAAATCCCATTCTTTATCTGTATGGTTTAATATAGAGTTGGCCCACCCTTTACAGCTTTAACTCTTCTAGGAAGGCTTTCCACAAGGTTTAGGAGTGTGTTTATGGGAAATTTTGACCATTCTTCTAGAAGCGCATTTGTGAGGTCAGGCACTGATGTTGGATGACAAGGCCTGGCTTGCAGTCTCCGCTCTAATTCATCCCAAAGTTGTTCTATCAGGTTGAGGTCAGGACTCTGTGCAGGCCAGTCAAGTTCCTCCACACCAAACTTGCTCATCCATGTCTTTATGGACCTTGCTTTGTGCACTGGTGCGCAGTCATGTTGGAACAGGAAGGGGCCATCGCCAAACTGTTCCCACAAAGTTGGGAGCATGAAATTGTCCAAAATGAATTAGTATGCCGAAGCATTAAGAGTTCCTTTCACTGGAACTAAGGGGCCAAGCCCAACCCCTGAAAAACAACCCCACACCATATCCCCCCCTTCACCAAACTTTACACTTGGCACAATGCAGTCAGGCAAGTACCGTTCTCCTGTCAACCGCCAAACCCAGACTCAGAGAAGCGGGACTGGTCACTCCAGAGAACACGTCTCCACTGCTCTAGAGTCTGACTCTGCGGAAAGTTGGCGACTTCTGCGCACTGTGCACCTCAGCATGTGCTGACCCCGCTCTGATTTTACATGTCCTACCACTTCGTGGCTGAGTTGCTGTTGTTCCCAATTGCTTCCACTTTGTTATAATACAGTTGACCGTGGAATATTTAGTAGCGAGGAAATCACAGTACCACGCTTGAATTCACTGAGCTCCTGAGACCCATTCTTTCACAAATGTTTGTAGAAGCGTCTGCATGCCTAGTGCTTGATTTTATACACCTGTGGCCATGAAGTGATTGGAACACCTGAATTCAATGATATGGAGGGGTGTCCCAGTACTTTCGGCAATATAGGCCCTGTCCCAAATGGCACCCTAAACCCTCACAGTCTTCCTCTGAGTCCGCACTTTCACAACGTAATGCCGCTTTGACTGCCGGGTAGAAGTCTTCTGAGTAGCTCGCGAACTTGCAGGCTCAGTTGAATCGGCATCGAGGGCGCATAGCAGCCGCAAAGGGGGCTCACAAGCACCCTTCTTTAAGCTTAAATGACGAATGGGACACCCTACGGTCTTGTGGACTTAACGGACCGCACACGCAGCGGCCACTGTAAGTCCACAAGACCGAAAGTGCACATGAAGTGTGCCATTTGGGACAGGGCCATAGTGTATGATGCCACACTTGAGTGCTTAATAAATAATAAATCATAAATGTATATAATCAATGAAAGTTACTCTACTTTCCTACTACACCACAAACCATGCAGCGTAAAAGAGTCAAATCCTTTATTTGTCCTCTATTCAGATTTGCAGAGCAGAAATCAACAATTTGTACATACAGCAATACCATACCCAGTAATTATATCAATATATTTTTGAGCTGCTAATCCAACTCTTACCTCTCGACCTAACCATAACCATACAGTTCCCCATAATTTGTTTAATGCTAAAATGTCAAAATTACAAAGTGTTGCGTTCATAGTCTTTTTTGGTTGTATACAAAAATTTTGTGTGAATTACAGAGCACAATTTAAATTATTAATCACTGAAAATCTTCTCACTGACAAAAACAAATTTTGAATTTGCAACGAATGTGGGATTTGACTGAGCTAGATGAAGATTGCTAAATAAAGGCTTGAATTTGGTCTGTCCATCACAAAAAGCAATCATATGGATTCTGAAGATTAGGATTAGAACTGTCCGTTATGTTGCTTGATATTGCAACTTGTTATTTGTTATGATGTTATTTTAATTTATTATGATAATCATAAACATACTGGTTTGTAGGGCATATTATTTTACCGTTTACTGCATTAGGTGAATTGAACAAAACTGAATCAACACTGAAATGATTTAAACTGAATAATGACTGTTCACTATTGTCTTTTTAGAGCTGCTTTACAGCAGAATTGAATTCCCTTTGCATCATTGAATCCTTATTTTCCTGCTTTAAAACAATCTGTACTGTATAAAGTGCTGTATAAATAAAGGTGACTTTTTTTGAGTCAGCATTTTGAGAAAACAAATGCATGGGACATTTTTGTCCCACGGCAAACAAAATAAATATTACATGATAAATAAAGGTTAAATTATTACCAAAATTGTATTCATTTAGGATTTTAAAAGTTTAAATGTTTAACATTATGTAATCCTTTAAAAACACATTGGCACCAGAAGTCACAGAAAAGAATGAAATAATTAAATAAGTAAATTAGTCAACTGCGTTAAACAAATGCGAACCACGCTTTACGTCAATTATATACGAATACTCATGAGATCAGGCTGCTTCCCAAACAATGAAGGAGCATTTGGAAAACTTGTTTCATTACTTTTGAAATCCCATGTGGTGCTATTAAGGGTGCAGAAATTACTCACTTTTGAATTTTTTTTTTACAAAATTAATTTTTTTTGGAACCTTCAATTATTCACATGCAATCTGAGGTCAAGCTGTCATTCTGCTTAATTCATTTTTCCACTTTAATACGACTCTAGAATGATTAAACATCACATTAATTGATTTCACAATGTAGCTTTTTTTAAAGTGACTAATTAGGGTGTGAAATTGATCTCATACCGATGTCACAGGAAATTGAGATGTAGCACAGTCTCTCTGGAGACACGGAAAGCACATAAGGAGAAATACAAAGACAAACCGTAGAGTCAGGACAAAAAGACAGAATGGTGGTTAGCAGATGACGACCAACAAATGCAAAGGACCGAAACACAAGAGTAGAGGAAGGACACAGCAGAAATACGGGAGAAACGCTGAGTGCTAAAGCCTTCACAGGGCAGCTCTGAGTGGAAACAGATGGAGTGTTTCCACCTCCTCATAAGCAACACACGTCCACCTCATCCTTCACCCCGGAACCTACAGCGCCTGACACCTCCTGCGGTGGCTGGGCCTTCTCGGCTGCGAGTACAGCCTGACAGCTCTGACAAGAGAAGGTTTGAATTAACGCCGGCCCGCTCACATTATATGCTCCTGTGACTGGAGAGAATTGCTGTCTGCACTTGGCAGTTCTGTCCCCTCGCTGGCCTGATATGAATGACACTCATTATGGTGAGAAGGACTCTACAGCATGTGGCGCAGCACTGTAAGTAATGCTTACCACACAAACTTGTGACTGACTGGAGCTCATTGCAATCCAGCATAATCAGCCTGGCCTACCACTAAGTAGTAATTAAATCGTTTTAAAAGACCATTCCTTTTTGCCTTACATAAACCATCATAAATAAATACACTAAAACATCTTGGGTTATTTTTTTCTACCCAAATCCTGGGTTGAGCCTTTTTGGTAATGTTTTGGGTTATATTTTCAGTGTTTGAGTAGTTTTTGTGTAACCCAGATCCCGGGTCAGAAGTAACAACCCAGTGTTTGGGTAGTTTTTGTGTTAACCATATCCTGGGTCAGACGTAACAACCAAGTGTAAATTGTGTAAAAACTTAGGATGTTAAAATATGTTCTCAGACCTGTACACTGATTGTTTATGGAGTCAGTCACAGCATGTTTTGGCTACGACTGAAACACAGGCCGGTCTGAAGTTAGAAGTTCCCCCGCTGAACACAACGCTGACAACGCTCCGGCACGAGATCCAGAATTATAGTAAAAAAAAAAAAATCAACCCATTATGCTGGGTTAAATTAACCCAACATGTGTTCTGTCCTATATTTACCCAGCCCTTGGGTTAAAAACAACCCAAATTGGGTTATTTTTAATGTAAATGTTTTTTTTAGTGTAAATACACTTTGACCATTTTGTATTAGTTTGGTGTTTAGAATGTAAATAATACACTAACATAAGATTTCATACGTCACATACAAACTTACATCTCATAAATTTCATACAGAAAATGCAAAACAGAATTTTCCGAATTACAGCATTTGTGTTTCCAGTAAGTAGTGGTGTAATTTTTTATGTAACACTTTATTGATTTCCTAAAATGTCTCTTTCTCAAGTAACATTGGGACTTTTGAATAATTTGAGCAAATTGGAACGTTTGGAAAGTTTTCTTTCACTGCACAAAAAAGAAAATTATTTGACACTTTTGATTTAGCACCACTGTATCAGTTTCAAGTCAATTTAACATGAAGTAATTACATTTGAACCAGAAAATGGTTACTCTTTGACTTAACTTAAAGTTTTCATTTTTAAATAACATTTTCCAATCACGAAACCCAACCAGGACTTTCACTTCCCCTCATGCTTTGCAAAGGGGCTGAATTGGGAAAGTAAATGTTAATATAAAGTGTTATTGAAGAAAATGAAGAGAATTTTTAATGTTTACTGTTCTATTATGTTGGTATTTAATAGTTTCTGTTATGTTAGTGTTCTGGGGGTTACCATTGTGGTGAAGTGTTGAGCTTGTGCTTGGGTTGACGGCCTGCTAAAAAGAAATTAAATCGCTTTAATAATAAAGCAATTACTATGGTAGTGCTCTGGATAAAACCAGTATCACTTCTAGACTGCCAACACTGAACATCACATGTAAAGAAAAGTTATATTTATTTTGTAGTTATGTAAATCACAGGGCTAAACAAGAAGCATTAATTAGGATTATTTGAATAATTCAATTTAAATGAAGTTAAACTGAAACCACACATTCAAGTTAAATGAACACCATTGTTTATAGATAGTTGTGCATGGTTGATTCTATTGGGTTTTATTTGTTTTCGGTCACTTGGAACCACGTGGAGTTTTTACTAGACCAAAGCATGTTCAGAAAAGGTAACCAGTTTAAGTTACAGCGAAGTAAATGAATTGAGTTGGTTGAAAAGAACTATTTTACATAGATTCTTCCTCAGTCAGTTGTATTGTCACAACACAAAGATTTTGCATAGATTAAAAATAAACCTTTAATGTTAATAAAAACTAAGTTGGTTGTGTGGAACCACTGTCCATAACTGAGTTAGTTTAAAGTATCACTTTTTTTTTGAGCGTGGTTCTTTTTTGTAATGCCAACATGAAATTGAAATTGACCTCATTTACTGAACTTTTTGTCCACATACTGAATACATTTTTTCACATTTATTATTATTAATATTAATTTAACTCTGAAGACGTTGATTTGCTTGCTCAGGTGTCTGCGCTAAACTCTTCAGAGCCTCACTTGGTTTTGAGTCCTGCACCATGATGCCATTAACGCATATGCACACACACAAGCATTGAGAGCATTACTCTGCACCTCATGTTAACAGTACCGTTCACTGTTGCATCTGGAGAAAGGAGTTTGTCATGATGCTGGTCAGTGCTTGCAATGGACAGGTACTCACTAGTACTCTTGCACTTCTGAAATAGTTCTTAATTCAGTGTTAGTCAGTGGGTGATTCAGTACTTGTTGCTTTGAGTGATTGAAGTGGGCAATATTAATGGATTTATTCTTGCACACCAGCTGCTCGTTTAACATGATGTTACTCTTGGAGAGTTATTTTCTAGTGTGCAGTTGCTTAAAGCCACTATTATTAGAGGTGAGTCTTCACGAAAGTCATTACATGACACATTGTTCTCTTCAAGGCAAATTTTTTTTGAGACACTCAAATGGCCATGCTGACTTCATGAGGTTGTTGAAAATTGTCTTAGATAATAGATAATATAGCAAAACAGTGCTTTGGACAACCCGAGTGTGAGTCATGACTCATGGTTTTATCATCATAAAGGCAAAAATTTAAACTTGGCAGAAAAATAAAAAAGAACAATCTGTAGATCAAGGCTAGGCTAATTTATACCTAGGCTATTTGAAAGACAGATATATTCTCTAGAGCAATCCTTTTTGGAGAATATTATACACTTTCAGAACTATATTGATTGTTTTGTCATTTATAAAGGATTAGTGAAGAGCCACGAATTGTCCATCTTTGCGGTGGACTTCAACCATCTCGCCATCAACAGCCCTTTTGACGACGAGACACTGAAGTCTCTGTTCTGGATCGGGGCGAATTACCATCATCCTGTGGACCTCCCAGATACCACTGGACTGAGCTTAAAAGAAACTGGAAAGCGTCGAGTCCCGGTCCAGAACACACCCTGTCCATGTTCCAGAGTCTTGTCCTGTCGAGACCACCCTTCCAGAGTCTCGTCCCTTGTGACCACCCTTCTAGGGCTTGAAGTCATGCCTGTCCCGCCTGAAGCCTCGTCTCCGGCCAAGATGGCCTCCGCCACCATTTCAGTGCCTAAGCCTGAGCCAGCGTTGGACGTCTGGCTAATCGACTTCTGGACAGAAACCGCTCCAGTGCCTAAGCCTGAGCCAGCGTTGGACGTCTGGCTAATCGACTTCTGGACAGAAACCGCTCCAGTGCCTAAGCCGGAGCCAGCATTGGACGTCTGGCTAATCGACTTCTGGACAGAACCCGCTCCAGTCCTCCTGTCTCCAGTCCAGAGTGGACTTCGCCTCCTGTCTCCAGTCCAGAGTGGACTCCGCCTCCTGTCTCCAGTCCAGAGTGGACTCCGCCTCCTGTCTCCAGTCCAGAGAAGACACCAGCACCACCTGGACTTCCTGTACTCCCACCCAGCCTCCCTCTCCCACCTCCTCCAAGCATCTGTTCCTTATCCCCGTCTTCGCTGCTGCTTGTCAGCTCCTCTGCTCACCCTCAGCCTAACATCGGAGGTATGGGCTCGCCGTTGGTCACCGTCATTATGAGTTCAGCTGTCTGTGTTCATCTTGTTTGTGTTCCCTATTTAAGTTCTCCTGTTTCCTTCAGTCTCTGTCTGGTCTCATCTATGTATAGGATGTGTTGTTAACCTGCCTGTATTGTCTCACCTGAGATTCCTTGATCATTAATCTTCGTTTGAGAATTGTATCAGCCCGTCTTTGTCTTCCTGCCTACACACACCCGTGACAATTAGTAAGAGATTATGAAGCATTGTTTTATACCTGTACACCAATCTAAGACTTTCAATCACATTTCCCATTTAAATTATAATAATTCACTACATTTATATAGCGCTTTTCTGGGTACTCAAAGCGCTTTACATATAGAGGCATCTCCTCAACCACCACCAGTGTGCAGCATCCACCTGGGTGATGCGACGGCAACCATATTGCACCAGAACGCCCACCACACACCAACTGATTTGTGGAGAGGAGACAGAGTGAAGAAGCCAATCTGTATACCAGTATAAGATGTAAATGTTTTTGGGCACTGAATCTTTTTCATGCACCCTACTTCTCTGCAATGTGGGCTCCCATATACAGTAGCTAATTTTGATGTTTTTTTTGTTCTGAGACGGATTTTGAGGCTAAAGCTTAGTGGCTACACCACTGGTCTGGGTATCAACAATCATACAAAATTAAATCATACTAAATACAATATACATATGTGACCCTGGACCACAAAGTCATAAGGGTAAATTTTTTGCAATTGAGATTTATACATAGAATAAATAAGCTTTCCATTGATGTATGGTTTGTTAGGATAGGACAATATTTGGCTGAGATACAACTATTTGAAAATCTGGAATCTGAGGGTGCAGAAAATCTAAATATTGAGAAAATCGCCTTTAAAGTTGTCCAAATGAAGTCCTTAGCCATGCATACTACTACTACTAATACATTTTTTTATATATATTTACGGTAGGAAATTTACAAAATATCTTCATGGAACATGATCTTTACTTAATATCCTAATGATTTTTGGCATAAAAGAAAAACTGATAATTTTGACCCATACAATATATTGTTGGCTATTGTCACAAATATACCCGTGCGACTTATGACTGGTTTTGTGGTCCAGGGTCACATGTAGCCATTTCATTAGGGTTCCAGCCATTAATTTAATTATACATCTAAACTACAGCATAGCTCGGCGGCTATAATTCAAACCATAGGCAAGGTGAAGTCTTTGAGGGCCATTATTAAAAATTATGATGACTGATGACTGAATGATGATTGTCATGAATAATCTCAAAGCTAATTTGACTATATAGGCAGTGTGATCATTAACTTTTTCCGTCTACTCATGTCTGGGAAGACATCAGGTGTCCAAAAGCATCCATAAGGGAAGAGAAACAGTGACCATCTTCTATTTTCCTATGCAGAAGTTGAAAGAAACTGCATTGTTCTGTTCCTTGAAATGAAACACCACATGGCATCCTTAGTAGCTCGACCTTAAAAAAAATCAGAACACCAGATGCTTTGATCAATGTAAAAACAATGGACTCCACATAATAGCAGTTCAAGCAAAAGCATAATTTAGAGAAACGACAGCAAGAACTACAAAATCATCTTTTGTTGCTAACCTCTTTGAGGTCAGACTTCAGTACTACTGTTTGGTGTGAAAGCTATTTTCTTGAACAAATACGTGCAACACGTGAATTCACTTGAAATGGAAGTTTGGGATATGGTTCATGTGAATTCTGGTTTACATTAGGCATGGACTCAATAACTGGCAGAAGTGAATTGGAGTTGAGCGAATTCTCATAGCTGTTTGTCTTAATTAGAAACTGCCATTAGTGAGCATATTGCAAGTCTTTGCTTCATTTACGATGCATTTGAGGCAGATGGATGCAAGTGTTGATCAGTGTGTGTTAGGTTTAGTAGTAGAAGTGGAACCTGCATCATCTTCTCCAGAGTAATTCCATAGCTACCGCTACTACTCATGGTGATATTGGCATTGATGAAAATGTACCCCAGAAAATGGTCCACAGCTTGGTCTCCAATAAAACAATAGACCTGAAAGAGCAAGGGGAGAGTTTGGAATTCTAAATAACAGAATTGAACCACCATCAGTGGCTTTGTTTCTGCACGTCACTAGTGGCCATACCTATTGGTTGCCTAGTAATGTTTATGAATGGTATTCACGGATGTTCACATTACATGTTTTTGACATCAAATTGGTTTCCTTTCCACTAAAAATAAACATTCTTGAGGGTAAAGATTACATATAGAACATTGATGATACAGCCTACAATGAACAACCCCAGATGACTGAACACAGGAAACACAAGGGATTATACACAGGAGGTAAGTGACAAACAAGACACACAATTTAGGAGGACAATTTAGGAGAGTCAAATAAACTACAAAAGGACTACAAAACAGAGACAGGAAACTCAGACTAAACATAAAAGTTCAAAATGACACACAAAATGGGAAATGTGACAAATATAAAATGCTTTGTAGAAGAACCATTTTGGGTTCCCTAAAGAACTTTTCAGCAAACAGCTCTTAAAATAACCTTTTTTTTCCTTGTGAAGTGTACTTAGTGTCTTAGTTCTTAGTGTTACTTTTTTTTCACTATAAAGAACCATGTGTGGTTCAATTGATGTTAAAGGTTCTTCATGGAACCACAGATGCTAATAAAGAGCCTTTATTTTTAAGATTGTGCACTAAGGCCAAAGTATACTTCACTTTTTACGCGTATGTGAGGGTCAGCGAACAGTCAAAAGAAGTATACTTTGCAAGGTTCTGCGTTCAACTGTGCGCATATGCGCAAAAAAACCTAAGTATACTTTCGGCTTTAGGCTGGGCACACACACATTTTAAGCCAGATTTTGGGTTCGATTGGCAACCCCCAACGATCTGGGGGGCATGGAATTTAAGATGACAAGTTTTAAATTCTCCGTCTTTATTTATAAAATTACTCGAAAGATTATTTTATTTTTACATGTTGTCGATTATGGTTTGATGACTTTGAGAAATGAGCTCAGAACTCATTTGACACTTATGTTCACACAGACATCGGTGAAAACGAAATATAGAGGTCTTGATTAAAGCATTCATCAGGATCAGGGGCCATTCATACAGAACGTGTTTTTCCATTCCACTGTGCTACTTTCTCATTGTTTTTCTATGTGAATGCGCTAGACCAGGGTTTTTTTAACTTTATGATGCCAAGGATCCAAATATGATGAAAACTGTTAAAAACTGTTAGATAAATAGTAAGTGTGACATTATAAATGCAACATTGTTTCCAAACTTAAATTGGCTATACTTAATGTTGGATGTATAAACCTGAAGAAAAACATTTTCAATTAAAAATGATTTGTATAAGCAACTTTTTACAATAAATGTATGTAAGCATGCAGTTTACGTACTGCCCTAAGAATACCGCCTTACAACCCCAGTGAGCAAGATAAAGGGGACTATATTGAGTAAAACTCACTAGAAAGATACAAAGCAAACATATACAATACTGGAAAGTATGTATACGGTAAGAAAGCAGAGAAACATTTAGAACTGAAACAGTTAGAATGTTCGGTAGACTTTATCCATTTCTGTCTTTTTATTCTCTGAAATGTTCTGGGGACCCCTTAGAACCTTCTGGAGGACCCCTGGGGGTCCCCGGACCCCAGTTTGAAAACCCCTGCGTTAGACGGACCATTGCGCTCCCAACACACTCTCAAGCACCCACAGCTAGCTGTTTTCAGCTGGCTAAAAACGCTTTAGTGGACACATGGCTTTTAACTTCTAAAAAATGTGTCTTGAGACCTTGCGTTTTTCCCCATTCCACTGCCCGCGTCTTGCATTTTTGCTTTCTGTGTGAACCGGCTCTAACTCCTGAGCGCCAAACTACATTCGAGTATCATAAGGTAACATTTATTTAATCATGAGTTCTGAGCGTTCTTGCAACTCAGTCCTCATTCATCTGTAAGTGTTGTTTGGGCTGTTTAATATTAACATTTTGTTTAAAATCCTCCACCACGGCACCGCCCCGCAATATCAAGCCCCGACCCCAGATAAAATATGTTCCCGCGGTTATATGGAGGGTGTGGACTGATTCTAGGCTTCTCGCAACCGACTTTGTAAAAAAAAATCCTTAATTGTGTGGTGTCATTACGATTATTTTACTGCTCCTGGCCGCATCGGAGCCCACACGATTCCAAATCGGAAATATCAAACATGCTGTGTTGAGTATTGAGAAAGAAAATCACCCATATTCTTTTTTTCTCTTCACGTAAAACAAAACTAACGTCAGGAGAACCAGCTGACGACTTCGATCATCCTCCATCTGTTTTTCTTCTCAAGTCACGTTTAATCTCACTAATCTCTGTGAGATCTCGTCTCACTGTGGAAATGTTACTACAATCGACGGGTGTGTGGCCTCACGGTCTGGATAAATCTTTTAGTGTGTAATGCTAAAATCGGTTGAACTGCCCTTATGTCTGTGGTCTCCCACAGTTTTAAAAAGATGCTAGCAAACTAATACAAATTTGACACGTTATTTACTACTCGACGCAAAGGGAACGTTAATACATTTGGTTATGGAAAGTGAAATCTATACAATGGATTTCCATTCTAACAGAGGCTTTCCTCCCCCCTCAAATGCTTTCCTCGAATTTCTCTCTCTACCCCAGCAGATAAAATGTGGCAGCACTGCACCAAGGTCCACGTTGCTCTGATGGAACCAGCACAGAAGGATTGCCAAGGTGGTCACATGGCCCTGAGGACCAAGGCACAACAAAAACATCAGTCTTGAGTGACACCGTGTCTCAGAGAGACTGCCTCACAGAAGAGGCCAAGCCCGTAGCGGCGTATGAGCAGCATGCGAGCAGGAAACAGGCCTGAGAGTTTGGGAATAAGAGAGAGAGAGAGAAAGAGAGCTGGATTCTCATAGAAAAAACTCTGACTGTTCTTACACAAAACTGCTGTCTACACACCATCTGAATGCAGATAGTCTCAATGGATGCTTATAGTAAAAAAAAAAAAAACAAGTCTCATTTAATGCTTCACTAACCTCTTTTAGTGAAACAAGCAATCGTGCACTTTTTCTGTGTAACCAGTCGCTTACATTGAATCAATCAAATATTTTTTATTTATTTTTTTTAACTGCCTAGTATGGTCTGGTACATACAAATATTAAAGTAAAACATCTTAGCCTAGATCTTATAGTGCATTTGAAAAAGTGTAATGTTTACTAGCATGCAAAAATGCATATATAATAAGCCATTTCTAATGCAACTGATTGCTGTATGAGTATAACAGGGCTGATTCAAATCACTTCAAGATTCAGGAAGTGTCTCATAATGAAAAATGCATGACAGTAACTTAAACACAACGTGTTCTGACAGCAAGAGTATTTATTGCTCAATTTTTAAAAGCTAGTAAAATATTCTTTATGAATTAAAATAATTCAATAATTTTCAATAATGGAAGAATATGTAAAAGTATGGTATTTGTGGTAAAAGACGCCCCTGCTGTTGGGGGGAAAGCACAATAATTAACATGATAATAAACAGCTGGATGACTTTTCCATTTGTTGACATGACATGGTTAGATTCAGACAACACATTCTCACTCCCAATTCGTCACATATTGACGCTTGGTCAGGACCGCTCGGCGTCACTTTTAAACAGCATCCCCCCTTTCACGAGTTCACACTTACAAATAATCAGATAGTAAATAGTATGTGTAATAGTATGCGTATTTGGCATGCTGTCCGAGGAGAGGGCCCCGAGCTCAGTATTTGGGCCGAACCCAGAGTACTCCCCCCGTATCTCTGGTTAGGAAAGTGAGCGTGAGGAAGATTGGGTAGTGGAAGGATGCTGAAAAACTGTCGAGGAACATTGGTGAGTTGACTGGGTATTTAGATAATCCTCCACTTGTGCTGATTGGGTAGACATGTTGATTACTGATTGCTGACAGCTGGCTGGAATGGCATGATGATTGGATAGATCATTTGAACGTGTTCCTGCCGAACATTGTTTACCGTAATTTTTTCGAGGTGCAGGGTACTCCATTGCTTTCAGTGGTTTGCCTTATGCGTCAGATCAAGACGCATAATTCTTTGCATTTGTAAAAGGGGCTAAAGGCACATCTTAAGAAAAATGTGCTTTTCACTACTCCTACAATGTAGGATATACAGAAAAATATATATGTTTGTATTGAACATTTATGGAGCAACAGATTTTGTGTGAAAATAAATCATAAAAGTGTTTTATTTTATTTAAAAATCTTAAAAATGTATGGGGGTGTCGAGGGGGGCCTTTTACCCCACACATGGGGTAAAAGGCTCACCAGCATGGGGCAAAAGACACACAGTATTGATACAAATGCTTTCACTAAAATAATGTTTTTAATAATGTCTGAGTTAATACTTGTTCAAAACAATCACTTTAGCAAAGTTTGAACTATTTTCTGTTTATTTTGATGAATAAAAGTATTCATTTTTGATCAATAAATATGCTGTCATTAAATAATGTTATTATAGAAATATATCTGAAAAATATAGAAACAAAATCATTTAAAAAAGTAAAGATTCTGAAAACATTGAATTTAACATTAACATTAATAATTTAATATAGATTTACAGTAGTAACAATAAATGATATTTTATTATATGATATGATTAATATCACATTTTTAAATATGATGGTTTCATTATAAATATGGTGATTATCTCTAAGGTGGACACCCAACTTAATATATGATACTTACAATCTGAATCTAACCATGTCATGTCAACAAATGGAAAAGTCATCCAGCTGTTTATTATCATGTTAATTATTGTGTCTTTTGCCCCAGCAGCAACTTTTACATATTCTTCCATTATTGCAAAACTGTTGCTTTAATTACTTTGAACAAAACTGACAAACATTAACAAGACCTTTGTTTCAAAATATATTCAATAATTTTAGCAATTCTCCTTTGCTACTTAAATCTATAACATTTTTAAAAACATCAAATATTAGATCAAATGAGCACAGAATCAACTTTGCGCTGCTGTCCGTGATCGCGTCAAAGATCAGACACATTTCCACGTGCATCTTGAAAAGCGGATGTTTTGGAAAGTGCTGAGGCAAGTTTTTGTGCCATGTAGTGGTTTAGAGGAAAATCAAATCAAAGGAGCCTTTAGCCCTGTTGTACCCTACATGATTTTATAAATATTTATAGGCTACTTTTATATTCTGGGGCAACTAACCACAGTCCTACCCTAAACCTGACCACTTCTAAACAATATAAAGCACATAACATGGCAAATAAAAGTACAGTCACAGGTATTTATTGCAAAAACTGACTAAAAACAGTATAAAAGTATTAACTCATGTTGCATTCCAAGTCTTCTGAAGCCATACGATATCTTTATGTGAAGAACAGAGTGGATTTTAAGTTTTAATCGCTGAAATGAACCCGCTGCACCGTGAATGCACTCAGTCATATCTTATTCAAAAGATACACCGACTCTTTGGCATGACACAATCGTTCACGAGACACGCGACAGCAAATGGCATTTTACAATCAAAGCTGACGTAATGACGCAATTGGTCACGAGACACACGAGAGCCAATGCAATTTCACTATCAAAGCTGACGTAACGATTCTTCGGGCGGCAGTTTTGAATGTGTGCATGTACTGCGGATGGAGAAGGTGATTGATCTTTTCTTCACACAGATCAATCGTTTGGCCTCGGAACACTTGGAATATTTGTACTTTTTGAATAAATTGTGCCTGCAGGCATATCTGCCTGTTATATCCTGTGTTTTATATTATATATATACACTCACCTAAAGGATTATTAGGAACACCTGTTCAATTTCTCATTAATGCAATTATCTAATCAACCAATCACATGGCAGTTGCTTCAATGCATTTAGGGGTGTGGTCCTGGTCAAGACAATCTCCTGAACTCCAAACTGAATGTCAGAATGGGAAAGAAAGGTGATTTAAGCAATTTTGAGCGTGGCATGGTTGTTGGTGCCAGACGGGCCCGTCTGAGTATTTCACAATCTGCTCAGTTACTGGGATTTTCACGCACAACCATTTCTAGAGTTTACAAAGAATGGTGTGAAAAGGGAAAAACATCCAGTATGCGGCAGTCCTGTGGGCGAAAATGCCTTGTTGATGCTAGAGGTCAGAGGAGAATGGGCCGACTGATTCAAGCTGATAGAAGAGCAACTTTGACTGAAATAACCACTCGTTACAACCGAGGTATGCAGCAAAGCATTTGTGAAGCCACAACACGCACAACCTTGAGGCGGATGGGCTACAACAGCAGAAGACCCCACCGGGTACCACTCATCTCCACTACAAATAGTCTCTGATGTCTCGATTTCTGCTGAGTCTCGATTTCTGCTGAGACATTCAGATGGTAGAGTCAGAATTTGGCGTAAACAGAATGAGAACATGGATCCATCATGCCTTGTTACCACTGTGCAGGCTGGTGGTGGTGGTGTAATGGTGTGGGGGATGTTTTCTTGGCACACTTTAGGGGGCATCGTTTAAATGCCACGCCCTACCTGAGCATTGTTTCTGACCATGTCCATCCCTTTATGACCACCATGTACCCATCCTCTGATGGCTACTTCCAGCAGGATAATGCACCATGTCACAAAGCTCGAATCATTTCAAATTGGTTTCTTGAACATGACAATGAGTTCACTGTACTAAAATGGCCCCCACAGTCACCAGATCTCAACCCAATAGAGCATCTTTGGGATGTGGTGGAACGGGAGCTTCGTGCCCTGGATGTGCATCCCACAAATCTCCATCAACTGCAAGATGCTATCCTATCAATATGGGCCAACATTTCTAAAGAATGCTTTCAGCACCTTGTTGAATCAATGCCACGTAGAATTAAGGCAGTTCTGAAGGCGAAAGGGGGTCAAACACAGTATTAGTATGGTGTTCCTAATAATCCTTTAGGTGAGTGTATATATATAATATACAGTAGGTAGGTTTAGGGATGGGATAGGGTTGGGTTGGGTTACGTGTTCAAATGTGTCTAAATAGTGTAAATAAAAATAAATAAATAAATAAATAAATCATGCTGGCTTATTAAATTGAGAATCACACTCCAACATGTCATAATGGCAAAATCATAATATATAATTTCATCATGACGATAACATTCCCATGCCCAACGCGTCTGTGTATGACGCCAAAGGTTTCTCATTGAAAGTAATGGAGTTTCCTGCTTGTTGAAAAATGATGCTAAAGGGGTACCTGGTCGTTAAAAAGTGACGCTGAAGGGTCCTGAGTATGTGAGTTGGGAGTGAGAATGTGTTGATTCAGATGGTAATTATCATATATCAAATTGGATGTCCACCTTAGAGATAATCACCATATTCATAATGAAACCATCATACCAGAGGATCATCATTACTCAATTACCATCAATTGAGGACCTTTACAGGTAACGCTGCTTAAGAAGAGCAAATGTCATCATCAAAGATACATCTCATGCCAACCATGGTCGGTTCACTCCTCTTCCATCTGGCAGGCATTACAGGAGCCTACGGTCCCACACCAGCAGGTTTCTTTCCTGAGGTTGTGACTCTGTTGAACTCTCTGCCCTGAGACATTATTACCACTTAACCCTGTATTTTTTAGTAGCACTCTTCTTTTTAACCTTCCAGTGTTCATATGATTTATTCATATTGTGTGTTCATCTATCTATACTTACAACCTTACAAGTACTAACCTACTTTTTTCAGCATCCTGGATGGATGTTAAATGCATTTCATTGGCTTTGTATTCGTACTTTGAAACTGAAATAAAGTGAATTGAAAATTAAAAAATGTGATATCAACTCTTTCCCCGCCAGCCTGTTTTCAAAAACGATGCCAGCCACCGCCAGCGTTTCTGATAATTTTCACAAAAATATCATGGCCCCTAGAAAATTTTGTTGAATAAATATCTGAACATGCAATATAATATATTAAATGATATTTTTAGCTCCCTTGTTTTCCATGTATATAAGCCCTCAAGCTTCAGTTTACTCCTTGTCCGTTATTAATCTTGTTTAAGCTGTTTAGTTGTGATATTTTATCCTGCGTTTCCCTAGTCTTCTGTTGTGGATTGAAATAAAACTTCTGTGGAAGTCCTGCTTCCAGTGAGTGTTTCTGCTATACAGCGTGACAAAAATATTTTTTTAACAATACAGATTGTTTCAAAGCAGCTTTACTGTGATAATAGGAAATTAATGCAACAAAGATTGTTTTGACTGTACAGCAGCTCAAGTCCAGCTTAAGTACGTTTTTGATTGATTCCTTTACATTGTAAAAATCATTAGTTATTAACTTAGAGGCCGCTTACACAACACCGTTTCAACTGAAAACTTTTAATGCGTTCTGGCTGTTCATTTACACAACTGCTGCTTTTGGTGGCCTGAGAACGCAAACTTTAAAATTTTTAAAAGTTTCAAAGTGCAAGTTTTGAAAACTATACCGTTATCATCTTTATGTAAACTTCAAAAACGCGAATCTGTAAAAATGGCGACGGCATGCACGTGTGTATTACGTGTTTAGTCTATAGGCATGCGCGTTTATATGTGTATGTGCGCGGGTACGTAGTCTTTCTTTACAAAGTGACATCAGAAATTACTTGTCTGGCATGCATAATACAGCACTTTTAGACGTTTCTGAGGATCTGTGTGAACGGGAATAATTTTGATAACGTTTTCTTCTCTACAGAGAACAAAATTTTTGTCGTAAAAAAAAAAAATGTTGTGTTGATGAGGGTGCGTTGTGGTTGTGTCTAGGCGCGGATCCGGCTGACTATGGTAAACAAGTTGATTTTGGCATTGTAGTATTAGCTTTCCTTCTTAGCTGATTAACAGAAGAAATAGATCTTTGTGTCATTTTCTACTGCTGTGCATGAATGGATAATCACATTTTTTCAAATATTTGTTTGTTCCAGTGAATTATGAGTACATTTTCTGTAAATTAAGTGTTCATTTACTACACAAATGTTTCTTCAACTAGGGCCAGAAACTTTAATTGGCTATTGCAACAGAAGCCCAAACAGGCACTTATGACGGTAACAAGCATTAGAAACAGACAGCGCTCCATCCTCCCGCCGGCTGTACACAACAGGCTACATGGCTTCATGAGGCTCGGTCACTCTTCAGTCTACACGTGGATTAGACACAGACCTCACGCTGGCTACTCAATACAGGGCCGCCCGGCCACATTATTTCAAAGGCAGGTAAGTGCCCTCAGCTTGCCCAACAGGAAATGGATAAATCTGTGTACAAACCCAACATCCCAGCAGGCTCTGAGTGCACCACATCATTTACCACATTCTTCTCTTTGGTTTGAGAGACCAATCCTTGCTATGAAACACAAGTCTCTCAACACACTCTTGTGCCTGTCAAAGGGTAAATAACACACACACAGTTTCTGCCAGTCTCATGTTAATCTTGAGTACCTATAGAGTAGTATTGTATCCTTTATATCTCCGAAGTGTCTTTAGTTTTTATTTATAAAAAAACGCTGTACCGATTCTTTCCGAAAACAACCAAACTCGTGGAGGCGTGCAGTGGATGGAGCTAAAGAGTCACGAGCGCACACACACACACACACACACACACACACACACACACACACACACACACCTATGACACACACACACAATACATCATACATCATGGCATTATCCTTGGATAACTTTCGATTCACTATATGTTCATGTTGTTTACATTATATGCACTTACACATCGATTGCCAACAAAACACAGACGTTTGATGCAGTTTCACTCACCGCCTGCGGCTTCGACTCATGACCGGGAACAAGCAAACACACTTGCAGAGCTATCATCCACTGTTTCCTTAATGCTGGGTTATTTGGGAAGCTGAAGGTTATCTTTCTCTCACAACCAGAAACACACTTCTTTAGTGACATTGTTGATTTTGTGGTCAAAAAACAAAATGTCAGCGCTGCTGACGGCTTCCATAACCCGGGCGAAGCTTATTGAAGGGTGCACTCTTGCTCTCGCTCTGGTTGATGTGCATGCGCTCATCCGGGAGAAATGCCCATACAAGCAATTCCGCCCTTTATGATGTCATACAAGGCCATACTCGAAAAAAAACTTTGTGAAACATATTTGAATCCTGAAGGAGTGTATTTGGCACAGAAATACTCCATCATACTATGACTATGTTTAGCATGAGAATCCAACTCTTTAACAGTGTAAATAAGTCAGAATGCATAAAATAGCATTAGACCCCTTTAACTCTTTCCCTGCCATTGACGAGTTAATTTGTTAACATTTTGATTTCATACATTAGTTAATGTGAACTAACTAGTGTTGTAGTCTCGAGGCCATTTTTTGAAGGTCTTGGTCTTGTCTCAGACTTTGTACTCAGACTTGGCTTGGTCTCAGACTAAGTGGATTCTGTATTTCATTTTTAGACCAGCCAAGACTGAAATTGTGAGGATATCACAACATTTCTGGTGAATTGTCTGATATAGTGTTTGTTAACAACGTTAATGTGATTGGATGTAAAACTTCATGCTTGAAATGCAATGAATAACTTATTTCTAATTTGATTTCTTTTGTTAGTGTTGTAGGTCAGAAATCAACGAAGGATCGTGTCAAAAATGTCAAAATTCAAGATATGATTCCAAAAAAGTACTTGTATGAGAGCTTGTTTTTATATTTTAACATATGATATAACGCACTGTGCACTGTGAAAACCAGGGAGCTTGAGGCTTACTATGTTCCTTTACGGAAGTTCTGAAGCACAAAACAGAAATCACGCGAGCCAACTTAATGCACATAATGGTGTTTTAAAAAAGCAAACCATTATTTAATTTAGCATGAACATGCATCACTAGACAGGTACTGAACATAATTGTTGTCTGAACAAAAATGTTGTCGTGTCATCATCAGTGTCCCAATGTGCAGTGAGTCAGGATCTTTACCAGTGCCCAAATTCATGTACACGATATGCTGATTCACAGCCTCGGGAGCAAGGAAACTGACTGAGACGCGCTGTGTTTTTCAGAGGAAGGTTAACACGTTTTTGCATTTTTCTTTGCTTAATCTACTTCCTGTTGTTTTTTTCTTCTTCTGATCTTGTATTGTCTTCTAGTTAAAAAAAATAAAAAAAAGAAGCTGTGATTAGAGCCACACCTACACCTCCTCGCACTGCAACCATGACAAAAATATTGTAAAGTGTGACCTATTTCAGCATTACTTGTGTGACTGTTTGTATGCTCTTTACTAACATTATTTCACAGTAAAGGCCATTTTTAAGGGCAACTCGTATTACAAACTGACAGCAATTCACATATTTCTAACCATTCCACCATTTTCATCCTGCATTTGTAAAAATAAATAAATAAAACACTTTAAAATGCTCACATTACCCAAAATGTTACTTTTATTTTGTAACATCCAAAAGTTAAAAACACAATCTAGAATTATTTTAAATATTAATGGTTGATTCATTTTTCAACCTAACTGTTAGCATACTACACTATGCACGCATTTTTCTAAGTTAAAAAGTAAACATATGTGTATATGCACGCACAATGGGATTTCAAGGTGTAAAGAGCACAACAAATGTAAACGCGAGTTAAAAATGTAAATTAGTTTCAAAATTATTTTTAATAAACAGGAGAATTAGATAAAGCAACTACACATTAACAACGGAGTACAGAGGACACTGAGCTGTGAAAACCAAGGGCATATAAACACAGGGAGTAATCAAGGGAAAACAGAACAGGTGTGGAAATAATTACAAACCATGACAACAGATGAACAAACAAAAACTAAAGGCTGGCCCACATTAAGGGGCTGTTTACACAACACCGTTTTCAACTATTCAACTATAACTGCATTTTGGCCGTTCATTTACACCACGTTTTGGGAACTGAAAACACAAACTTTTGAAAACGTGTTTCAAAGTGCAAGGTTTGGAAAACAATACCGTGAACTTGTGAAAATGGTGACATCATGCACATGTGTATTACATGTTCAGTTAATTGGTGCATAGTGTTTCTTTACAAACCCCCGACCCAGTACACAAATACAATCAAATAACGACTAGCAAAACACGACTGAACAACTGAAACCCCCTGCCTAGTATTATTACAGTCCTGCTTTATTTTAGGTGTCTTTAACTACTACTGTGTAGGTATCTAACAGCTGACCATTACACCCTCTGTGTTAGTAGCAATAAAAAAAACTTCCAGGTGCCCATCGACAACCATATCAACCGTTCTAACAAAATATCGACCCTCACTGTATGAAATGCCGTGTAAAATCTAAAATTAGAATTCAGAGATATGCATTAGGATTTTGCAAATGATGAGTGTCACAATTCATCGTAGTTAGCACAGCATCACCAGTACCTCTATTTCGATTATATGCAAATTGCAATGGATCAAAGGCTTAAACAAACAGATGACATTATCCCCCAGTTTCACAGACAAGGCTTAAATCTAGTCCCTGATTAAAATGCATGTTTGAGCTGTTTTAAATGAAAGCAACGTGCACTGACATATCTTAAAATATGCCTGTGGAATTGTTTTGTCTCAAGATGCACACCAGTAATGTTTTTTTTTTTCAAGGACACATTTATAAAAGCTACTTAAATGTCCTAATTGAACTAAGGCATAATTCTGGCTTAATCTAAGTCCTGTTTGTGAAACCAGGCCTAGGTGTCTCTGTAATGGCAAAATTAAAACAATAACACTAAACTGTAAATAAAAGGCAAACCTTTTTTTTTTTGAGACATTGTGGCAAACCACTATTTGTAAGCCATTAAAGAAAAGCTTGCGAAACCCATGCACAGCAAACAGAACACATGTCCAATCTCTCATTCTTCATAATTTCATTCACAAATGTAAACCATGAAATACATCTGCGCCAGACTTGTTTGGTGATCAGTCGGATGTCCTAAATAAGTACATACACTATATTGCCAAAAGTTTGGGACGCCTGCCTTTACATGCACATGAACTTTAATGACATCCCATTCCTAATTCGTAGGGTTTAATATGGAGTTGGCCCACCCTTTGCAGCTATAACAGCTTCAACTCTTCTGGGAAGGCTTTACACAAGGTTTAGGAGTGTGTTTATGGGAACTTTTGACCATTCTTCTAGAAGCGTATTTGTGAGGTCAGGCACTGATGTTGGACGAGAAGGCCTGGCTCGCAGTCTCCGCTCTAATTCATCCCAAAGTTGTTCTCTCAGGTTGAGGTCAGGACTCTGTGCAGGCTAGTGCGCAGTCATGTTGGAACAGGAAGGGGCCATCCCCAAAGTTGGGAGCATGAAATTGTCTAAAATGTCTTGGTATGCTAAAGCATTAAGAGTTCCTTTCACTGGAACTAAGGGGCCAAGCCCAACCCCTGAAAAACAACCCCACACCATAATCCCCCCTCTACCAAACTTTACACTTGGCACAATGCAGTCAGGCAAGTACCGTTCTCCTGTCAACCGCCAAACTCAGACTCGTCCATCGGATTGCCAGTCAGAGAAGCGTGATTGGTCACTCCAGAGAACACGTCTCCACTGCTCTAGAGTCCAATGGCGGCGTGCTTTACACCACTGCATCCGACGCTTTGCATTACACTTGGTGATGTAAGGCTTGGATGCAGCTGCTCGGCCATGGAAACCCATTCCATGAAGCTCTCTACGCACTGTTCTTGAGCTAATCTGAAGGCCACACAAAGTTTGGAGGTCTGTAGCTATTGACTCTGCGGAAAGTTGGCGACTTCTGCCCACTGTGTGCCTCAACATGCGCTGACCCCACTCTGATTTTACGTGGCCTACCACTTCATGGCTGAGTTGCTGTTGTTCCCAACTGCTTCCACTTTGTTATAATACCACTAACAGTTGACTGTAGAATATTTAGTAGTGAAGAAATTTCACGAATGGACTTATTGCACAGGTGGGTATTGCACAACCTATCACAGTACCACGCTTGAATTCACTGAGCTCCTGAGAGCGACCCATTCTTTCACAAATGTTTGTAGAAGCGTCTGCATGCCTAGTGCTTGATTTATACACCTGTGGCCATGGAAGTGATTAGAACACCTGAATTCAATTATTTGGAGGGGAGACCCAATACTTTTGGCAGTATAGTGTATTAACGAATGAAGCTTCTGCTTACATCATTCTATGCATTCTATGCAAATGTTGCAGGGCAGCCCTTAAAGGAAATCAGTGTGAAAGGCTATTGGATTGCTCTGCACTCATTTACATTTATAGAGTTTGCACGGATTGACACACACTCACTATTGCACTGTAATTATAGTGGTTTATCTAAAATATCATGCCATCACCTGGCTCAAGTTACCAAGCATCCACAATGATTGACTGCATCTAACAAATACTTTTTCTATTATTCATTTGAATTCATTAATCGTTTTGGAATTATTATCTGTGTCTTATTATCTTCTGCTTCGGGCACGTCCCTAGTGCTATACCCAGTTGCAGGACTAACACCCAGCTAACTAATTATGTGTTAACATAAAAATTGACTATAATATTATCTGTAAACACATGTAAAGGCTTAAAAACACTATTATCTGTTGTTTACTGCTGTTGTCAGTGGCCTTTCAATCCCAGTTGCTCATTGTAAACAGCAGTGGGGCGATAGAGTGACCGGCTGGGTAACCCGCATGACTCAGCGGCCCCAGGGAGCACAGATGATTCAATCATCCTGTTCCACCTACACAGCAGCATGATGGAGGGATGTCAGCCTGGGTCTCAGCAGCATTTGTTTGGCTGTCTAGATTTCATTTAACACCTGTTCATGGTCCGCTGTGGATGGCCTTTGCAGGGACCGGTTCCTATGTAGCATGTGACTGTCAGTCTCAACACATCATTTTACTGATACTGAGACACAAAAGAGCTGAATTGAGAGCTGAACAACTCTGCCTGGCGTGCATTTGTGTGCATTTGTAGATCCCTGCACGCATTTGTGGATTTTGAAATACTTCTAGTGTCAAGACGTGCAGACAAATCCACAAATAAGTAGACTCCACCCACTGTCTACTTAAACCAATCGCCACATTGCGCTGACCAATCGTAGCACATTCTCACTACAACCAATTACGCTTGGCTTGGGCGGGGACAGATTTAGCAGATTTTTACATTTTGCACCCCTGAAAGGAACGTTATTCTATGGGCGCACCGTTCAAAGTGCTGTTTGTGTGATTAAAACACCTCGTTTTTCTTTATATTTCCATCAGGATCAGTGATTCAGGATAAACTCAGAATTATACACACATCTCATACACAACACCCTCTCTACACCTCTAGACACTAGGCACAACGACTGCTTTTGCCTTTTAAAGCACAATCGTAATAATCTCATGTATAATACCAAATATGAGCCTAAATGACAATTAGTTATGTACTGTAACAGTGCAAGCCTCAGCATCACTGCAGCTATACTAGGGTTTTGTGAGTGGATAATGCAAATACAAATCTTGCAATACTAAATACATCTTTGCTTTTATAGATTTTTGGATGCTGTAAGTAACTTTTACAATCAAAAACTATTAAGTCTGATTCTTATGAAGTATTATTTGTGTGATCAAGTGTTAAATATATATGCATATCGCTTGAATACAGTTATTCATTAGTCAGCTACATATTGATGCTTTTCTGTATCTTGAATAATGTGATACTTCCATAACGCTTTGTTCCCATAACAGATATGTGATGCACTGTTTCTCTAACATTTTCAAAGGCTCATTAAATATAATACTGTGGTTTGATACACAGTATAATGTAAACATCTTTTACTGTACCAATTTTATGGGCCTTATACTTCCAATGCAGATAAATGAGCAAAGTCATTTTAGGGCAAAGCAAATCGTGATTGGTTGGAGCGAGAGTGTGCTTGTGGATTTGTCTGCACGTCTTGATGCTAGAAATGTTTCAAAATACACAAATGTGTGCAGGGATCTACAAATGCACAGGAAACTATTCACAAATGAATACCAGGCTGTTTGTTCTGTTTGTGACAAAACACATTTGTAAATATTTTTTTACATTTGTTTTGTGAATCTTAATCTATTAATTTGGAATAATGCAACAATTCTAACCCCATACACATAACCCTTTCCTCACATTTTTGTGACAATTGCCGTTTCACTGACCTTATATTTGTGTAATCTTCACATAAGCTTGCCTTTCTGGGGCCTATACCATGAAGCCGGTTTAGGTGGATAGCCTGGTGTGTTTCAGTTTAGTTTGCGCCAACCCTGGGTTTTAAGCACCATGAAAGTGGCTTGGCTTTTAGCAGTGTTCATTGCCATAGTAACTTATTCTACACGGCTAACCTGGTGCCCAGGTTATGTTCTGGGTAAGAGATCTCAAACTGAAACTGGACCAATCAGCTGTGAGCAAAGTGACATGTCTGACATAAGTCACTCCTAAATTACTGCATAGTAAAAGATTGATAAATACAAAATTGTCTGGCTTTTAGCAATGATCATTATAATTATTTTATATGATTTATGTATTTTGTATATAATTTTTATGTTGTGATTTATTCTTCTGATTACTCAAGCAATAGTTTGATAACTCCAGATATGTTTGCCAGATTTTACCCTCTGGATGTTTCTGTCTAAGATTCCCTTGGAGCTCTGTGAAGGAAGTTGTTGAACTGTTCCAGTGATATACTACCATGATTATTTTCATTCACTCATTGTGTGCAACTGTAGTCAGTAGTGGTGGATGCTGACATTCTCATAGGAACCACAACTGATAGAGCATCCAAGTTACTGATATAAAAGGGATTGCGTGGGTTATGCATACCTGCGCGGTCTCGAGTGTCTCATGGAGGAGTTACGGATTGATAAATGGAGGAGTGATAACAGGATGAGAGACGACCAGGCCTGGACTTTACATTATGTTTTGTTTATGTTTGTGTGGCAGTTATCCGTGAGGGGCTGCCGATTTACTTTCATTTTGTTTTTATTTTTATAATTAAAGTTTGTGAAATGTTCGCCAGTTCCCGCCTCCTTCTTCCCTGAACAACTAATCTTGCTACACTGGTGCCAAAAGCCAGGAGGAAGACGGGGAATGTACTGTCATAGAGCCCTCGCTGCTTTGGGGAATCCGTGGAGCCATCAAGCATGGATAGCGCCCCCTTCATAGGCTGGAGTAACTTGCCGGGGGGACAGACAAGCTCGCTGCTGGCCACCTGGGTTCTGGAGGAGTGGCTGACGTGCGAGAGGAAGCGGAGGATTGCCATTTGCTGAGGCCGGAGCCTGCTGTCGTCTGCCATGATGGGGAGGAGAGGGAATGGGGGACTAGCTGCCAAATGACCGAACACGGAGGAGCCATCACCATCCACCAGGCGTCAGAGGAGCTAGAGCGTCGTCCACCAAGGGATATCCAGAGCCACCACCAGGCATCGCTGAGGAGTTCACCCAGCTGGAACTAGAGGGATTTTTTTTCTCTCTCTCGGCTGTCTCTCCTTATCCTTCCGTCTCTTTTTCTCTCGCCTCATCTGTAGAGTACAGCGCAGTCTCAAGGGTACCCCCGGCCTGCGAGGGGCGATGGGGGTATGTGGCAAGCAGTGCGGGGCTGAGAGCCATGAGAATGGAACAAGGTTGGTGCCGGGATTGCTAATGAGCGTCACCTGCATGCCACACCGGTCTTGAGTGTCTCATGGAGGAGCTCGGGATTGATAAAAGGAGTGATGACAATAAAGGATGAGAGAGGACCAGGTCTGGACTTTGCGTTGTGTTTTGTTTATGTTTGTGCGGCAGTCATCTTGTGGACCCCCAGTCTGCGAGGGGCTGTGGGGGTATGTGGCAAGCAGGGCAGGGCCGTGAGAACGGAGCGAGGCCAGTGGCGTGATTGCTAATGAGCGTCACCTGCGTGCCATACCGTTCTCGAGTGTCTCACGAGGAGCTCCAGACTGATAAAAGAAGGAGCAATAACAGTGAAGAACGAAAAAGCCAGGCCTGGACTTTACGTTGGGTTTTGTTTATGTCATCTGTGAGGGGCTGACCCTTACTTTCGTTTTGTGTGTTTATTTTTATAATTACAGTTTGTGAAACATTCGCCGGTTCCCACCTCCTCCTTCCCTGAACAACTAACCTTGCTACACCTTGGTTATAAGAGCACCTTGAAGGGTAAGTAGCATGATACTTCTAGGGCTTCAGAGGTTGTCAGTCCTGAGTTAACTCTCTGAAGTCGGATGTGGTTCTGAAGTCAATGATTCTCACATCAGTTTGAAGCAAAATTTCTAGGCAACAACACCCATTAGTCAAAAGTCTTGTGGACACATATCTGTTGTGTTTTTTGTGGCCTTAATTCAGTGACTTACATTTTTAATTTTTTCAAAAACCACGTACATACATGTTGCTCACATATTATGGTAGCCCAGTCTGTGCTGAATACAGTGTTATGGCACTTTTGCCATTAATGTGTTTATAAGCAACTGAAAAAAGCACAAATGTGAGAGCATGTCAAAACTTCTAAAGGGCCCCAAAACTGTGCAGTTCTGTAAGAGTTAAGGTCCATTTTATTAGCTACTAACATAGGGTCTTGTCCCTTCATTTAGGAAATTGGGGTTATGTGTACAACCTAAATATTTTTGTCTTGCTTTCTGTTACCTACTCTCTGATTGCTGGTGAGAGCGACCCTACTCCAAGTGACCAGCAGGACAGAGAGACACAGAGAGAGAGAGAGACAGAGAGAGACAGACAGAGAGAAAAAGCACAGAAACTCTGACTTTCAAAAAAAAAACATTTTAGCCAAAAATCACACAATTTCCATTTTACGCTCCACTCTGTATTCTCATATACTCTGGAACACCAGCACTAACAAGTGGGGTGACTTTTGGAAGTGAAGTGAAGTGCAGCACTTTTGAAACCCTGCCTGGCCAATCAGATTAATATTATGCCATAACTATTTTCGGTTAACTCCTCAGTTAAACTGCTCAGGAGTGGGCGATATGATCAAAGTGTTTAACCTTGTCATTTAACCGTACCAGTGATACACATCACCAAATAGTAATTTGGCTTACTACACCAAATTTTAATAAATTTAACAAAGCCTCACACATTTCATAATTCTAGATAACGAATTAACTATATAATTAATTAACATATTAATAATTAACAATGAATTTTATTATACTATAAGCATATCCAACCTTTCCTGGATATATACAGTACACTCACATTTAGCAGTATGTACTACATAGCACGTCTCAACTGCTTGATTGTTATAGCGTTGAAGTATATCATCGCCCAGTGATACATTAAAAGTTTTATATTACATCCTACTATACTTATGTGCATACATTACACACACACACACACACACACACAAAGCAATACAATACAGAAAATCTTGACTGTGTGAAAAAAGGAAACTGTATTATCGTACAGCTCTGTATATAAAGAACTTTATTTGCATAGTATACGCTCATTAAGCTAAAAATTGTATAGCAAAACTCATATAAACTCAACTATATTATGGCCCAGCTCTTTATATAGATTGAATATATTATTCAATTAATTATTATTACTGATTTAAAATAACAGCTGTATATTTATTCCACAATGCAACCGAAAGGTTTTTCTGTGTATCTTTGGTAGAAATGCAGTGCATTGAACTTTAACCACAAACAAATCCAATGCTTAGAGGGCAGTTCTGTCTGAGACACACTTGAATCATAGTGAAGATTTAAAAACTGGATGCAAATGCTGCGATGGCTGTCATGTAGCTGGAGGTATATCTCAAAGCAACCACAGATGTCTTGAGTTGAACTGCACACGAGAAGAATCTCTTTAAATGAGCTTTAATGTTTCTCACAAGCATCTATGAGACAAGAACTTTTCACAATAACATTCCTAAATGTGCCTGTTTGGCACCAGGATCTACACTGACACAGAGAAATATCTGAACGTATTTTCAACATAATAAGATGACCTTACTACAGAATGAGGTCAGTGGATATCATAGAATATGACTGCTCTCTGTAGAAGTATGAGTAGTGATTATATGAAATGGTATGATAGTGTGTTGTATGCCATTGTGTATTTTGACAAGGTTTTTCAGTTATGGACTCTTATTTGACCTCTGTAATGTGGTTTATTTCAAGGGGAAACTTCAGTTAATGTTTTTCTAGCTGGTTCAAATAATCCACATTGAGTAAAAAGACAAGGCAAATAAGGATACAGGAGAGGTGAAGAAAGCTTCTTTATTTTTTGGCCACATTTACTGTATACCATTTTATTTTAAGACTGAAAAGACAGTAGGAAAATGAGAAGAGGCAGGGGGAGGTGGGAGCATCGGCAAAGGAAAATACTAGTGTCACAAACAGAATATAAACTCATGTCACCCACGTTAGCACTGTGGTTTAGTTTATATATTTTTAAAGGCGCCAACAAGTGAATCATAATCTTCACGGCTGGCAAGTTTAAATGAAAGATCAAGCCATTGTGTGTGATATACAAAAAGCACATGCCAGCTGTTAAATTAGACTATAAGCAAAGACTCCATCAAATTCATGCAGGCATAATTAATTAAATAGGTAGATAAGTCTCAATTAAACCTTTGGAATACGTTAGTAATTTCCCTTGTTGAAAACATGGAGATCCCTACTACTAAGGTCTCTTTGGATCCGAGTGAGATGTCAAGGTCTATATTTTTGCCCCTAGATAATTACCCATCATGCATGAGAGACTGTACTATGCTTTGGGAAATGCATATGTGTGACCCAAAAATAGATTTGCCCTAAAAGCGACAAAATAAATACAGACTCTCTCAGAACATAAGAGCTCTTACTATATTTTATCATATTCCAGGATTGTTGTGATGATTATTGTTGTCGAGAAACTGACATAAACGAATGAAATGAATGACAAACCAATACAAACATGGTTCCTGGCCTAGAACTACTAGGTAACTACTAGTACCACAACTCAAACCTGTTGAGGCAGGATCTAATAACAGCAGACACTTTTATTAACAATTCAAACAAAATAACAAGCACGCGGGAGAATACAGGTACGCAGGAGAAACACAACCCATGTAGCCAGCGCAATCGGGCCAAATGCAGCTGAGTGTTGGCCATGTTCCGGCACCGACTCACCAAAAGTGAGCCAGCTCTGGCCCAGTAATGGTTGCCAGATTTGGCTAGACTTTCAATGTGCGGATTTCCCCCAATTTGCACTAAGACACGGCACATTTAGCCACTTTCGGCCTGATTACAGGGCTTGGTGCTTACTTTTTTCCCAGAAGCACCTGTGCTCCTAAGTTTAAAATCTACTATTATATATGGTATATATGGCTTGTTATACCATTTAAGGTATATTTTATTTTATGTCAGTTAACATTTAATTCAAGTAAAGAGATTTTTTATGGTTTTATTTTTTGTTAACTAAAATACTGATACTAGTAAAATCTATATATTTAATAATATGCATCAAATAATGTTTTTAGTCTTTCCTTCCTGTGACGGGGATAAAATATGCATTCTTACAACCGCGTACAATATATTACAATATAAACACCGTAAAGTAAACATTGTCGTAATTGATCAGCATTAGTTCATAAGCAATTGCTTGGCATAAATGTGCGCTATTCATTGATTGCGATCTGCTCTCAATTAGTCTGAAGTCCTGTTGCGCGAGCCTGTAGAACGCACAACAGCACCATGTTCATGATTTGAAATGTGAAACATTCACATTTATTTAATGAAGCTACAGCTTTTTGAAGTTTAATAATCACATTAGGCAGTATCGCGATTTATGTTTTTTCATCCCCAAAATATAAGATGCCTTAAAATGATTATTAAGACGCTTGTTATATCATTTAAGTTATTGAAGACTTTTTATGATCTTACATTTAAGAAAATTGATCCGAAGGGGTTTTTTATTCGCACACGTGCTCCAAAATACATTGTACAGTTTGCACACATCTAATTTTAGTTGCAAATGCGAGTAAAATGCTCACACTGTCGAGCCCTGGATTATGGACCATAAGGGCTCTCTGAGCTACAGGACTAAAGAAGAGGTCCTTAGAAAAGCGTGGCAGAAGAAAGGGTTTAACTGGAAAGGTAAACAAATAAACTTGGATAACGACTACGCACCCAATGTGCTTAGACAAAGACAGTTCTACGCGGAGGCTAAGAAGATACTAAAAGAAAGAGGGATACGGTTTCAGACGCCATTCCCAGCAAAACTACAGGTTTTTTACCCGGATGGTACACAAGTTTATACCACGGCCGAGGAAGCAACGAAAGAAATGTCAGAGAAGGGTCTACCTGTCACTGTCATTAAACCACCTGATGGAACAGTTAAAGAGGCTAACATGGACCATGAGTGACGGGAACTGGAGAGAGTAGCGACGAGGTGGAGAGCGCACAACATGAGCAGGACCGTGGACTAAAGATAGACTTTCGAAGGGAGCCAACCGAAAGTGACAGGGAGTATGAAAGAGATATGCTAAAATTTGAAACGAACAGCTTCAGGTACTTTTAAGTGCTTTAGTTATATTTTGTTCTAGTGTTGGCTACACACGAGTAATACTGTACGAAATTATCAAAGAGCAGATGGTTTTTGCATACAAGTGATGCCTGCCTATTTTGATTTGTCGCCGGGAAACGACAGTTTTTTTATTTTTATTATTATTTAGTTTGTTTGCTTTTCCACACAAGAGAATGTGGGAACTGAGCGACAAGGACACTGGGGGGCTTACCCTCCTAGAGACTGTACTACTTCAGGTCTTACAGGGTTATATCATGATAACCCCACCAGTCATTTCAGTTCGGATGTTTTCAAGTATACGTTATTTTACTTGTTTTACTATGTGTTTTTGGTTTGCTGCTGTTCTATGCAGCTTAACATTTGTTCTTGGGACAAGTGGTAATACTGGGACTGAAAATATTTCTTACCTTAATAATAATGATAGACACTAATCAATCATTGAATATCCTGTCCTTCAATGTAAATGGTGTGGTTAATCCACAAAAGAGAACCAAAATATTGTCTAAATTGAAAAAGGAAAAGGCTCATGTAGCCCTTCTCCAGGAGACACACTTATCAGAAGAGGAGCACAAAAAAATCCTAGGCAATCCTAATTTCCCACCAAACCCGCTATGAGCACTTATCTGAAAAGAAAGATAAAGATGGTTGATACATACTGGTCAAGGGGAGAATTGATGGCTTACTGGTCACTATTCTTAACATATATGCACCACCTGGGAGCGATTGGGCATTTTACAAACAGTTATTTGAAATGATGACGTCAGAAACCCAGGGAATGTTGATATGTGGTGGTGATATGAATATGAGATTATCTAAACTAGATAGTTCATGTACAAATCTACCACAACAAAAATCACTCACCAGAAAGATAAACTGTATCATGACCGAAACTGGAATTATTGATATCTAGAGAGACTTCTACTCCTCTGGTCGAGAGTACATGCATTATTCTGCACCCCATTCCACATGCTCTAGAATAGATTTCTTTTTTACCTTTAGTAAAGACAGACACAGAATTAAAACATGCACCATTGGTACAATTGATCTATCTGACCATTCTCCTGCACATTTATCCATCTACACTAATAATAACCCTAAATAATAATGATAGACACTAATCAATCATTGAATTGGTTCAATTGATCTATCTGACCATTCTCCTGTACATTTATCCATCTACACTAATAATAACCCTTAATCATAATGATAGACACTAATAATAACCCTAAATCTACAATCTGAAGACTTAATTCAAGTAAATGACCCTCAAATTAAAGAACAACTAAGAACTGAAATTGATTTATATTTTAAGGAAAACAACAGAAGTTACTCTATCCATCCTGTGGGATGCATATAAAGCAGTAATAAGGGGGAAAGTAATTGCCTACACCGCCCTGTTAAAAAAACAAAGGAAAGAGAAGCTTGAAAAGTTACAGACCAATCTTAAAGAGTTACAAATGCAGCACAAAAGCACTTATAATAAGAAATTGGAAATAAAAAGATTACAAAACGAAATTGACAATTTATACTGAAGAAACTCAGAAAAAGTTGTTATTTATAAAGCAAGGATATTATGAGGTAGGGGGTAGATCTACAAATGGCTGGCATTTAAATTAAGAAAACAACAAGCTGACAGCGCAGTTTACAAGATTAAACATCCAAAAACCGGCTTAATACACCATGAGGTGGAGAAAATACAACAAAGCTTTAAAACTTATTATAAAGACCTATACTCCCAGCCAACGTTGGATAATGATAATCTGGTTGAAAAATTCTTGGACTCACTGAACCTACCAAAAGTGACTGAACAAGAACACAGCTATCTATTAAAGGAAATGACAGATAACTAAATTAACGCAACAATAAGTAGGCTAAAAGCTCATAAGAGCCCAGGCACAGACGGCTTCACATCTGAATACTATAAGATGTTTAGAGAACAACTAACTCTAAGGCTACGAGCAGTCTGTGACTGGGCCCTCAAAGGGAGAGAGATCCCCGCCTCATGGAAAGAAGCAACAATTACGGTCATACCAAGGGAAGGTAAAGACAAAATGGACTGTGCTCAATATAGGCCGATTTCAGTCCTAAATTTAGATCACAAAATTTACACTTCAATAATAGCCAAACGACTCGACAATATTATGCCCAGTCTTATAAATACAGACCAGACGGGGTTTATTCGCCAGAGGCAGACCCATGACAGACCCATAGAAGCAATGTTGATAGGGTTGGACGCAGAGAAAGCTTTTGATTCTGTGAGGTGGTTATTTATTTATCAAGTTTTAACTAAGTTTGGTTTTCATGAAACCATTATCAAGGCGACCCAATCAATTTACAATAAACCAACAGCTAGAATAAAAATAAATGGCAGCTTGTCAAAGCCATTTACATTACAAAGATCCTGTAGACAAGGGTGCCCTCTCTCCCCAACCTGATTTGCTCTGTTTATAGAACCACTCGCCCAGTAGACAAGATGATTTCATTAAAGGAATAAATATGCAAGGAGGGGACCAAAAACTATCTCTATTCGCTGATGATATCTTAATTTATTTAGGCCAGCCAAAGGAATCGTTACAGAGGCTGATGTCCACACTTGGAGAATTTGGGTTATTCTCAGGATATAAATTAAATATTCAAAAAAGTCAGGTTTTGACCTTTAACTTTGAACCTCCTAGAGCCTCCTAACTACAAAATAAATATAATCTTAAACTGAGCGTTGAGCGGGGTGATTTTATGTAGAGACACTACAGCACTATTCAAACTTAACTATGGGCCATTAAATTTAAAAATTAAGTCTGATCTATCAAGATGGAGTCTTATGCCTTTCTAGGGCTAATAAACAGAATTGAATCAGTAAAGATTAGCATTCTGCCACGCCTCTTGTACCTTTTCCAAACCCTCCCTATTGAAGTTACTAAACAACAATTTGTTGAATGGGATAAAATAATTTCTCACTTTATATGGCAGGGAAAAAAACCAAGGATAAAATACAACAAGTTACAACTCGCAAAGGATAAAGGAGGCCTGGCACTGCCATGTCTAAGAGATTACTACTATGCTGCTCAGTTAAGACCCCATGTATGCTTATGTACCCCAACTTTCACAGCAAGATCGAAAGACATAGAGGAGGCTACCACTAATGGCCCCCCAATACATGCCATAGTAGCAGAAAAGAGACTACTGGCTCACTTGGCAAATAAAGATAATCCATGGATAACTTTTAAGATCTGGCATCAAGTTTGTAAAAATAATAGACTAACCAAGGCAATGGCAATGTTAAGATGGTGCGCATGTCACACGGAATTTGTACCCAATAGACATGATAATAGATTCCATGAATGGGCAGAGAAAGGCCTCTACTCTTACTTTACATTTACACATAACAGACAACTAACAGACTTTCAAACTCTCAAGGTGAAACGTGGTCTGGTAAATCAAGACTTCTATCGGTATCTACAAATGAGAAATAGATATGATGAAATTACAAAGGGAAGTGCAGACAAAATGGACAGCATCATACTGAACATATTTCGGTTAGCTTATAATGTGAATACTATTACAAAAATCATAACAAGGCTGTACCAAGGTCTCCAAGAAAGCAAACCAATAAACACGCAATACGTCAAAAAGAAATGGGAAAAAGAAATAGGCACAGCAATAGATGAGAACGACTGGGAAGAAATGTGTAAAATGCAGTGGAAGACAACTTACTCGTTAACTTGGAGAGAATTTGGATGGAAAAACATAATGAGAGTTTTTATTACCCCTGTTCAGAAAGCTCACCAAAACATAGGAACAGGGTGCTGGAGACTGTGAGGTGACAGCGACAGCGACGCTAAACATTATCACCTATTCTGGGCCTGCCCAAAGGCTGTACCCTTTTGGCAAGAGGTACACAGATGCTTAGAGAATATTTTTCAAACTAATATCCCTTGATTTCTTACACATGTACCTAGGTCTGGAAGCCCCAAATCTGACTTCATCTGCAGATAAGTGTCTGTTTAGGATTCTGTTATTGTCAGTCAGAAAGGCCCTGACAAGAAAATGGCTTCAACCAGACCCACTGGGTACTGAAGAATGGTACAACACTATATACCAAATATATATAATTGAGAGACTCACTATGACCTTAAGATTAGAAAAGGAGAAATGTATTGGTCTCTGGTCTAACTGGACTGAGTATATAAGAGCAATAAGACTGGATCTTGTCTGAGGTCTGAGTAGAGAGGGCAGAAGGGAGTGGACAACAGTAATGAGAGGATTGAATCAAACTGTAGTAAGCACAATACGAGATTTTACCCACTTGTACCTTATATATAGTTGTTTGTTTGTTTTTTTGCCTTTTTCTTTTCTTGTGTTTTTTTCTACATGCATTCACAAAAAGGTTAACACGTATGCAAGGCAAAACTTAATACTAATCTTCTTTTGTTTCGAAAAAATGCATAATAAGCATGCATAATTCATACTCTATTTCTGTTTTTGAGTCATTATGCAAGTGTGTCTCTCACAGATAAATGTCAGAAAAGTTTGCCTCCAATGTAAACTGACAAATGTACAAGATCTTTATAATAAAAAAAAAAAACAGTAATGATCACTATTACTATATCAGGAGCGATAATCAACAATAATGATTTTGTAATGAAATTGCAGCTTCACCCTTTTTTTTTGCATTATGCATTTTTTGTGTAAATACATGTACATGAACAGCATTAAATAGTCTGTGTAAATATGCATAAATGCCATGTCGTATGCAACTTTTGTTCCACCTTTGCACTGTAGAGATGGCTTTTGTTGATGTTGAAAGAAACTGGATTGGTAACAGTCTAGTATTGCGATTGTTTTTTTTTTTCTTCTTTTTTTAAATCAGTGCGATGAAATGCAAGCACTGCCAGTGCATCAGATGGAGAGATTGAAAAGTTCATCAAAAGATGGCTGCAGCTCGCGATTCAGACAGAGATGAGAAAGAAAAGAGTGGGACCAGAGTTACCATTCATGTTATCAGTCTGAGATTTCTGAGATGTGTCTGACTAACCATACGTGTCATTGTCTGTTCCCCTTTTTGTCTCTCTTTCTGTCAATCTGTCCCTCTTTTAGGGTACGTTTACTTGAGGAGACTCCTGAAGGTTTTTTTTTTTTTTTTCATTGCGCTTTTTGGTAGTTCTTATAAAGCTGTATGTTTATATTTCAAATAAATTCTCATATAACTATCATTTGTACTTGGGGAAAAGGAGCACATAAGGAGGTATATGGGGTAGGCATGGGGTAATTCATGGGGTAGTAGGCGGGGATGCCATGAATAAAACAGGGTGTAAGGGCAAAACCCTTCATATTTGTAAAGTTGACATTGACATACATAAGTACATGAAGGCTAAACAAGGACACTGTAAAATTAGTTTTTAGTTGGAAATAGATGCCATCTTAAGTATTTTAAGGTGACAAATTATTCAAAGGTCTGTTTTTATATAAAAACTGTCATTAATACACACATGTTAGAAGTTTTACTAAACACAAAGGGTTTTTAATTCTAAGTAAGTGCAAGTATATTTTTTAATTTAGCAAACAAGACCAGTGTTGGCTAAGTGTAAAATCTTTGCTGGCGTGATTGTGGCCCAATGCCGGCAGTTTTGGTAGCCGGACTCAGGCCAGTGTATTTGGGCCGATTCTGGGGCGTCATTCATCCCGTGTCCATCCCGAGTCTGGCAACTGCAACTGGGCCGAGTTACTTCTTCCGGCCTGCCAGATCTGGGCTATTACCGGGCCGAATTTACCTGGGAACCAACTAAAAATAAACAAGAAAAAAAAATGACCTAACATTCCATGAAACATCTGTGTATACATGTAAAATGAGAATAAAAAAAAATAATTGGCTAACAATTTTTGGTTGGTTTTTGGTTAGCCAGAAAAGTTTTCGTAACCAAAATAGAACGTTAGTTTTTGGTTTGTAGAAAGATTATTGTAACATTCCCCTAATGTTTCCCCTAACATTATCCTCTAGCGTTTCCCTAACATTATCCTATAATGTTCCCTTAAAGTTATCTTCTAATGATCCCCTAACATTTTATGATGGAAAAATACACAAGTTTCAGTCAGAATTCAGTCAGAGAGCATGCACGCTCTTCGTTTCAGCGATGACTAATCTGAACGCCTCTGATTGGCCATCACATTCATAGCTCAACAGAAACGCGTGTGATTGGTTATAATGCTCAATGCTGCAAAATTAAATCTGATGGAATGCCGCAGTCAAATAGATTGAATGAACGTTAAGTATTGTAGTTTGTTTAACCAATGTTATCTCTTAAACATATATTCTATTCTATTTATTCTATAACTTTTCCAGGCCTGGAAAATGCTATTTTAAAATTCCATGACTTTTCTAGGTTTTACATGACCGTACGAACCCTGTGGTGTAGCTGGTTCACTCCCGATTCCCAAACTGGTCTCGGCGTGAAAAACAACCTTATGCAGGTGACCAGCTATGCTGGATTTTTCAGCAGGGAGTTTAGCCTTGCACTGTCCATTGCTGATGGTTTAAACTCATTAATTTTCATATGCTACAGAATATATTCAAGACTGAATTGATGCATGACTTATAATGTTCTTAATATAGACAGTCATGACTTGCAGTCTTAGGAAGAAGTGCCAGAACTTTCACTGATGCCCCCTCAGAAAAAAAAGCTGGGTTTTGAGCATGCTTCTGTATTAATGTAAATGTATGTTGCAGTACTGCAGTGGAAATGTGTTTGAAGTGTGAAGTTCTGAAGCTGACACATCCGGTTTTTTTTCATACCACACTCCCTCCTGCCCATCTGACCAGCGAAGAGCGGTCGGCACCGATTTTGGAGGCATTAATGTCTGTCCGCTCATGCCAAATTTATGTGTGTGAGGAAAGCCCAGATAATACCCAGAGAGCCGATCTCAAAGCCTGACTCAGCAGTGAGATGACCTTCCGTTCCTCTGTGTAACAGGCCACAGAAATCTCCACCAGAAAGGGTGTATTTCACAATATCATTCTGTATTATGTTGTGCTTAAGCTTTATCCTCAAACATGCTGAACAAATAAACTGTTATGCTATCAAGCAAAGAGTTTGTGTAAATCTGGGTTTAAAATGCAGTATTATATGTCCGACTGAATATCTGTGTGGGTAAAAAGAGTGGATTAAGCAAAATGAAAAACAAAGGGTCACATTAGTATTTTGTAAAAAAAAAAAAAAAAAGTATTCTGTGGAAAATGTTTACTCAAGTCTCAAGTACTGAATGTGTTAAAGGTCTTTCAGTTCTTTGTTTTTCTTCCCCTTCGGTAACACACAACTGCATTCTAATAGACCTGCTATCACTGCATGAGGCACTAACGGAATTGTTTAGATACACAATAATATAGACTATAGAACGATTAGAAACGACTCATGGCAGTTTGGGCTCATAAATCAGCATTGACGGGCATACAATTTTGCTTAATTGTTGTAATATTTGAATTTACAAGTATTTTTAAAACTATAAAAAGGGTCAAATCCAAAATATTGCCGCATAAAAGGACAGTTTTCATTTACTCTTAGATGTGCTTAGTATTTTTTGGGATCATGTAATTAGATGAATGCCAAATTGTCATTTTGGACTTAGATATAGCAGTGGAAAGAGTTAACAGGAAAATTGAGAGAGGAGGGGGGAATGGGTTCAGCTCATGATTCAGGCCCAAACCCAGAGTACTCCCCCCGTATAGGAACCAGCCAAGAGTGAGGAGTCGGTGTTGCAGAGGGATGCAGAAAACTGTTGAGAAACATAGGTGAGTCGGCCATGTGTATATATATATATATATATATATAGGCCTCCTCTCGTGCTGACTGGATAGATAATTGTGTTCTTCCCGAACTTTGTTAATAAAAGATCATTTAATTGTACTTAATTGTAATTGAGATAGTGGTGCATGGAACAGATCAAGTAATACTGAGTGAATTGGACCATTTTTTTTCTTAAACTTAGATCGTAAGATCTGTGTCAAAAATGAAGCACTGAATTTTTAACATTCAATTAGTTGCAAAACAAAAAAAAATAGCAACAATTCCATGATACTTAAATTAAACTCATTACAAAGGAAAAATATGTTCTCTTTTGAATCCCTATGTGCAACAATGTGAATATGATAAAGGCAGCAGCACATAAAACAAATGCCAGAATGCAATCTATTTCCATTTGTACTCTGCCAACTAACGCAAAATGGCACCTGTTTTCGAGTACAAATGAACAGGACTCACATTTATTTGTTAATTAATTCACATATAAAAATTACATTTAATGTGTGCCTCATATTATGATCTCACATAGCAGTATATACATTTGAGGGTGATGTTCATAAATGTGACACATATATAACAAATACATGCATTTCTTGAAGTTTTGATGTTATTTTAATCATCTCCACATTTAATCATGTTGTATTTACCCAGCTGTTCAGCAATTTCGTATATCTACTGTTCGCCAGGGGGCACTGAATCTCCCTCGGCACCCATGTTTTTTTCACGCTCTTATTTGATTTGTGCCTGGCACTGAAGCAAAGTTTGCATGTGCACCTGAAAAGTCTCCCATGTGTTGTGGTCGTATAGAGACGGTTAAAATAAACTAAATTCTGGGCAAGATAAAAATTATAGAAATGGCAATTGTGAGCGGAGTAGCCAAAGGGGTGGCCAAGCTTTGGTCCCCTGTCCACCCCCTAGCTCCGGCCCTGGTCCCTGTGAGCATATAAGCTCATTACATAAGTAACACGCTACCATAAGCGCAAACTACTGTTGAAATGATCTATTTCCTCTGCTTTTGTGATTAGATCTTGTACTTGAGGCTTAAACCTGACCTTGTTACTCTACCCTACCTATACTGAAAGATTTTAAGACCCAAACATGACGTTGGGTGAACAAAACCAGTAAAATCTACCAATAGCTGCGCAAACTAGCGTCTGGCTTGCTTTTTTTGTCATCCGCAAAAATAACCCTATCCATAGTAGTAGAGTCCCACCAAAAGAGGGTTTGCGCTGGAGCAAGCTGTTAGTAAATCTGGACCATAGTTTATAATATTAACCCTAAAGGCCCAGTAAATAAGTTTTATTTATGTCCCTGGGAACATTTTTTGTCCAAAAACTTTTACATATATCATTTATAAATGTCAGCAAGATTCATGTTAACCTTAAAACTCATATCTGTCAAAATCCCATGTATGTGTTTACTTTGGTATTCAAAGCAATTACACCAGAAACATATTCATTTCTTTTAATTTCCAATAAGTGTAATTTAAATAAATTAAATTGTAAATATGTAATTAAATGTTAATATTCATATATGTAGTATGCAAATAAACAAGCTGTTATTCAGCTGATGCTTTTATCCAAACTACAGACCATGAGATTATATCTATTAAAGGACAGTCCCCATGAAGGTTAGATTCCTAATTCAAGGCAAGGGCACAATGACAACAGCTCATGAACCGCTCCTCAGGGCCATGAACGCTGTCATTCCAAAATGATACTAGTTGGCGAGTGGTCTGTATTGACTGTTTGCTCCACATTAGCAGTGCACCATCTCCAGAGCAAACAACATTTCCATCCTGAAATTTTCAGCCACAATAGTCCATTTAAGTTGAAATGGACAGCACATCGATTTCTCATTGATGCCAAGCTCACACTTCAAAGCCAGCAGCCTGTTTGTGTTTTGCTGATAATAGCATGACCAAGAGGCAATCTGCACTGTCCATTTTATTGTGTGGTGGCAAAATCATGACTTTTAACCTCTAGACGGAGAGATTCAGCTTTGCACTGTATCTCTACAGCAAAGCTCCAGCAAACCTCTGTGTAAACACATGTAGTGTATGATGAATGGATTCATTATGCAACCTGACATGATTAATTAGTAGTAAATTACTTTGCAACAAATAGCTGGTTTGCTGAACATTTTATTAGATACAATACTTGATTCTGATTGAATGACAGGCATTCTGAGGGGTTGGCTAATTTTCTAATGGATGAATTTTTTATAAATGCACAACTATGGAAGTGAGCATCCGTGTGCCCTCACTGCGAAGGGCTGAGAGGGAATTTTAGAGGAAGCAGGGCAAATATGACTCATCATTTGGAAGGAAGCAATGAAAAATGCTTTATCTTCACCTGGAATGTTACCATGACAACTGGTATTATGACAGGAATCTCTTTTATTTTATTTATGCCTGTTAATATTGTTGTATCTAAATATACATTTAGCAATTGCCTTTGTGTTTTATTTGAAATCGCTTAGTGTATTCCTGCATATAGACCCCCTGTCTGGGGGGCCACTTTAAACCGAGTGATTTTTCTTCTGTTAATCAAATTTACTTTTTCAAAAGGATTTCCCCCCCCCCAAAAAAAATTAGTTTTAATATGGAAAGCTCATTCTCTGTTTCTCTTACACAAACAGACTCCACATAACCTTGTTGTCAATGTGACCCTGCTACTTGATAAAAAAAAAAAAAAAGTTTTACTACTTAAAGAGATAGCTCACCCAAAAATGAAAATTATCCCATAATTTACTCACCCTCAAGCCACCCTAGGTGTATATGACATCCTTCTTTCAGACAAATACAATCAGAGTTATATTAAAAAATGTCCTGGCTAATCCAAGCTATATAATGGCAACCCAAAATTTGAAGCCCAAAAAAGTGCATCCATCCATTATAAAAGTACGCCACGCGACTCCGGGGGGTCAGGATGTCATATACACCTAGGATGACTTGAAGGTGAGTAAATTATGGGATCATTTTCCTTTTGGGGTGAACTATCCCTTTAAAAGCTACATTACACTCAAATTTTATAAGCCTTTTTTTTTTTAGATTTACGCAATTTAATTAATAGTAAAATTCCATCAAATTGAATTGAATAATCCTTACGTATTTTAATGGAATAATTGATTAAGGATTGTTCAGTTATTCAATTCAATTTGATTTTACTATTAATTAAATTGCATAAATCTTAAAAAAGGCACAAAGGCTCTGTGGTTGTGTATGCTATGGCTCCTTCAGTGTAAATCCTTGGCATTTGCCCCATTCAATCATCCACAAGTCCACTCTTTCAGAACAGCACACCTTCTCCTCATCAAGAACCATCATGTGAGTTATTATTCATGTCAACAGTACAAATGTTCCAGGATAAATTGCATGCAAATATTAATTTTGGTTACTTATGCAACAGTAATAGAGATGGGTGCTTTAGCAAGCACCACTAATGTAGAGTTTTTACATGTCATCTTACTGCCTTATTGATTATGATTGATTATTGATTAGTGAAGGAAACAACATTTCCATAAAAGCAACTTCACAACTACTGAACAGATGACCATGTGGTTCCTTCTCATAAAAATATCTATTGGATTTAGGGTGACCACCTGGTGATTGCTCTGTTGCAGGACAGTAGATGTGATTTTGCGGGACACGTGTGTGAGAGTGAAATTTACTACTATGTAAATATTGATTTACATTAGTTGGAAACATATTTGCCATCACGTTGGATGATAAAGTTTTAAATCACCCATGCTTTGTTAATTGTGACTGGCATTCAATTTGTGCAGGTTTGAGTGATGCAATGCACTTTACATTACAGGAACTATTCAGTCTGCTAAATATAATGAACTAAATAACAGGCTAGTAGGTAAAAATCACTAAAGTAATGGAGTACCCTGCACTTCGAAAAATGATGCTAAAGGTACCCTGTGTGTTAAAAAGTGACGCCGAACGGTCCTTGACACGCCGAAGTGTCAATATGTGATAATTTGGGAGTGGGAACGTGTTGATTGTGGTATTGTAATTTCAGGGAAAAAGAAAAAAACCTAGACTATTTGAAATGCGCGACACTTCTTATGTCTTGTGGTACGTGGGATAAAGCTCCCAATTTCTGGTCACCCTAATTGGATTGTAACTTGCTATTTAAACGTCAATTAAAAAACATTAGGCACTGTTGTCTTTATATAAAGCTAAGGAAATGATGCTAATGTCAGCTGTGTGTCTTTGTTAAGCCTCTGTTTTGATACTCGGGGCTCTAGAGTTTGTGAAAAATAAGGCAGTAATTCGTCTTTGTTCTGCTCTGTTTATCCACGGATTGAAAACAAAAGAAAGGAAAGTCAACTATTTTGACATTCTGCATGCCAGCTAAATACAAAAAGAGACGGGAAGAAAATAATGAATTTAAGACTGGTCTAGTATCATAGATAGATGTACTAAATCAGAAATAAATAAAAAAAGTTACCTTTTCATGCAGCAGGAGTGAAGGAGTGTAAAGAAAGAAGCCAGATGTCAATCCTAATGAGGCACATACCTTTGAACACAATCCCTGCTGTTTAGTGCCAGGAATTCTGTTACATCTCCACTATAATGACACATCACTGTTTATTACCCTGGAAGAGATGTACAGTATGTATGTATTAGTGGGTTCATTTGTGTCTTCTGTTTGTAATTCATAGTGATCTTCCGCTGTGCATTTCGATACTGATGTGGACATTCCAGAGCCCCAAAAAACTGCCTAATAATTATGCACTTCTGAATATAAGGCAATTTTCACTTTAAGCCCTCATTAACAATTACATATCACATATTAAAGGGGTCATGAATTGAGAAATCAACTTTCCCTTGAGCTTTTGATATATAAAAGGTCATCATAATATAAGAATATAAGTTTCGGAGCTGAAAACGTCCTTGTTAGTCAAATAAAAGCTTGTATTGACAGCTGGCTTAGCAAACGAGGGATCTGCGAATTTGCCTCCCTGTGACGTCAGAAAGCAGTGAAATGCCGCATCAACAGAAGAAGAGGAATGCCTAATTCTGTAGCCCCGCCCACCGACTCGCACCTGACATGTAATAGGTAAATAACATAGGCCTACGTGGCTCTAAACCGGATCGAGCTACTAAGCAATAAACATGGCGTTGAAGATTACAAAATAGTGTGCAGTGCCTGGTTGTGGAAGAACACTGTCGCTGCATAAGCTTCCTTCAGATTCCAATATTAGGAATTTGCAGACAGAATGAGATTTAAAAAACGATGCTGTGCCTTCTATATTGGATCCGAAAGGAATGGTGCAACACACTTATGTGAGTAAAAAATGTTTTTTTATATGTGATAGTATTGCATTGTTATAGAGCGTGTCTAACCAGTCACAGAAGGGAATTTTGACTAAAAACTTTTGCTAACGTCTTCGATCACACTATAATATAAAATTAGAAAAACCTCAAAGATACATTAGAATTAACAATGTTTTACCACGCTGTCACAGGCTGGAGTATCCTTTGTATTTGAGGTGTTGTTGGTTCATTGTCCTGCGTTTTGGGATCGGACTCTGGGTCAGGCCCGGTTACAGAATCAAATCACTGAGGTTGCTCTATTAAAGCGAAGATGTAGGCTAAGCAAGCTAGATGTGTGCTACACCATAGCAGTGTACAGTGAGAAATTTACGATTATTTACAAGTTCCAATCAAAAATATTTTGCTACAAATGTTTGTCTATTAATCTATTAGTCTGCCTTTACATTGCTTTAGTGTCATCTTCCTAAAAACCAGAAAAAAAAGGTTTTGTGAATTTAGATTTTTTTTTAGGTCATTACATTGTTTGGAGCATAAAAAACAAATAAATATTTAAAAAATGTCTATGTTATATGCTATATCCTCTGCTCTTTAGAGGACACCAGAACCCATTAATTGAGAAAATTAAAAGACATGAATAGGCTAAAACTATGGGATTTTTTTTTTCATTCACCAATTTTTATGCTTCAAGCTTTTTTTATCCAAACTTTGTATAAAGATGATTCTCAACTATGTTATGAAGGATATAGGCCTAACAGAATTATTTGATATACCATTTTACTTTATGCAATATGCGTGTAAACATGGCTATAAATGCCTTTCCCATTCTAGGCAATGCATCTATACACTATATCTACTTTGCATATTAATGTATTTTTGGGACAATATGTAATGTAAAAAGACGTGTAATAATGGGAGTAATAAAAGGGAATATTTTCACAAGAATATCCAGACTTAAAACGGTGTATGTTGTCAGAGAAATTCGCTAAAATATAATGTCCTCTACAGAGGCAAAACCTCTATTCTGTGTCTCAGGAGGATATTTCTGCCTCGTGCAGTGTGAATCCAGCATGTATATTTAGATGTCAAGCCAAGTCAAGATGTCACTTCCGAAACTTTGCAGCATGCAATTGGCCGTCGGTCCTCTTAGCAGCATGAAAATCAATAGTTTTATTCAATGGATTTTATAGACTGTATAGCCTCAAAAGTGAGCCAAGATCGCTACAATCACTAAAACGGTGTTGCTTTGTCAGTTCATCGCGATCTCACGAAGTTCCGTTATAGAAATGAAGTTGTCAACAATAAATCTCTTACTTACATTGTGTCTTCACTTTGTTTTGTTAATGAGGTTTCGCAAGCCTGCATTATCTCAGCACTGAATAAAAACTCTGCCGTTTTGAGTGGTGAGATTCTGACTAACGTTAACTTAAACACCTCTGATCGCGTTCAAGAGATCAACAACTATATCTGTGATTGGCTACATTAGGCTCACCGCTGCAAAAACACGATGCATTTGACGCGGTCCAGAGCACGAACACAAATTTGCAGATCTGCCCAATCTGTTTCGCCAGTATATTATTACAGTATCAACTGAGGGTGCTTTTGCTTGCGTTTGAGGGTGCTTAGCACCCCCATAGAACCGGGCCTGCTCTGGGTCGAACATGTATTGGCGAATCATTCCGGTTGCCATTTTTCCACATTGGAAGTTTTCAAAACAATTTCCCATGTGTACTGACAGGGGAGTCGAAACTCATTATAATATGCAAAACTGTTATCCAATCATAGCAGTGGGCGTTTACTTACTGAAGTCTTTAATGTGGCACGCCCATAAAAACCGAGCGGTTCAGGAGCTAGGCTCAGAACCAGGGTAGAAAATAGCCCATTACTTATGATGTTTTTGAATGTAGAAACCACATCAACGTCATAAGTTGACCTACTTAAATTTATTTTTTAAAAGCCAGTTCATGAACCCTTTAATGATTATATACAATCTCAACACTAATTATTAAGATTACTCTGGTTTTCAAAATATATGATCAGAATACCAACTTGCCTAATAATTCTGCATGCACTGTAAATAAGATAATTTTTGGGTGGTTCATACTTTGGCTGTTGTTGTCAGAGGTAGTTAATCGCGTTGGTGGATAGGAAAGTTGGCAAATTGCAATTCCCTCCTTGTCAGGAAGGGATAAAACTTCCATCAATGATAAAACCAAGTTCTGAGTCTCCAGCCTGTGTAGAAGCACTAACAGACACCACAAGCAACACGTTTAAGCACTTCAATGTTCCTCCATCTGCTAGTTCAAGATTGTTAAAGAACATTTTGCACCACCAGTCAGCTTGACTTCCAAAATACCTTCATCTGCAATTTCCACTCAGTAAGGACCTTCCCTGTGCTCGCAGAATTCCCTAGCACTTTGATATGGATACCGGCTCTTTCCCCCAGCACATTTGAGGTTCAGCACTTGAGCGTGCAAATTTAATTCCAAGGTCCCTGAAAACTGTTTATATTGTCAGTTTATTACTTTCCAAATTTGCATTAGAGATTGTATTGCTGATGCCAGTTAATAACAAATAATCTTTCCTTATTATTCACCTTATTGGTTTCTTTGAAACAATCTGTTTATCTTTCCATAAGATAATATAACTGCAATAGCAACATCCAACTCCATCACTGGTTTTTATGCATCTTATGCACTTTATTGCGATATCAATTTATGGTATTCATTTAGTAATAGTGTTAGATACTCTTGTATATACACTGCCCGGCTCAAATTGTGAAAGAATGGTTGTGAAGAGAGCCCGAAGAATCATTTTCACACATGAATTGGCACCTCTGACTCCAGACCTTAAATTCATTGAAAGTCTTTGGGATGTGCTGGAGGAGACTTTACAGAGTGCTGGACTTTTGCATTGTCAATACAAGATCTTGACCAAACATTTATGCACCTCTTGATGGAAATAAATGTTGTGATGTCAAGATCTTGTATTGACAATGCAAAAGTCCAGCACTCTGTAAAGTCTACTGTGTGAAAATAAATCTTCATGCTCCCTCCCAACCATTCTTTCAAAGTTTGAGCCTGATGAATCTTGACATTGTCCTCCTGGAATATGGCCATGATGTGTCTTCCTACATGGTTGTTTAATAAATAAAAAGCTACACAATCCATCAACTAGGATTAGAAGAACTGTTGCCAAACTTACAACATACTAGAAACATAATAACCACTGCAATAATGATCCAGACATAGACTCTTAAGCATTTGCCTATTTAAATCCAAACAGAAACTCTTTTTTTTTGGCCGGGCAGTGTACTTTAGTTAAAACATTTTTTTCCCATTACATGTCACGTCTGCCTTGTCGTGATACTGTAAGAAGTTACACAATATCTCACAAATCCTTCAGATTGGTCAGCTGACAAACCCTCTCTAATTTACATAATTATATAGATTGAAAACTGCTCTTGAATTGTTCCTATAGTGTTAAAGGTCATATGACACATCAAGTGACGTGTGACCAAAACTCACTACATAATTTGGTGCCTTGTGTATGATCTCTCCATATATATACTTGTGAAAATTTCAGTGAGTTTATAGTGTAATTTAGTGTCATGTAATGGGTAATTGAGACAGAAAAGGGCATCATTAATAATCTAATTATCTCTCATCTTACCAGCTCACATTAATGTCATCATGTTTCTTGTGACACTGTGGATGAGGCCGTCATTGACCTAAAAACATCTAGTATCACCAATGACCAGGAACGGCTTCAGTTTAATAAATGACCTCTACTTTGATGCTGGAACAGCACAACAAAATCCATAAAGATCTTAATAGTGTTGTAAGGTGAGCTAAAAGACCCAAGCCTTTGATGTTTTCTGTTGGCGATAAAAGACAACAAGAATTTGCAGAATAAAAAGGCTTTAGATATCCAATGCAAAGAGTGTTCAAAAAGGTTTAAAAAAAAACAGCCTCATTCTGGACAAATTTAAGGCATGTAGGCTTTGTGGATAAGACAATGCGTTTAGGCAGTGGAAAAAAAATTATAAAAATGATGTATGTACCATATACTATATCAAAGAGTCAGGGGCACCGTAACAGGGGGGAGGATTAAGGGCTCTGGTTACACAGGGGGCCCAGCAGAACTCCATAATTTCCTGTATGATTTTGGTATTTAAATCTTCGTTAATCTTTTAAGAAGCATGTGCCAAGTGTGTGTGTCTGTGTGTGTCCTTAAGAAGTTTGCAGGTTATTCAGAAACGCAGCAGTGCACTTCACAGTTCTGACTCGTCGCGCATCAGGTAGATGGCAAGAGATGGCGCAGGCAACATCAGGATACCAAAAGAGGAAACAAAAGCATGAAAAAGAGGAGAGAGCAAGACGGGGAAGACAGCAAGTCACCCAGTTAAAAAAAAAAAAAGAAAAGTGATGATTCTGAAGCTAGCCTGCATGAAGCTGTTTTAATTAAAGGTGCTGTATGTACGTTTTTGACTGTACTAAAGCATAAAAATACCATAATATGTTTGCAGATATTTAGGAAACATATTAACAAGTTCACATACTCATTTCTCCGAAAAACAATGCTACAGACAGTTATTTTTCTTTGAAATATGCGTTCCGTGTCGGAATGTCCTTTTTTTTTTTTTATCTGTGAGATAATGCACGCTGCCGGTTTACCCAACAGTATTTCGGTTGCCAGTTGGCAGAAAACACAGTGTATTGCTGCCATGAAAGCCAGCGAACAAACTGGGTCAGAGATCGCAGATTCTACCCGACCTAAAAAGACTCGGCATCCATCTCCATCTGAAATCAACTTTCAGTGTGTAAGTCGCCTTCCATTGTCAATTGCGCTTGTTCCTGTTGCGTGTCCTCAAACTGGCAACCCGCGTGAGCATCTAGTCTGAGGAGGGGGCGGGGCAAACAATATTTTGAATTTGGACTGCAGTACCCATTTCTTTCATACCTTTAGCTACCTTTAACATAAAATAGAAATTCTATCAATTGCTCACTCCAATGTTTATCCAGTGGAAGTTTAACAATAGTATGTATGTTTTTCCATGCAATCGAGCAATAGCAATGGAGCACTGAGCTGGAAAAAAGACTAATCAACAAGCGTCAATAAAACTAGTCCAGTGATGTATATTTCTGAAGCCTTGGAACCACTTTCTGTTAGGAATCGATCAAAATTTAAAATCTGCTTTAATTGTCCCGGTAGAGTTTATGAAATAAGTGTTGTAATGATGTCTGATTCGTGAATGAATCAATCGAGTCGGATCGTTTGAATGAATAGGAGAAAGCCGTTGATAAAGCCAGTCTGAATGATTCATTCATTAATAGAACTGATTTGGTTCTCAAGTTCACTGATTCAATGATCCTGTCGCTGTTTTAGCTAATTTCCATGTTTCTTTCTGGAGCTGCTGGTGTGTTAAACTTATTATTCACTCAGTGAATACTTAATAATAATAATAATAATATTACATTTTGAGCTTTTGAATCAAATCTACAAGATGCAGTTCCAGATTTTCTGTGAAGTGTGCATTTCCTTGTGAATATTTTGCACTTTGACTGTGAGCGTTGTAAGTGGAGAGAGAGCTAGATCAAGTAATGAACTACCTCAATGTCTCAGGAAAGACTAAATGGTCTGGCCATGCTGTCTATTGAACACGATTTAGCAAGACGGCTTGATTTCAAAGATCTGATCAAAGATTTTGCTGTGAGAAAAGCACAGTACTTGGCACTTAGGGAATAAGAAATTGCAAGTTGACAGCTTATTTTATAAGACATCCAAACAGAGTAAATAGTGTATGTGTATGAGATGGTACACTGGTGTTGTACTGTATGCAGTGTGTAATTATTTGTATATAGTTATAAATGCATAATTTCAGTTAATTTAATAAACTTTTAAATTTAGTTCTTTATTGTCTCTTTTTGAATATGCAATAATTGCTATGCTTATAGATGATGATAATGATTGTTGTTACATAAAGCAAAAAGATAAGATAATTAGGGTTTGGGGCTTGAATTACAAATTAGCCAGAGGGACCAGAAACCCTAGCGGCGCCCCTGCAAAGAGTATCGACAAAAAATATTTTAATCTAATTAGAAATGTACTATGTCATATGTTTAATGCTTATCAGAATATTAGCTTCTTCAAGCAATATGATAATGTCAAGATCTGTTAGAATCGGCTGTGAGTTTTGTCTCTTGTGTGCTTCACATGAGAAGCGCTATTGAGGAGTAAACATTAGTTGCCGCCTAGTGGCTTTAAGGTCATAGTTGTTTCATTTCAGCTTTCCAATCTCATAAACATAAAATAACTAAGCATAGCCAGATTGTAATCTACTGTATTTAATTTTATCGAAGTAAAAGAATCAAAGCAAACAAACTTTTGGAAGACTATAATGGTGGTACCAAGCTTTATCAAGGTGGCAAAAAAAAAAAAATCATGTTTCAGCTGTTTATTAATTCATGTGACTGAACAACTACTGTTAAGCCCAAAGTAAGCTTCGCTTTTGATGCAAACGCTACCATAGGCATATGTATACAGCTAAAAGGCAAAGTCTTTCAAAGTATATTAATTTGGCAGTGTGCGCTAACACAGGCGCTTGATACATACGCACTAGACATGGGCTCTTTCGAAACACTGCTTTGTGAAGCGTCAAAACTATTGAGAATCTTTTGTTGTTCAGTTGTTCAGAATGTTTTGTTATGCCTGTTTGGAAATGTCAATGATTCACTGCTAGGGTGATCACAGTTAATACATGAAACACTGTCTATGGTTTCTACCTGGCATTTCATGAGTTTGCCTGCCCATGCAGCCTTAAAGGTTAATAGTAAACTAACTTGGCTTGCTGTCCTTGGAGGAGGCTTGAACCAGAGGCTCGGCTTGAGCTCCGAGTTAAAACCCCCCTATAACAGCACAGAGAGAATTAGAGGAGATGGGGAGGAGGAGAATTTATCAATGGGATGACACAGTGTCTGCTGCTTATATAGTACGCTCGTAATGATGATTGACAGGACTGAATGTTTAGGCTCCTCCCGAACCTACGTTTGGAGCTTCATTTTTAATTACATATTTGTTATAATAAAAAAAAGAAGAGAAGTAGTTTATTGTCTCTTATTGGCGTAATTAGCCAAGCCCTAGAAACGAATACAGGACACACATTATACAGACATTTTAGACTTTCAGGAAAACATTTGCAATTGATTTGTATTTTATGTGTGTTTCAAGCATATTCTGGCTGAGTTTTAGCTGCATTCACACCATTTCGACCAGCAAGAACATGGCGTTTCGAGTGCCTTGAAACAGTTAATCAATTCTTGAAGCAATTTGTTTAATTGATTCAGAGTTTCTAAAAGCTCTGTTTCTTCCATCACTAATGAGCACTAAAAAGTAGAGCCCAACCGATATGGGATTTTGGGGGCCGATAGCGATATTAGAGAGTAAAAAAAGTCTGATATCAATATATCGGCCGATATTCTTTGTGTATATACTGCATTCTATATATAGTACCAGTCAAAAGTTTGGACACACTTTTCCAGTGCTGTGTCCAAACTTTTGACTGGTACTGTATATAGAATGCAGTATATACATAATATACATACAAACACTCACCTAAAGGATTATTAGGAACACCTGTTCAATTTCTCATTAATGCAATTATCTAATCAACCAATCACATGGCAGTTGCTTCAATGCGTTTAGGGGTGTGGTCCTGGTCAAGACAATCTCCTGAACTCCAAACTGAATGTCAGAATGGGAAAGAAAGGTGATTTAAGCAATTTTGAGCGTGGCATGGTTGTTGGTGCCAGACGGGCCGGTCTGAGTATTTCACAATCTGCTCAGTTACTGGGATTTTCACGCACAACCATTTCTAGAGTTTACAAAGAATGGTGTGAAAAGGGAAAAACATCCAGTATGCGCCAGTCCTGTGGGCGAAAATGCCTTGTTGATGCTAGAGGTTAGAGGAGAATGGGCCGACTGATTCAAGCTGATAGAAGAGCAACTTTGACTGAAATAACCACTCGTTACAACCGAGGTATGCAGCAAAGCATTTGTGAAGCCACAACACGCACAACCTTGAGGCGGATGGGCTACAACAGCAGAAGACCCCACCGGGTACCACTCATCGCCACTACAAATAGGAAAAAGAGGCTACAATTTGCACGAGCTCACCAAAATTGGACAGTTGAAGACTGGAAAAATGTTGCCTGGTCTGATGAGTCTCGATTTCTGCTGAGACATTCAGATGGTAGAGTCAGAATTTGGCGTAAACAGAATGAGAACATGGATAAATCATGCCTTGTTACCACTGTGCTCGAATCATCTCGAATCATTTCAAATTGGTTTCTTGAACATGACAATGAGTTCACTGTACTAAAATGGCCCCCACAGTCACCAGATCTCAACCCAATAGAGCATCTTTGGGATGTGGTGGAACGGGAGCTTCGTGCCCTGGATGTGCATCCCACAAATCTCCATCAACTGCAAGATGCTATCCTATCAATATGGGCCAACATTTCTAAAGAATGCTTTCAGCACCTTGTTGAATCAATGCCACGTAGAATTAAGGCAGTTCTGAAGGCGAAAGGGGGTCAAACACAGTATTATGGTGTTCCTAATAATCCTTTAGGTGAGTGTACATTATAAATAAATACAACAGAACAAATTATTTTACAAATTAGTTATTCCCTGCCATTGACGAGATTTTTCCGTGTTTTCCCTGTTATACGGTAGGGGGCGATATTACGCATCTCCTGAACGAGTACAGAATCTGATCAAAACACAGGCGAAGGAGAGGCAGGAACGAGCGATATCTTATAAGCAGATGCATATGTAAAATAACACAATCATCAACATTAAACAGCACATAAATCAAAACGTTTAAAGTTATTGAATGAAATGTCATCAAATGATGTCAAATTTTGGATGAATAACTCAAAAGTAGGTCAGTACATGTGATATGGACTGGCGCAGACGCGAATACATTTATTACACACACTGACGCTCGCGGTGTTACTATATGACGACATGAACTTCATCTCCAAAGTCATTCTGAGAGTCACTTCATGAGCATTTTACCATTTCATTTGAGAAAAACTATTGTCATATCATATACACACACACACACACACACACACAGAAACTTCAAGATCTTCACAGCAGACAGAAATAGTACTATACAAAAGTAATATATTATATTGCTATTATCAGTATAATGTATGTCTTAATGCAATTCTACTAATAATAACAACAATACAATAATTATTAAAACTTTATTTTGAACGGAATAATCACAATTTTTCTTCCATGTTTAACTTTAACAGTTAAACATGTTTTAGTGTTCAACAGAACCTGGCCAAAAAATGGAAGAATATATATAAAAATTTCATTTGATTACAAATAAATTAATGTTTTATGCCTTCATTTGATTACCAGAAAAACTAAAATACACAACACAGAATTTTTGAAAGAAAAAAAATAGTTTAATAGGGCCCTATTATTGTAAACAAATAAATAATTTGTGTTTATTTCATATCTATCCATTGCATTTATTTGTGCTGTTGTTTGAAATTTGTTTATTTGTTCTTTTTTTATTACTGTCTTTTTACTTTATTTTTTATGTTTTTTTATGGAAATACAATTTTTCATTGCAGAAAAGTAGATTTTTATTTGTATATGCTTGTCAATTATAGTTATTTAAAAGAAAATCGGAATCTGCAAAAATCGGTATCGGCAGGTCACACTTACAATTTTTTTTTGTTTTAAATAAATAAAGAATTTTCGACCAAGAAAATTGCAATCGGTGTATCTCTAGTTTTGAGGCTAAGTGAAGTTCCTAAACGTAATTTAGGGAGGAGCGAGCCCATCTAATCTTCCAATCAACAGCCAACAGCCAGAGTATATAAACAGTTGCTTACTACTCCTCAGTCTCAGATGTTCCAGCATCCCACCACCTCCCCAAACTCCACCTTTATCTTAGGTACTTTGCCCTACATAATCATATCCTATATTTAGTCACTGTGGGGGTATATCAGAGCTCGAGTTGAAGCTGCTTCACCGAGCCCCTCATAAGTGGACAGCAAGCCACATAAGCTTAACCTAATATCTTAAGATTATACTTATAGTAAACAGAATGTAATTGTGCATTGGTGTCAAGAATAATACAGTAATTTTGTCATAGTTATCTGTATAGTTACCGTTCTTGGGGCCAGATTTACTAACAGCTTACAGCAGCACAAACCCTCTTTTGGCGTTAAAAATCTACTGTCAGGATTTACTAAAGACACGCACTGAAAAGGTGTGGGCACAGTTATTTTTGCTGCTGACCTTATTGCATATGCATTTGTAGGAGTTTCCCTTTCAGGTGCAAAATTTATGGGAGGAGATTATTTAAATGAATCATGCGAAGTGATTTACTAAGGTTTGTGCTCGTCAATTTACTGGTGTTTGCGCCATTATTTACCACCCAAAAAAGCGCGTCTTAAACCAGACGCTAACTGGTAGATTGTGTTGGTCATTATGGAAATGATCCGGCTGCGTCTGTGTTCTTTAATGTACATGTCGTCAGTAGATCAGCAGAACTGTCCACTCCTATCGGCACTTTTATGGAATTGCAAAGACCAAGACCGAGAGAGAGAGAGAGAGAGAGAGAGAGAGACCTGCAACTGTCCATCAGAAAACTCCATCACACCATCAGACCAAACTTCCAAAATCTGGTGTTACTCTGACTTGGATCTAGACAGATGGGAAATTCATTCCCTGCCACCTAATTAATCATCTCCTAGATTGCTTATTGATTTCTCCTATTCCGGTTGATTTATTTGAGCCCATCCGATCAGCCAGAGATAGGACGCTAACACAGATACACTTAAGGCAACTGTAATCATGGCAAAGGCTGTGCTGATGTTTGAGATAAAGATGTAGATTGCTGGCTCAGAGGATGCTGTTTGACATGGCTATGAGCCAGCGACTGAAGGTTTGCAGCAGTCAGACATGCTCTACAACAAATATGACCTTCAGGAATGCACTTAACCTAAACTTGCTCCAGGGAGCCTTCTCTTTAATGGCTTATTATATACAAATTTAGATGAAAATGAACGCTAAATTATTCATTTTATTTACCAGTGTTTTAAATGCATGTGTTTTGAATCACACCTATGATATTGCCATTGCCAACCAAGGTCATTGGTTTGAGCCACAGAAACTCTCCTGGAGCTGAACTATAGAATTACGCCAACTCTAGTTTGGATCCAGTTTCCTACGAAGACTTCAGTTGACCCAACTCCTGAAAGGTGACTTCAACTCTGAATCAATATACACAACTGCCACATTTTCTATATATTGTAATCATTATGATCACAACTTAATAATTGCTTTAATGAGCTCATTGTTTCTGCCTAAATGAATACATGTTAGCTAACGGCATGATTTGTATTATCTTAGAATTGTATATTTCTGGACATATGGACATTACTTGGACAAAGTCACCTCTGAAACCAAATTACTACATTACAAATTGTAATGTAGAAACATGCATTTTCTGTTTTGAAATATGTATTGTGAAAAACGCTATACACTGTAAAAATTCCAACTCACAAACATTTTGACTAATGATTATCTTTTAGTTAACTGGACATTTAAATGCAAAAAAGTTGGCTTAACCAGTGAAAAGAAGCCTAGTATTAATTGTAAATTCGATTTGTAAATGCAAGTTAACAAGCATACAAGTTGCAACAAGTTAACAATGCATTCTGGGTGCATCATGCAAAACTCATCCATGGCTCCTAGAATGCATTGTGGCATGAAGCATGTCACCATTGGCCCTGTCCCAAATGGCACCTTAAACCCTCGCAGTCTTCCTACGAGTCCGCACTTTCATGACCTAACGGCGCTTTGACTGTTGGGAAGAAGTGCCCAGCGGAACCCGCACCAGTGCAGGCTCGGCAGAAGTGCGCATCGAGGGCGCATATCGACCGCAAAGGGGGGCGCTCGCGAGCACCTTACTGAGACCTAAAATGACAAATGGGACACCCTACGGTCTCGTGGACTTAACGGACACGCGCACGCTGCAGCCATTGTAAGTCCACAAGACCGAAAGTGCATATGAAGTGTGCCATTTGGGACAGGGCCATAGTTGAGATTCATAGGCTGATTCTTGATGTCTGTGGGTAGCCCCGGACTGGCCATCGGGAGCACCGGGTGAATTCCCGTTGGCCTGGCAACTGATTTGGCCCGCTGCCCTCTTTCTTTTTTTCTTTTGAATAAATTATTTGAATGAATTTATATATTATTGCCTTTTTAATTATATATAATTTTCCCAATGCACTAAAGTTATCATTCCTGAATTCGGCATTCGACAATAAATTGATAATAAATCATGAAAAGGATTAGTCTTGACTGGCAACGCTCAGCTCGCGTCCGCCAAACCGCTTCGAGCAGAGTAATAATCAGTGCGACGGACTCGAGGAAGTGGCCAGGTGGAGCATTGAGGGAAAGCTCTCAAAGAATAAGGAGCGAAATAAAGCAAAATGACTGACCTCTTCAGGGCTTCAAATGCAGGTCAATTTCACCTGTAAAAGGCTACTGTGGTTAGGAGCTAGGGCAGACAACAACACAAATAATATTAGTATAATGCAATAACATGTTCAGTATTAGGAATTTTATATAAAGATATTGTCATGATGTATTTATTATTGTACTAATTTTGACATTTAAGCAATTTAGAACATTTGTTTTAATATTTTTGCATGAAATAGTTGTTAAATATTGGATATTTAAGACATTTTAAGATAAAACAACAACACATTGTCCTAATGTGATACTTTGAATTTACCTAAAATAAATTTAGATTCGGTGCAAACAATTTACGTGTTGTTTTTTTGCAACAACGTTGAAACAGTTCTGTTCCTAACGGTAGACCTGCTGAAGAAGAAGTGACAGGGACAAGAAATGTAGCAAAAAGTAAACACACACAAGGGTGAGTGTCGAGACAGAGATATCAGGGAAAATAAAGATAAGGAAAAGGGAAGTGAAGGTCAAGAGAGAACCTTAATTATTTTGCACAGCCTCAGCTTGAGGATTTAAACATTTTTTATGTGATGCCCATACAAAAATATGGTTCTCCATGGTTACAAAATTAGTTGTGGGTGTATGGGATGGCCTGGATGGGTGTGACATTTCTCGGCCTAAAATTTTGTCCCAGTCCGGCCCTGTCTGTGGGAGTAAATCTCACAGGAGGTCAAAGTGCTTAGTCTGTTTTAAACCTTATTCAGCTTTTCTGATAAAAACCGTGCTGGTTTTTTTTTTTAGAATCACAATAAAACAAAGTTAATAGTATACTGCTCATATTAAACTCAGTCATAAAATCAGTGAATTCAGCCACTACACAGTGATTATATTCTTATCATCGAGCAGCCGACAGCATCTGATTGTGTTTTCTCTTGCTTTTCTTGTCATAGCAAACTCAGTTACAGCAGCCAGAGAAACACTAACATTAAAAAGTCGTCAAACTGCCCAACTAAAGAAAACACTGATCACCATGATGGTGACATATAAAAAATAAAAAAAATTCTGCACAAAATTAAAAAACTATAAAAACTCAATCAGCTGAACAAAACATCTTAAACTGGGAGACACGTGACCTTACTCAGTTAATTGAGTTAAGTAAACTACTTTGTTTAAAAGTTGAGTAAACTCAAAAAAGCTGTGCAGCAAGTAGCCTTACAATTTTAAGTTGTCAACTTTTCCATTGTACAAATAAATGTGAATTGAATTGAATTCTGAGGCCAAACGATTGCTTTATGTAAGAAACAGACCCAAATTTTAACTTTAACTCCATATATTGTAACACTCAAATCCCACACACATTCAAAAACTGAGCCTGAAGAAGCAACACAGCAGCTTTGATGTTATGCATCATAATAAAGGTTCAGATTTATCTACATGGAGGGGGAAGATTTTGAGTGATTAAAAACTCTGATGGTTTGATCAGGCCCCTAGAACAGTTACTTTACACTATACCAAAAGTAAATCTTCAAAAAAAAAAAGTCATCAGAGGCAAAGCCTTGTGAGCAGGTGTTTGTGTTTTTTTTGTATAGCAGCAATCGCTGACACATGATTCAACTGTTTTTGTTAATAGAAGACATCAGAAAATAAACTTATTCAGAGAAATAAAGCTAGCTGTTGCATATGCACTTTAAAATGTGATTTACAGTATGCTGTCACACTGAGCAAGATGACCTTCACAACTTTAAATTTCCATGCAATATAGTGTTACGCTTGTATAGTAGTATGTCTTGTACTGAATTTAAATCAATTTCTGCTATGCAGTATGCTCATGTTTACTATTTCCTGCATAATTACATATACAGAGGTATATTGGTATGTGATGTGGACGAAATAACAGTAATACACAGAAATAGTCTTTTATAAATCCAACAGGGAAAAAACTAACTCAACCACTTTAAATTACGACGATACCAGACAATGAAACATGGGAAACTGAGGGCTTAAATACACAGAGCATGACTAACTAAAACAGGTATAGAACTAATTAATAATCAAAGAAACTAACTAGGAACTCAGGCAGGTAAAACAGGAAGATAAACACAGAGGAAATGAAACCAAAACTGACTACACGTTACATATATTGTGTGTTAGGTCAATTACCTGTGTTGATTAATAGGCTACATATTTCTTATACTGCATGGATTGACGATAAACATTACAGACGTCCACAGTAGCAATTCCAGACATTATATGCTGAAAACCGACTGATGCACAGCAGACCGGATTATTTTAGGTCAAGGTATCAGTTGTTAAATCTCTGGTTGTTGGGAATACGAATATTGCGGCTGGGATATTTCCGACAGCTTCTGATAAAAAGGTACAACTCAATGAGCAATTCTGTCATATACAGAGATCAGTGGTGAGAACAGACTAAAATTCACTAAATGTTCATTACCGATCTTGACATCAGCAGTCTCCTTCCCTTACGAAAAAGAAGTTTATTCAAATGTGCTATTAGTATACTTCTTTTTAAATAAAAATTAAAAATGATACTTTCAGCCTACTTATTATTTACTTCTCAGAAATATACTTAATTCCAATTAAGTGTACTTGAATTATACTGACAGGAAGTTCTAAGTACACTATATTGCCAAAAGTATTGGGACACCCCTCCAAATCATTGAATTCAGGTGTTCCAATCACTTCCATGGCCACAGGTGTATAAAATCAAGCCCCTAGGCATGCAGACGCTTCTACAAACATTTGTGAAAGAATGAGTCGCTCTCAGGAGCGCAGTGAATTACTCACTACTAAATATTCCAAGGCCAACTGTTAGTGGTATTATAACAAAGTGGAAGCAATTGGGAACAACAGCAACTCAGCCACGAAGTGGTAGGGCATGTAAAAATCACAGAGCAGGGTCAGCACATGCTGAGACACACAGTGCGCTGAAGTCGCCATCTTTCTGCAGAGTCAATAGCTACAGACCTCCAAACTTTGTGTGGCCTTCAGATTAGCTCAAGAACAGTGCGTAGAGAGCTTCATGGAATAGGTTTCCATGGCCGAGCAACTGCATCCAAGCCTTACATCAAGTGCAATGCAAAGCGTCGGATGCAGTGGTGTAAAGCACGCCGCTACTGGACTCTAGAGCAGTGGAGACGTGTTCTCTGGAGTGACGAATCACGCTTCTCTGACTGGCAATCCGATGGACAAGTCTGGGTTTGGTGGTTGACAGGAGAACGGTACTTGCCTGACTGCATTGCGCCAAGTGTTAAGTTTGGATATGGTGTGGGGTTGTTTTTCAGGGGTTGGGCTTGGCCCCTTAGTTCCAGTGAAAGGAACTCTTAATGCTTCAGCATACCAAGATATTTTGGACAATTTCATGCTCCCAATTTTTTGGGAACAGTTTGGGGATGGCCCCTTCCTGTTCCAACATGACTGCGCACCAGTGCACAAAGCAAGGTCCATAAAGACATGGATGAGCGAGTTTGATGTGGAGGAACTTAACTGGCCTGCACAACCTGATAGAACAACTTTGGGATGAATTAGAGCGGAGACTGTGAGCCAGGCCTTCTCGTCCAACATCAGTGCCTGACCTCACAAATGCGCTTCTAGAAGAATGGTCAGAAATTCCCATAAACACACTCCTAAACCTTGTGGAAAGCCTTCCCAGATGAGTTGAAGCTGTTATAGCTGCAAAGGGTGGGCCAACTCCATATTAAACCCTACGGATTAAGAATGGGACGTCATTAAAAATGTATATGCATGTAAAGGCAGACGTCTCAAAACTTTTTGCAATATAGTGTTTATTTGGCCTATACTTCTACTCAATCTTTTGATCGAGATATACTTAAAAGTATAAAGTATTCTAAGTATACTTGGCTTGTAGTTGTGTTTACTCTTTTTGATTGAGTAGCCTATTCAATTAAAATGTAAATACTTTTACATACCGTCTTATAAACTGAATCCCATCCGGATGTCTTTGACAATGTGATTTTCTTAGCTTTTTGTTTAAAATGTTTATTTTTGTAATGAAACTAACCCACATTCAAGTGTTGATAAAAAGTATGCATGAAGCTAGAATAACATGTTTTTAAAATGGAATGAGTTAAATGTACAGTTAAATGTATAGCCTATTTCAAGTATAAAACATTAATACCTAAATAGAAATATAGTAGTATACTTAAAGTGCCAAATAAAATATAAATAAACTATAAGTATGTTATGTTCACTTAAAAAAAGGTTGGTAAGCCTTTTTCTACAAGCATGTGAAAAAACAAGCCACTCAGATTTCTCTCCCCTTCTGACGTAGGAAGGGGATCTATTATTATATTACCGCCCATTAATCTGCATGTTTTTGCTCACCCCCAATTTTTTTTTTAACATGACCTGTGGGGTATTTTGAGCTAAAACTTCACATACACACTCTGGGGACATCAGAGACTTATTTTACATCTTGTAAAAAGAGGCATAATATGTCCCCTTTAAGTATACTTAATAAAATGAACTTGATGTATACCTATTTTTTAAGGGTTGGTGGTCATGACAAGTCTAGAGACTTTGACATATATACATGCAAAATATACTTGCAGCAGTATCGAACACCTTTGCAGTGAGAAAGAAATCGGAAAATTAAGAAGCTCAGGGTAGCTTTTTTTAATCAACCACATGTGAAGTATTCACATTACATTATAGTGACAGAACAATCACCCAGAACACTAGAGCAACTATATAGCAACACCTAGCAACAACCCACACCATCCACATTGTCTTGTCATTGTCAGCTCTAGCTGCAGATGCTGATCTTTTCAGAATTATACATGGAGCTTTATCAAAATAATAAGATTAGTTACATATTGTTTTTGCTTCCACCAACAAGTTCGAATATACAGTATATTTTGAGCATTGCTCACAAAAAAATAAAATAAAATAATAATATCCAAAAACTTATTCATGGTTTAGCCTGTTGGATATGTAGGAAATGCAAGGAAATCTTGTTTTCTCCTCTCAATAACCATCCTGCCAATGCGCGGCTATATTTAGCGAGGACAACCTACATCTTGGATTTGATCCTGTTATTCATTTGAAAGTGATGCTATGAAACAAAGGATCTGAAACATGCTAGTACTGTGGCTGCACAGATCCATGTGGAGAAAAGAAGACATTTGTCCAAATAGAACACAGAACACAGATTTTAAAGTGACACAGTATGATGTTTTGAGTACTGACTCACCTCTGTAGTACCGGAGAGTATATCACACTAACAAGCAACACTTTCCTGTACATCCACCCACGACACACATGTATCATTTGCAGACTCGACCAGGCATGTGTAGTAATATTCTACAGAATGTGACTCAGATTCAGGACACATGAAATGTTAAAGGCTTTGTACAAAGGTTTTCATTTACTTGCCAGTTAACATGCAAAATAACTGTTTGGACCACAACACGTCAATATTCCATTCAGTAGGACAGGAGCTAAAGATGATTGTACTTGTTTTGTTTTTTTTTCTCCTGAGGACATGTATCTAGGAGAAATCTACAATGCTGACAGATCAAAACAATCTCTGACATCCATCTCATAAATGCCATCACCAGCGACGGCAATGACATTGAGTTCCAGTGTCAATCTAAAATTTCACTTTAAATGTGACCCATCCATCCATGTTCTAAAGCACTTGTCCTATGTTGGGTCATGGGGATGCTGGAGGTCATGCCAGTGTCTTAGGGTGTAGGCTTCAGATGTGACCAAAGTGTGTAATTTTTTGGATCTCAAAAATTCTGTCATTTACTCACCCTTCCAACCCTGTTTATTTCTTCAGTGGAACATAAAATCAGATATTTTTAGAAAATGTCCAATGTTGTTGGGTTCCTATAGCATTCTTCAAAATTTAGTTTGTGTTCCGCAGAAGTAAGAAAGTCATACAGGTGTGACAACAAATGGGGTAACTGATGACAGCACAGTGACTATATTCACAATATAGCAGTCTTGCATGCCTCATTACTTTTATAAAATTACTACAGAAAAATATTTTCATTAAAACAATTTTATTAAGTTCATTAAATGCCATCCTTCCTCTAGAAGTTATGTCTGACCAAACAGAATGTTGCTATGAACAAAAACACCTCAAAACACCTTTGATACTTCAGGAAATGACAATAAGAATTGGCGAGTGGAATCTGCACACGCCGCTCCTCCGGACATCCGGGTATAAAAGGTGCTGATGTGCATCCACTCATTCAGGTTTGTGCTGAGGAGCCGAGATTGTGTCCCGGCCATCCAGCAGGTAGTTGTGGTTTGATGCGGACCAGAGCATTGAGGAAGCACTCTGCCTCCCAGATGGGAGAAAGAACACTATGGAGACCACATCCTAACCGAAGGAGAGGTTAGTATGCAGAGAATACATCAAACGGACCCAGGAAGTAGCACACTTGGAAAAAAGTCCCTGTGGTATGTCCTACCTGAAAAGGTGGATGTCTACTACAAACACAGAGATGGGGCTCTGTCTAAGGAAAGACATAGGTTTACCATCATGGACAATGCATCATATGGGATTACCATCGGGGAAGCACTACATATGGGCACCTAGCTCCAGTATACGGGCTGACCGGAAGGGCATGTATCATCATGCATCATGCATTAATTCCTCCGCCAATTTCGACTGCCACAAGGTGCTGAAAAGTAAGATACATCCAGGGTTCCCTGGACTCGGGAACTCACATGAACAAAAAGCGCACCTTAGGGGAGGAGAAAGGATCTGTGTGCAAGCCTGATTCAAAACTCGCAGGTCTAGGATTGGTCGTAACCCACCGCCTTTCTTCGGCACGATGAAGTAAGGGCTATAGAAACCCTTCTCCAGCTCAACAGACTCTATTGCATCCTTCACCAATAGGACCGTAGGACTGGGGCATCTTTTCCTGCCACCAAGGTAAAGAGGATACCATTGAACCTGGGCTGGCCCCTGGCAAACTGAATCACGTATCCGAGTCTGATTGTCCTGATAAGCCAGCACGACGGGTTGAGAAGCGCTAGCCAGGCTCTAGAGGAGCAATGGTGTTTGAGATACCTGCGGTGGGGCGGCGCATCAGAGCGTTGGCCGCCATGACGAGAAGCTGTGCGTCCCAATCCCGTGGCTGTGGATGTACTGGAGCACCTGCCTTGCTCTGGCCCTCCACTGAAGCAAGGAGTGGTGCATTCACCGTGCCCTGGGTCACCTGTCTCAGGGACGCTTCCACACCTTATTGGGGTTCTTGGCAGTCACCTGCTAACAGGCTGCGTCACTTTCCTGTGGGCAGCTCGATGCTGTGGGCTCAGGCGGTGGCAGAGCTGGGGTGGCAGCAGACGACGAGTGCAACCTCAGCGGCCTGGTGGCATCACGCCAAGGAAACTTTTGTGTAAATTGCCTTGGACTGCTTTTTTACTGACGAGGACTGTTGGGCAAAGTCCCTGCAAGATGGGGGCATTGAGTGCGCACTTTGTTGATCTCCCTCATCTCTGCAAGGTTCAGTCAGAGATGGCTTTCCTGGACCACTATTGTGGACATCATCTGCCTGAGAGCCTGTGCTGTGATTTTCTTATATACTTGTTCACTTCTTAATGCATGCCTTATGATTGAACCACTAGTTAACCTCATCTTTACCACGCTTTCTATCAAAATAATCCTCATTTAATGCCCTAGACATTGGTGTACATCACCTCCTCATAGCATGCATATTCTTGTTATATTAATTCAGAGTATGAAGACACACAAACTGCCAGCCCACTCCGATAATACAAATGAGTCCGCTTCCAAACAAAGGAACTTTACCCGCTTGGAAATTACACCTTTCTCAATGGTCAAGCCAAACTGTAGAGGTGTGACCTCTGCAGAAGTTAAAGGGAAGTGTCTTGTTTCTTCTTCTGGTTACTGTTCATGAGGAATGCCACGGGACCTTTGTCCTGGCAGGGCCTCAACACATTAAGCCATGTCATAACTTTCTTCTCTCCTGACAACGACTGAGTCAGGCTAACATCACAAGTTCGCAATTTTGTCATTCAACCCGGAAGAACTTGATTGCAACTTCACCACCATCGAAGACTTTCTTCTGAGACTGCATATCCAGACGCTCGTCTAACAGCCAAGGCATTGCAAGTATTGTACATTTAACTAACTAAACAGAGGTTTAGTGTAAGCTGTAGACCCTTTTGTTAACAAGGTGCTTTGAACTAAGAAACTGATGGTTCTGTTCAGATGGTTAACTGACTCTTTTCCATAGCTTCATTCCCCTGATTCTGCTTTCTGATTCAGTTTCATTCATTCATTCGTTTTCACTTTCCATTTTACCCATGTATGCGTGAGTGTGTGTGTTTGTTTAGATTAGTTATATGTTTGTGATTTTAGTAAAAAAAAACAAAAAAAATTTGTGCACATTCATGTGAGTTTTGATTCTAGTCACGGCTTGCAAATCAAAGTCCCTTTAATGATGCGATCACAGCTACATACTAAGAAAGTGTTATTTTCTGTGACAAATATCCTTTCTGAGAGTTGATAAACGTTCAATACATGAGTGTTCGCTGAACGAACAGATATAATTGATTGTAATATTAATTCAGCTACATCAAGTTAATTCTATTAACAGATCAAAATATTTATAATGAATTATAACGAGTTATGATTATTCAGTTGTCTGTGCTCTCTAAAATTTGTGAATCCAAAATACTACCACACCTCTGACTTGAGTCGAATAGGAGTTGTCTGTTTTAGTTTTTGGCTGCCGTTGATGACAGTTATCATGAAGCCTCTAAAACTGAAACCTGATTATGGTAAGGAGTGTTACATTTACACACACTCTAAGCAGTTGACCAATCACAACAGACCTGGCCAGCTGACCAATCAGAGCAGACTAGGCTTTTCAGAAAGTCAGCCTTTAAAGAGACAGGAACTCAAATAGAGCAATCAGGCAGTTCTAGCAGACTCCAAGATAAAATTATGAACTTGAATGAGCATGATATAGACACTTTACATTTAACACAGGCTCATGTCTTATGTGGACATAGCTATTCCCCGTGTTTTGTTTTTGTGCAATCAAATCATCTCTCATATTTACAAACAAATCTGTCACCCGTCTGCCTTGCCCTCTTCAAAGACACGCTCTCAGCCCGGTAGCGATGGTGGTCGGTCAGCTATGATAATGTGAGGAGTGCTAACCTTGGCTCCATTTGCAGGGCAAGGGAAGTGCAGGCTCAGCACACTGTTGACAGACATCAATTGAGGAAGAGCTGATGGGAAGCGATAGGCTGGGCAAATGGAGTCTGAGCTGCAGAGACATCTCTGACACAAATTTTCTGCGTCAGGCCCCCTGCGCCATCAGCTGAGCGCAGTCAGCTCAGGCAAGACACGGGGCAAATCAGAAGATAGGTAGATTAATGTCTCTCTGTCTCTTCCTCTAGGTGCAGTGTATAAAGAGAAAATAGCAGGATAAATGTCA